>CM062629.1:14323497-14698497 GCA_025617555.3 Puccinia polysora
CCAAAATATCTCTGCTCATCTGCTGAATTTTGCTGCAGAACCGGAGGGAAGTTTATCTTCCCATTCATGAGCACATTTATACAGGAAGCTAGAGCCAACACAAGAACAGAAGTCTGTCCAGTCCAATAGGAGTTTTGATTGTTTTTCAAGGTATAAACCAGTAGCATTCCTAGTTTTTCCTGTAGTATAGCTCACACCAGCTTTTGAACAGATATTCAGGGTCTTATATTATAAGAAATTTTTCATCATAATATCAGGTTCTCAATTTTGGGATAGGTGAGATTCATTGTGAATTTTATTAATCTCCAAAGGAGAATTAATTTAAAAAATTTATGAAATTGATTGGTTTGGTTACCATTAATTCAAATTATGATATTGATCCTTCAGTATCAGCACTTTTTGTCAGAGTCCTCCTCTGCTTCCCTTTCTAGGTTAGAAATTACTTTCCTTTTGGGTAAGGGGCAGTCTCCTCTCACATTGATGGTTTTGTTACAATTCCAAAAATTTCCAGGAACTCTCTCTTTGGTTTCAGAGGGTTTCTGGGTCTCAGTTTGTCACTGGTGAGGAGAAGATTATTTTTTTGTTTGGGGGAGAACTACTTGGTTCTCTGGATGTTTTTCTTATTCATCCCACTCATGTCTAAAATCTCTTCCAAAAAATTAAAAAGGGTTTGTAGGTCAGATTCTAAATCCATCCTGCATCTGACAGAGTGTTTCAGATTTCCTGGGAATTGATTAAGTAAGCTTTAATCTATTTAATCAGGATAAACATCAGGATATATAAATCTTAATATCTTCTTCTGGTCAAGAAAACATTTGTGAGGTTTGTATCTAGAAGGGTAAAAGGAGTTTCAAAGTTTTTCATCATCTTCCTCTTTTTTCTTTGATCAAATTTTTCCTGGAATTCAACAAGATGGAGCAAACTTGCTCTTTATTACTGATAAACCAATCTAGTTCCACTCCCTCAAATGATCTTGATAGTATCACCACAGCTATTGCCTCTGTTAAATTGTAGGAGGATATGGCATAATAAACAAATTTTCTAAAACTGATGTGTTTTTATTTTCATCATCAAGATAATTTGGGCCATTCAGTTATAAGGATAGCAGTTTTAAGGCTTTCTCCATTTATCAAGTAGGTTTTGCCTGTATATTTTAATCCTGAGTTTTCCATTTCTTGGTGGCACAAAGGAAGTATTAGTATGTTTCAGATTATTTGGATCCTCTGTGGTACTCCCAGAAGGTTTGGTGAGATGAATTTTTAGATCTCTGAGATTTTTCTTAATCAGGTGGAATTGGAGGTCCAACTTCAAACTAACTTAATAGATTTTGGTACTAAGAGGTTGAATAGATTTATCAGTAATTTATTTGATTTCTTGTTTGAGAGAATGAAGAGAAATTATCACAGCTTCCTGGATGGTGGGAAAAATTATTTCAATATTTTGATCCTGCGATATCTTACCTTTTTCTATGGCATCTTTGAAAGAGTGGATTTGGTCCCTAAGACCGGAATCAGGCATATTCTGATGGATCAAGGAGTTAAATTGATTGGGGTGGATGTTGTGTAACTTGGAATTAAGAAGAGTCAATTTTTTCATCTGATAATAAATTCACTTCAAGTTTTTAAAGAGGGATCTTGAAGTTATGCCTAAAATCACTAGAAAAAACAGAGGGGACAGGTACAGGCACTATTAACTGTACACATTCTTCCATTTTATATTTTTGTGAAATGATCTTGTCCCTATCTCTGGAAGCTTTGGGCTTCTGGTGAGAGGCTGATATCTTCTTTACCTTTTCTTTCTTTCTTAAAACTGGGCCAGCTGGTCCCAAGGGTTCCATACTTTCACAAAATATTACAGCTCCTTTCTTGTTATCAGGGGGATTTTATTTTCTCTTGCCTGGGCTATGGCCTTTTTCATCAAGTCCTGGTTGCATTGCCTGGGCTATGGCATTTTTCATCAAGGCCTGGTTGCATTGGGACTGGGATTTCTTGAAGGATTCCCAGTGGGAGAAATGCTCTTTCACCAGTTCCTTGCTTTTGGCTTCTTTTCCCAAATCCACTGGTGGAGGAGTAGGAATCAAATCTGAATTTCTCCAGGATCTTTCCCACTTGTTTAGAGTGGTCTCCAGAAATCCTGTATTTTTTTGGAAGCCTTGGGCTCCAGGCTTGTTTTTAGAACTTTAGCCATTGCAGTTTCAGGCCCTCTCATTGCCACTACCATTGGGAACCTTTCTAGAATTCCTTGCAGGAGGCAAAGATCCATAGGATGGCTTTTTTCCTGTTGCATGGGGTTTACACCTATGTTGGAGAATTTTTGAAAGTTGAATTCTGTGTATAATACTCACTTATACTAAGTGACATGAGTACTAGTAATTTTTTGGGGTTATAATATTCAATGAAAGGGTTTACAGATGGCTCCTGGTGAGATCTGAGCATGTCTTGCACCCCATTGGAGTTACTTTGATGGGTAACAGGGGTTTCTTGGATTATTAAACCCACTTTGGGGGTAGAATTTGCAGTGAATCCTTGGTTTTTCACTTAGAAAGGAATAAAAATAGATATTTTTAGCATTTCTTAGTAATTTTATTCAAATTGTTGATGAATTTTCATTAAATTTTGGAGATTTTTTGAAAAAATATTAAATAAAAAGCTTTTAAGCTTAATTTTAGATTTACTGGATTTTCTTTATTTGATTTTAAATTAAATTTCCTTCATACAGGCTTTGAGCCACAGTAAAAGATTTTTAAAAATGTTTTTTTCCTAATTTATCCTTTTTGTTCTGTTTGGCATGAATTAAAATTATCTCTCATTCTTCAGAAGGAGGTGATAGTTCCAAATTAGTTAAGGTCAGTTGTGAAGGTGGTTTTCTCTTTCATGTCAAAATTTTTAGGTAGTATTGTATTTATTTTTCATTTATTTTAAAATCCGCTATAAAATATTTGGTTGAATCAAATTAAACTTTCAGAAAAACATCATGCATAATATTTTTATTGAGACATATGGTTGATTTTTTAAAAGTGTCAAAGGATGTATTCATTATCTTATGAATTCTCTGGTCAGACCCTGAATCTTCATCCTCCTGGATGAAAAGGCCCTTTCAGTACTTTAGCTACCAGATTTGATGAATTTTGAATAAATAAATTATTCAGAGAGATGCCAAAATAACCCATAATTATATGGATACAGCAAATTCAAGGAAGTGCTTTGTTTTGGTGGAAGGGTAGATTAATTGATAAATTAATTATTAATTAAATAAAAAGAGGTTCCACAGTGAGTACTGGGGATCTTAAAATCCTCTGTTCATGGGATTTAACTTGTAATCTGTGCATCTTGGACCTTGGGGCCTTGGAAAAAGGTAAATATTATCCATCAAATACATTGTATGGCTGGGCTTGGGTGGAAAACAAGCCAGAGCAGTGAGGAAAAACTTACTTTCTGAGTGGTTAATACCAGGCTAAATGCAATAACCAAACTAAAGGGTGAGTTATGAGCCTATTGGAATTCTTTGAGGGCTTAACAAATTTGAAATGTTGATTTATAAGGGTGGAATTTTCACTAAAAAGGTCTGACTAAAGCCATTAATTGCATGCTTATACTAATAAGTATTTGAATCCTGTATGGAACAGTGTCTGAAAGTATAATAATGATTAGCTGGGGGATATACAGCTCAAAGAAGGCCTTTATTTACCCTTTTCAGTTTATCAGGAGTCCCCATGAGGTTTATCAGGATAAATGGAGGGTAAGAAACCATTTTCTGGGGCCAGAAGTGAATTGATGTCTTTCCCACAGGCTGCTTTTTGGTGGTGTAGGCTGGATGTCCTTTTCACATGCCAAGAAATAAAATATTTCTGGCATTTTGTGTATTATAATGGCAGGGGAAATGAGCCTGAAATGCATGTATAAATCCTGGTGGTGGATATATTTTTATTTTTGTAATTTTTGTGGCAGTATAATTTATTAAAAATATTTTTATGGACGCTTCTATGTTATATTTTACGTGCAGGTTTCAATTTTTCAGACTTGAGAAGTCTGTGAAAGTGGATTTGGGCCATTTTTGTGATTTTGGTCCAAAGTGTCAAATATTATTTTGAGAGGTTGTCACATATCTTTCTTGTCATTTCTAATAAATTGCAGGGGGGTTGGGTAAAATTTCTGATGGATTGGCATGCATATGTAATATGCATGCCCTTCCCATATCAGTTTTAACCCTTCTGTCATGGCCTTTTTTAGAAATTATGGCTCCAAAAGCTTGATGCACAGCTTTCAGCCTGTGTGCTGGCTGTGGCCTTGCTTTGGTAGAGATGTGCAGGGTAATTTGAGAGATAGGGGCTGTATGCATGTTTCAGGGATGTTAGTGTTGCACATGGCTGCATGCAGGAATTTGGACAAAACATAATTATGTCCATAACTCCTAAAATATACACAACACTCAATTTCTGGCTGAATTTTAGTCAGGTAACACTTGTGTGATGTTTCATGTGAAAGTTTGAAATGGCCAAAAATTGCCAGGTTGGTGTTGTGTTACTTTTGTCACATTTACTTAAAAGGTTAAGGAGCAGGATTTTATGGGTAGATCCAGTTATTGGCCCTACCAAACTTTGGGTGGGGATTTTATTCCTGTAATAATAATGAGGGATTGACCACTCCTCATTTCATTTATTATTTTTTTCTTTTCTTTTCTTTTCTTTTCTTTTATTTTTTTGATATTTTCATGGTGCTTTTTTCAGATTGCTGTACCATAGTAGCTGGCTAACAATTATTAGGTTTAATTCATGTATGTGGAACTTGATGAGTTTTCTTGAATTTAATCAGGGCCTAGTGCCTTTTTATTGTGTAAATGACTAACAATATTCTTCAATTTGACATTAGATATCTGAGGGAAGTAGAAGTAATTGGAGAAAAGAGAAAAATTATGAATATCTGAAAGATAAATATTAGAATTAAACACAGAGGTGCCTCTAAACAGGATATCTGCCTGATGTTCCTTACTTTTGGTAAAATCATTATTGTAATCCCAAACAGAATTACTTTTATTAGATGATTTGTTTCTTTTGTATCAATAAGCATTAGAAATTTTTCTGAACTTAGGTGGGTTGCTGCTGTGGATAATTAATGCTTGTGCTTTTTCAAAAATTTTACAATTGCTTCTTTTGGACACACCATTCTGTTCTGGTGTATATGGCGCCATAACTCAAGTGGTTATACCAAGTGTATTTAGGTAACTCATGACTTCTGAGTTTGTGAATTCTGTACCGCCGTCTATAGTTAGATTTATAAGTTTTTTTTCCCGTTTGGTGCTCTGATCTGACTATGTAGGATTTGATTTATTCTAATACATCAAATTTGGATTTGGATACTAATGGGAATCCTGTTCTGTAACACATATAGTTGGTTGTAAAGAGTGCATAGTATGAGAATATGGAGTCTGTGCAAATGATACCACTTAGTTCCAAATTTACATTTTCTAAGGTTTGTGTGCTAATTCTCATTTTTCTGTTATGAGGGATCCTATAATTTTTAGCTAATTTACAACTATCACAGTAAAAGGTTTTGGCAGGAGTTGATTAGATTGCTCCAGCAAATGTCATTTGGTTCTGACAGTCTGTATTGATGTGGGAAAATTGATTTTGCATTGTTTGAGCATTGATTTTGGGACTGACCTGGAAAGTATGGATGCCTATCACCTTGGGCAATATCTTGAATTACATCAAATTATTGCTAAACTTTCCTCAAATTATTACATCATCTTTGTCTTTCAATTCTAAATTTTTTCCAGTTTTGACTATATTAATATTTTCTTGTAATAGTATGCACCCAGAAATTAAGTTCTTCAACCTTTGGGGCACATAGAGGGAATTTTTGAATGCCATTCTATGATCATTATGACCTTCTATGGAGACTTGTCCAATGCCTTGTACTGGTAACATGATGCCTCCTCCAGCCAATTTGAGGTTGAGCCCAATGTTGTTGCTACGGAGAGTTTCCAATTCAAAGAGACTTATTTTGGGTTGCCCCAGCATTGAAGATCATTATGTCTTCCTTGTCCCCAGTTTTGCCATATTAGCAAATTGGATCACCAGGAATTGGGCATTCTAGAATTGTGACAAGATTTGCTTGGGATTTGGGACTTGGCTTGAACCATTTGGTTAGATCTCCTCTCCACTGTCCCTGGAAAATTTTATTTTCTATCCAGGCTCTTTGACTGGACTTGTTTTTTGCATGACACATGTCAGATGGATTTGGACCATAAAAGTGTTCCTTTGTGCATTTTTTTCAAGTTTTGGCTTGGGTAGCATTTGTCTTTTCTGGGGTGTATGGTGTACTTGAGAACAGGGGAGTTTTTTTATGAGTTTAAAGCAGTTCTTCAAACAACCTATTGTATGTCAGGGGTTGTACAAATCTAGCAGTGGACTGTTTGTTGCTATTGAATCTGGGGTATATGGACTCAATTAGAGTGTAGACAAGGAAAGATTATTTGTCTATTAATCCACCAGCCTGTTGGATTTGAGACTTGATCATTTAAAATTTATCAAGGTGTTTTCTTATAGAGGTGGCCAGGCCTTGTTTTAATGAGTTTAGTTGCTTGATGAGATCAAAAAAATTTTGGCTTGATTCTTTGGAGTGAAATTATTTTAAGAAAGTCTAGATAGCAGAGGGGTTTTCACACAAGGCAAGTCCCGGGGTTGATAGGGATTTTGAGTTTAGACAGGAAATGTTGTTGGGATCTAATTGACTAAAAAGCCAGGAGCTAAGAAGGTGTTTGATATCATTATGATACATTGGGGAAAATATTTCTGAGTGAGGGGAGTCAGACAGAAAGTATTTGTCAAGTTCAATAGACCTTAAGGAGATTGACACAGCTTGTGACCATGAGAGATATTTGTGAGCCATGAGCTTATTAGAGATGTTTATTTTAGACAGTACATTGAGTATTTTGTGATTGGATTACCATCTTTCTTTTGTGTATTTGGGGTCTGGAATAGAGGACCCAGTTGTTTTCTCCCAATGGAAGGGTTGGGTAGTGAAGGCTGGTTGGTTGGAAGGGCTTGTAGACATAATAGGTGGTGGAGCAGAAGTTTGGGCAGGGCTGGAGATTGGTGAACGGCTGACTGGTGACATGGTCTTATAAAGGATTGTTGTCTCTTGCTACCATATCGATTTTTGGATGATGCCTGAAAAATAAATTAGAAAGAGGCAATCTTAGTCTTAGATTAAGATTGGACCAATTACCCAAAAAATGAATAAGACAGTGAAAATCCTAGTCTTAGGTTAAGATTGGACTGCTTCTAATGATGAGGCACCTCTAGCAGCAGATTCCCCCAAAGAAATAGTCAGAAGAAATTATTGATTGCAATAGGTTGGCAATGAAAACTAACACCTGAAAAATAAATAATGTTTAAAAAAAATCTTTCCAGGAATGATAGAACTGAAAGGTGGTTTGGGATTGAGTTAATATAAGCCATCTGTAGGCTTTTTTCAATTTGGGATAGTGGGGCTAGGAATATTTATTTACTTCCAGGGTTCAATTCTAGAGGTGTTTAGGTTAATTTTTTTTCCCTTCTTTTGCAAATCTAACTTGTACAATGGGAGAAAGAGCTGTTGCAAAATTGTTAATTTCATCAGGAGTGGAGAGATTATTCTGGTTAAAAAGGGAAATAAAATAATTTTTGATAGGTTTAACAAGTATGCTGTGCTTTTTTTTATCAGAAGGGATTGGCTATGTTGACAGGAAGAAATGGAAGTCAGATGGTATTCAAACAAGAATACAATAGCTTGATGTTCAGAGCTGTTTTTATTAAGTTGGATTTTTCTACTGGTGAAAAAGTGTCTTTCTGAGTGATTGGACCATAAAAAATCAATTCAAGTAGCATAAACAGATGGACTGTGAAAAGTAGGAATGTGTGTAGGAGAAATAATGAAAAAGCTTTTGGAAGCAGATATATGGATAAGGCAAGAGGATTGGGTGTGAGAGTGATGATGTTAAAGAGGATTCCAATGATTGTGATGAAGATCACAATTGATAGCTATAAGAGTTTGGTAAGCTCTAGAGGATACATTTTTAACCCAGGAAAGAAGAATTTGAAGGCCAGTGAAGGTAGCCAGGGGGTTGCAGAAAGATACAATTGTGATTTTTTTGAATGGGGTGGAGGGGAAATCATGGGTGACAAAAGTGAGGAGATTACTGGAGAACTTAAAGTATGAATTAGTCTAGAGGAGATAATTTTGCTAATATAAACTGTAGTTCTGGGTTTATTTGAACAAGAAGGGGATGGATGTATTGATAGACTTCAATGAAGTTTATAATGAATCAAGGGAAGGGAATCATGGGCATAGGCCCGTGGTTCTTGAAGTGAGAGAATTGTTGAAATAAATATATAAAAATATATAATACCTTTTCTGTATCTGTCTCTTCATTTCTGTTTCTTTCTTTTTACTTTTATATATTCATTCCTTTCTCTTTTCTTTATCTTTCTATCACCTCAATAGGTGCTATATACCTGTCGCGGCTACTTCAGTCAAACCTTGCAGCTGCTCTTCCAAAAAGGCCTTGCTGACTGCGCTCTCTTGCGTGCTGCGCCATGCTTCTCCTGAAACTTCTCGGAGTTCACAAGGCTTTTTTCCGCATCCCTGACTACTCTCACGCTTCATCTTTCTTTTGCTCTCATACGCTGTGGAAAGAATAAAGGTTATCCCCCTATAATTGTCCCAAGGTTTGGAAGTTAACGGTTCCCTGCGTTTGAAAGGAGATGAGGATGTCCAAAGTTGCACTTAAATGAGAAATAGAAATAAGGAGATAAGAGATAAAGAAAAGTAGAGAGAGAGAGAAATCGCCAATCCTTCAATGCTAAGAACTTTATACCTGGATGTGTATCCGGTATGAGTTCCTTTAATCTCCTGGTGAGATGAGTGATCCAATCTGATGATGTGATGGGATGATTTCCTTCCCTCCTTCCATACCTCCCCCTCCTCTAACCCGGAGTTGGGAGGGAGGATAAGTCCTCCCTCTAAACCCTAACCTAAGTACACGCACAAATGACAGTATGACAAAGAAACAGAAAACAATCCGGAAACAGAAACCCTAGCCTCCTCTCCCCACCTCCTCCGTACCAAACTCCCCCCGTTGTCCGTACGCTGTTCCATCCATCTGGTTTGTCCTTCTCATGACGTGGTCCTTGCACCGCGCCCTACTTGGAGCCCCCCGGGCCTGTCCATATCCGTTTGTCCGCGCCTGTTGTGGGTGTTTGGTAATATCTGGCATGATCCGCGTGCTTTCACGCGCACTCCATCCATTCCTTCATAGCCCGCGGATTGCTCTGCCCCTACGTATCTGAACCGGCGTGCCCGCAAACCTAGTCAAGCGCACTACCTTCCGAATCTGATCACCAGGGCGGATTGCCCCCCACGCCGCATTTGATTCTGAGCCCAACCCGTCCACCAGGTGCAGAGCCAAACAGCGGCTGCCGCTGCTGAGCACTCCGCATACCCTAATGCTGAGCCCGCTTTCCCCCAATGCTGAGCGCGCAGCCGCGACGCAGTTCCCAATCCGTGTCTATAAATTGACACCACATCCCCCCCCAACTTGAGTTCTGTCCCCAGAAGTTTCCCATTGCTTCACCATACTACCACCCCCGCTACTTCCACTACCACCCCCACCACTCCCACTACCGCCTTCCCCATCCTCCTTCCACATCATCGCCAACATGCTCCCATGCGAGTTCTGCGCCCGGAACAGGCACGCGTGTTTGATCATCCCCGGTCAACGCGCCTGTGTTGCTTGCCGTTGCGGCCATTTTTGCTGCTCGCTTAGCGACAGCATCCCTCAAGCTCCCCTCCAATCCAGCTCTTGCCCCAGGCCGCGCAAGAGGGCTTGTCTAGACCCGTTCGTGGTTTCAGACAACAACTCGATCTTGGAAGGCTCATGGACACCCCCCGGTTCACCTCCATCCCGCCGCCCCTGAGCTCCGTCACCCACCACCTCACACGTGAGCCGCGACTTGGCATCACCACTCCGCCGGGCCAGACCTCCGCAACGGGGCAAATACAAATCCTTGGAGGAATGGCGCGCGGCAACCCACGCTTGGGCCGCCGCTGTCGGCGTGAACCAAACGGTACCGGACCCAAGACTTTTTGGAAGACCTGCGGCCGCGCCAGCACCTCCTCCTCCTCCTCCACGACCGCCAACACCGCCCGCGCCACCAGCGGCCTCAGATGAGAGGCCTACAACCCCCGACGTCCCTCTGCCTCCGTCACCTATAGTTGTCCCGTCATTGCCTCCAGCTGGACCAAGCCCCCCTGTTGGTTCCCCGGAGGCCCCATCTTCACCGGCCACTCCTCCCCCCAGCCCTCCCAAGATCCGGGAGATTCCAATTGTAATGGCGCTCCCGGCGGACAGCTTTGAGGCTTTTGTGGAAAGGTCAACCACGATGCTTTGGAATTTCCTTGCAATCCCCGGCGCACAATCCTTGGAATCCCGGCGCGAACTCCTGGCGTCTTTCCAGGCTTTACTGGCGTCCTTGAGGGCGGAAATGGAGGAAATGATGAAGATGGCTTAGGTGCATTGCCCCCCCTTTTCCCCTTCTTCCTTTCCTCTACTTCTTCTCTTCTTGTTGTTTGTACCGCGCTTCCCTTTCCATTAAGAAAATACATGTATCCACGCAAGGTCCTAACCTTCTGAGAAAAAGTGCGCAACCGCGCTTTGTGAGAGTGAGCTTGAGATTGAGTCCGCGCCCGCACGCTTGCTTTGTGAGCGACCGTAAGTGACTAGCCGTTCCAAAAGAGGCACCTGGGCTGCCCCAGACAAACTGCCACACAGTTCCCCGTACCCTTCCTGTAACAAACACAACAACCAAAACACCAGTGTGCGCCACCGTAAGGGAAGAGAGAGAGGGAGAGTAAGAGAATGGACATTCTGGGGTGTCTAGTTGTCCCGGCTGTGAACCGGCTAGAGCACCCCCTCACCAAATCAAGCTTAGTCCCATACCAACCACCCATCCTCAATATATCCTGAGAGAAAAGGAAAAGAGAAAAAGAAACCAACAGAGAAGAGAAATAGAAAAGAACACTTTTTGTTTGTTTGTTTTTTTTTCACGCAACACCCGTAGACCGCCCGCAAATCGCTCTTTGTCCCACTTCCCCCATCCGCGGGATTGCCCTTGCGTCCCGGTTCCGTGGGGCTTTTCCTTGCGTTTACGGACCCGGCTTCGCGCCGCGCCCGCGTTTCCTGCAAAAACCCCAAGCCAGCAATTATCCCCTACCCCCACCACCTCCCCCCCCAACTTTGCCACTGTCCCCAGCTGGTCACAACCGCCGCGTCCGGTTCCTCCTCATACTCCAACACTCTCCTCCGCTTTCCCTGCCCGTGATCGCAGATAGTTGTCTCAAACCTCCCGCCGGACAAATCCTCCACCGTCAACGCCTCAATTCCCGTCCCCGGATTGAAAACCATTTGTGCTTGGAACCCAAACATGAACGGCCTTCCCAAAATCACATCCCCACAATCAACCAAAAGAAAAGAAAGAGGCCTACAGACCCTTGCGACCTCAACCTCCTCCTCCTTGACTACCCCATCCACACAACACTCCCCTCCGTTAAGCGCGTGGAGACCCATCGCGCATTTCCGCCAAACCAACCCCAAATCATCCACCATCCGCGATGGAAGCAGGTTCACCATTGAACCGCTGTCCACCATAGCCCACACCTTCCTTCCCGCTATGACCATCGGAACATAAGCAAGCCAAGTCAAAACCGATTTCAACTCACACTCCTCGCGCCCCTCCTCCTTCCGCGCCACATGAACCCGCTGCACCGTCTGAGGTACCCAGCCCTGACCGCAATCCCGCAACGCCTGAACCATCTTGTCTACCACCACCGGAGACACAGCCGCCAGTTCCCGCAAGGTCAGCGGGACCGGAGTCTTGTTCCCCATCACCCTACGCACGATGTCCGCCGCTTTCTTCTTCCCTACAGGATTTGCTGCCAGCGCCTTGGTTCCGGGCACACGCGCAGCCGGTTTTGGAACGGCCGATGGGGGTTGCTCCTTTGCGTCCACCTCCATTTTATTGGAGACCGCCACCTTTTCTTCCGTTGCCACTACCCTTACCTCAGCTTCCACCCGAGATGGTTGCCACAATCCGGGACCGGTAACAATGCCCAGTGACGCTCGCGCCGTTGTTCCCGCCTCCTGACCCTGTGTGCGCACCTGCTGCATTGCGGTCGGCTGGCTTGGCTCCATTGGAATCTGTTCGCCCGTTGGAAACATGTACCCCATCCCCGCCATTCGAACCAATCCCGCGCTGAGATCCTTTGTAAGCTCCTTGCACGCCAATCGCCAATGACTGTTTGCCCCACAGTACAAGCACCCCCTCGGCACAAAGGTACCAGGCGGCCAAAACCCTTCCACCATGTGAGGTGGAGGCCCATACGGCTCATGCAGATCTTCAAATCCTTCATCAGTTCCATCAATTTGCTTACCGGAGGGGCGGGCGCGGGTTGAGGAACCAGAACACGCGTGGAAGTAGGTGGAACTTGGGCCGGAAATTGCGCCAGAGCCAGAACCTGGGGGGCGGATTTCTTTGGTCCCGCTGGGAAGGACTTAGCGGTGTCCTCAATAAGCTCCTCTAAGTTGAGCTCACTCTCCACAGCCTGGCAAATGACAGCCAACTCCGGAAGGAGCGCGATTCTCCCGTCCAATGACCGCTTTACCAAGTTGTGATTGTAAATATGCCGCTGCACCCTTGCCCGGAGTTGAGCGCCTAAACCGCCCAGAAACGCGCGTTTCATGGCCCCTGTCTGTCCCGCCACCACCTTGTTCTTTGACAAGTACCGATAGATCCGATCAAATGTTGAGGTTTACTCCGCCAGCTCCACCCGAGTTCTGACTCCTCTGCGCGCGCTCGCCTCCAAGGCCACGCAGTTGAAATCGCTTTCCCGGAATTGAGGTTCGCGCCTACCCCACCGCGTTAGGATCTCCGCCTTCAGTTTTGGCCAATCTTGATTCTTGTAGCCTTCCATTTCCTCCACATCCCGGAGCTTCTCTTTGTCCATAATGAACAGGACAACAAGCCGGGCCTTATTGGCGTCCGACGCACCTTCCGCATCTGCAATACCTTTGTATCTTGAGATGAATCGCTCCACATCCGTGGTGTTGAATTGGATGTGAGGGTAGTCACGCGGCCTGATGCAAACCGGACGAGTGGGTTCATGGTCACTGGAGACCGATGGGGGAATGGCATAGCTTTTCCTGGGTCAAGTGGAGGGAGGGGGAGGAGGAGGGATGGAAGAAAAGAGTGGGGTTGGAGTAGCGGACCCGGAGACGGAACGAGAAGAAGAAGAAGAAGAAGGAGCAACTGTAGGAAGGTATGAATAGGACATCGCGCCCAATTACCTTTGAAAGACAAGAAACAGAAGGTTATTTCCCGGCCAGACCCCCAGATGTGGAAAGAATAAAGGTTATCCCCCTATAATTTTCCCAAGGTTCGGAAGTTAACGGTTCCCTGCGTTTGAAAGGAGATGAGGATGTCCAAAGTCGCACTTAAATGAGAAATAGAAATAAGGAGATAAGAGATAAGAAAAGTAGAGAGAGAGAGAAATTGCCAATCCTTCAATCCTAAGAACTTTCCACCTGGGTGTGTATCCGGTATGAGTTCCTTTAATCTCCTGGTGAGATGAGTGATCCAATCCAATGATGTGATGGGATGATTTCCTTCCCTCCTTCCATACCTCCCCCTCCTCTAACCCGGAGTTGGGAGGGAGGATAAGTCCTCCCTCTCAACCCTAGCCTAAGTCCACACGCAAATGACAGTATGACAAAGAAACAGAAAACAATCCCAAAACAGAAACCCTAGCATCCTCTCCCCACCTCCTCTGTACCAAACTCCCCCCGTTGTCCGTACGCTGTTCCGTCCATCTGGTTTGTCCTTCTCATGACACGGTCCTTGCACCGCGCCCTACTTGGAGCCCCCCGCGCCTGTCCATATCCATTTGTCTGGGCCCGCGAACCTAGTCAAGCGCACTACCTTCCAAATCCAATCCCCGGGGCGGATTGCCGCCCACGCCGCATTTGATGCTGAGCCCAACCTGTCCACCAGGTGGGGAGCCAAACAGCGGCTGCCGCTGCTGAGCACTCCGCATACCCTAATGCTGAGCCCGCTTGCCCCCAATGCTGAGCGCGCAGCCGCGACGCAGTTTCCAATCCGTGTCTATAAATTGACACCACAACGCTTCCTACTCTCTCACATCATCCATCAACCTTCATGTCTCTTGACCTCACTTCAACAATTGAACCTTCTTCTTCCATCCCTGAACTCAAGAGTCCTCAAGATCCTCAAGGTTTAACTTAACTTGACTACTCCCAATCCTGCTCATCAACCCTATTCTGAATATCCTGTAATCAAGACCTTCTTTTTGAGGCTAATTTGGTGCAAAGATAAAACAGCTACTTCTAGAGGAATTTCTCCCTCCTTAATTTTTTGCTATGCACTACTCACTTGCTTCATGGAATTCTATCTTTCCTCTCTCCTTCTTTTATGATTCTTCATCTCTACAGGCGTGTTTGTCAAGATTTTTTTGTTGGAGTTTTTCCCTGCTAATCTTAATATTGTCCTCCTCTCTGGTATGCCTAAACCTTAAAAAATTGTCTGCTTTCTCTTTTTCTGTGACTTACACTGTCTTCTCCCAGTTCTGGTTCTAGCTCAGAAATAATATCCTGAAATTTTAACAAGAATAATATTATCAAGTTTTTTATTTAAAACACTAATTGTCTCATTTTTTTAGCAGAAGTTTAGTTGAAGGAAAGAGGAGGATTCTGGAAGTTGAGAAGAATTGGTAAAAGGAGAGAAAGATTTTCCATAGAAAGGGAAAAGAGTATTGGAATCTTAAAAAGAAGATAGTTGGCCTATTCTGAGTGCAGGGGTGTAATTAATCATGGAGAGACGTGTTTTTAAACTTTAAGGTTTTTTCATAAATATTCAATGGGGCAGATCTAACCTCTATAAAAAAATGGCCTCTTTTTTCCCCAGAATTGATGTCCTTGGTTTGCTATTCAGTTTTGACATTTTTAGTTTTATTTTTTGGAGTTGAAATTTCCCAATTTTGAGGATGCACCTCTTGCATCCCTTGAACTTTTATAAACTGGGGAAAGTGCATACATACTTGCACTGGGCAAGAGGTTTTGCTTCCCAAATTTGTGGGAAACATAGCCTACTTTTCCACTATACTTAAAATATTAGGTTCTGCACCCTTGGTAAATACCAATGTTGTTTGCCCTGGTTTGGAATCAACAATTTGTTTTCCAACCTTTAGGATGAACCTCTTGCATCCAACTTATGCACTGGGCAAAATCCCCTCCCCAAATTTGGGGCATTATACCCTAGTTTAGATGCTAAGCCTGATACGGCTTCATATGTATGTATAGTGTGTCCACTGAGTCTGGTCAGGTTGTCAACTCAGCGGTTTTTTTTTTAAACCAGGTTTTGCAGGTTCTCAAAGCCATGTGGCAGTTGACCACCCCCCGCTTGTCAGGTGGTAAACCAATGGGGGTGTTCCATCAACTTGGCTGGGGTGGCTTTTCAACTGAAGCCTCCAAAAGTTTGGCATCAATGGCAAGCCATCCTATTGGTTGTAACAGCCATTAGGAGCACCACAGCTGCAAAATTATTTCTTGCTGCTCTGAGTTGATGAACGGCAAAGTTGGGTTGATGATCCAACAAGGTTGGGCCCCCTTGGCTATTGCCCCATCAACCAATTTGGTCTGGCCATCAACCACAGCTTGTTGCATGACCAGCGGGAGTTGAAAACCCGACCAAACTCACTGGATTCACCATACATATGGTTTATCAAGCTTGTCTGGGCACACTCCAAAGTCCTGCTGTGGTGACCAATTTGGTACACCTCAAGAAAAGGGGAATTTTTTTTTTTTAAAAAAAAATAGATGTTTTCTGCTATCATGATGGAAACCCTTCCATTTTCCCTCTTCCAAATTCCTCATTGTCCTAAAAGTCTAGGTAGGACTCCCCTGAGTTCCTCCAATCCCTCCTTGTTGCGCTTGTGGCCCAAATTTTTGGCCAGGTGCGCGCGTGGACAGCCATCCCACTTCTCATCCTCATCCTCTCAAACCAATCATCAGAAACTCAAACTGTGGCAAGATCTTGAGGGATAAAGTCAAGGCTGCCCTCAGTCAATTCAATTCAGCCTGTTGTAAGAAAGCTACTTGCTTGCAGAGTGTATCTGTGATCAATACCAGTAGTCCCAAAGCCCCATACTCTCCCCATCTCAACAATCCCCCTAGGGTTGAACAGAAGGAAGGATTAGGCACTCTGGCTTGCCAGATCTCCAAAAAAAACTGACAATTGAAGATCAAGAACATTGGTGTAGAGAATGCTTGGATATGGCTTATGCCAAACCACCTCTACTATCTCACACCTTAGGCAGAGCTGCATCACCCTTTCCAATAAGACCAGCTCTGTCAACCTTGGTGCCCACTGCCAAGCTCAAATACAGAGAAGCACATAACAATTATTCCCCCAATCCATTCCATTGTTGTCAGAACTGGAATACCTTGGTTGATCCAAACAAGCTCAACATTGCATCAAATCATTACCAATCCTTGGCCATGAGGTCCTAAATCCCCTGCCTCATCCCGTCTCACGTACCATCAGCTCATGACTACCCCCATTTTGCTCATCCAATGGGCCAGCAAGCTGTTGCTGGCAGCCTTTGGTGCCATTTCTTGCCAACTTGCTGGCTCCCCTCATCAAGCAATCATCATCATCCCATCCAATCAACCCACTCCCATCCCCATGCTCATCACCCACGGCCATTGGTGTTGCCATTGCTTATCCTCAAGATCCCGTGCTCATCATCTGCAACTGCTGTTTCCACCCATCATCCGCAACCGCTGTCATGGCCCTGCGTCTGCAAATTTGCAGATGTTCATCTACCCGCGGATGCTCATCTGCTGTTGGGCTGGTTGACTTTTCCCATTTTTTTTCCTATTTCATGTTCATCCTGTTGCCATTTTTTTTGTTGTTTTCATCATTGTTTTTTCCAGATCCTTTCCTCTTAAAAAAAAATTGCTCTCATTTGTAGTTATCTCTTGCTATTAGTCTACAAGGCCTCTTGCCCATAAAAGGAGGGGCTCTCCCCTGCCTTTTTTCCTATCAGCTATAATCTTATCAATCCATGGTATTGATCCATCATCTAATTTTCTAATCAATAAATAAGAGTATCCCCCTGTGTGTCTCATCATTTTCATCATCATAATCATGAAGCTGGATATATCTGTTGATTATCCCCTGATCCTCATCCTTATCACCAACCAATAGCCCTTCTGGCTGAAGAAGAATTCATTTGGTTGAATTTTTGAGTGTGTTAAACCACTCCTTTGATCCCTTTCTCAGACCACTTTGGTCTTGATCATTCATTTGATTGTCTTTCTGGAACCAGTCACATTTGACTGAGAGGTTTCTTTAAGTTTGAAACCTGGAGTTTTAAACCTCCCTTTATTTCTTTAAAGTTGAATTCCGCCACGCTATTCTTGATTCCCTTGAGAAGTGCTGGGTTATTCTTGTTCAAATTTGTTACTGCTTTGCTTCTAGAGCTTCATAAAACAAATTTCTTTGTTTTTTACAGCCACTCACAGTTATCTGGTACCCTTCAAGTGCTTGATTGCGGAGAGTTGGGTAGGTTCATTTAGAACCTGGAGGTTGGTTGGGATTGAGTTGATCTTTCCTAATCTTCTGCTGAAAACCAGAGTTGTTAGCTTGTGGGAATTTTTACTCAAAACTGCCTTGTTCTATTGAACTCTGAAAAAACTTAAACTTAGTTTGTTCAAGTCTTTTCCCGCACCATCTTGCCTCAGATAGTGTTTTTCCATTGCTACCAACTACTATCAAAATTCATCCTTTCCATTGATTCCTTATTTACAAGGTTCTGGATCTTGATTCTGGTTACATTTAAATATTTTTGTAACACTCAGGAGGGCAGCCTAAACAGCACCTTTTCCCCTCCACAGAACTTCCTGCGGCTCAGAACTGTTTGGAGTCTTACACCACTTGGCTCAATGCCCAGGGTGCTTGGGTGTGTGCCCAGCGCGCTTGATTTGCACACTTGGCCGGGCTGTGGATCTTGACACATAGCCAAGTTCTGCTTGGCCAAGGCCAAGCTGTTGGAAATCTCCCTCAACCTCAATCCTCTCCACCCACCATATCCAACTCTGTTGCATCATCCCACCTACCTTGTTCCCCTTCTCCATTTGGTCATCCAACCCACATACTTCCCTCCTTGTTTGAATTTTTACAAGTTTTCTCCATCTGAACCATGGTCAGTACCAATTTTTATTTCTTTTTTTTTGATTTGATAAGACACTAATTTGTTTGCCTCTTTTTAAAAATACAGGCCAATTCTTCAGGAATGATTGCGGGAACTTCAGCACCTGCGAAAGAAGATGTGACCAACTTTGATAAACTTGTCAATATCCAAGCAAACAAGGAACAAACCCAGGAGCTTCTTAAAGAGCTCCAAAATCTGAACCAACAAACCGCCCAACAAAAGGAAGTCATGGAAGCAAAATTGAGCATCCTCAAAAACCGCAAGCATGAAAACACCTGACTAACTCACAAGGAGCACCAACCAAATGCAATCATCAAGAAGGAATTTTGCAAGTTGATCTGCAATAATGTCTTATCAAATGGGATGAAGGTAAGCAATGCCTTGAAGAACTTCAAGGTGTCCCAATCTCAAATTCAATGCATCAAGCAAGAAGACCCAAACATGATCAAGATCAATAAAAAGAGGCCTGGAAAGTTTACTGAAGACATTAAAACAGCAGTCCTCATGCAAATTGACCAGCAATCTACCACCACCCTGCCCAAACTATCCAAATTCATCAAGGACAAATTTGACGTAAGTGTTTCCACTCAGGCAATTAGTAACCTGATCCATGATATGGACATATCATGGAAGCAGGTTACTAATATTCCTGCCTCCTGGAATAAACCCAACCTCATTGAGCAACATGCAAATTTTGTCAATTGCTGAGGATTGGACCTGTGGCAAACTGTGGTTTTTGTTGATGAGGCCAGCTTTGACCTCCATTTGGGCCAAAGCTTTGGTTATGCTCCCTCTGGTAATTCATTTCCTTTTTTTTTAATCAAGTTGTATCATTTTTTCCTTTTTTTCCCCTTTTTTTTGATTGTTTTTTTAATTGTTTTAATTTTTTTTTCAATTTACTTATGATTTCATTTTATTTTTCATGCAAGGTGAACCTGTGGTCTTGAGCCTTGTGCCCAAGGCCAAGCAGGTCACCCTTATAGCAGCCTCATCAATCAATGGATTTGTGTATCATGAGCTCCTGAATGCCAATGGCACTAAGACCAATGGAATTGGAGCAGATGAATTCTGCCTATTCCTTGGAAGTCTTAGTGCCCAAATTCCACCCAAATCAATTGTCATCATGGACAACGCCCCAATTCATCAAGGTCAGCAATTTGAAGAGGTTTGAAAAATGATCCTTGATTCAAAATTGATTCAAATCAAGTTCCTCCCTCCTTACTCCCCTTTCTTAAATCCCATCAAATATTCCTTCCATTTGATTAAATCTTTTGTCTGATCAAAACAGCCGCCAAATTGTGCCATGCTCATCACTCAAATTGAGCAGGGAATCAAGGAGGCAATTACTCCATCAAAATCCCAAAACTTCTTCTTACATTGTCAGCAACTTTATCGTCCATGTGCTGACTTTCAAGAAATTTTGGGGACAGTTTTGTCCAAACCCAATTGATTTGTTTGTTTTTTATTTTATTTTATTTTTTTTAATTTTTATCATTATTTTCATCATTTTTTTCTTTCATTATTTTTTCCACCATTTTTTCCATTATTTGTATCTACAACTTTATAGTTACATAAATCTCAAAAAAAAAAAGAAATGATTTTTTTTTACCTGTTACAACTGTGAGGTTTTGAGGCGTGGCCGATTGGCTTGGGTGTGGCCCAGCCGAACTTTGGCCCGTGCCATCTGAACTTGGGGAGGTGCCAAGTCGCGCTTGGGTAAGTGCCACCCGGGCTTTAGGGGGTGCCAAGCGCGCTTTAGATATTTTTTGGCTAATTTGGGGGGGTGCCCAGATGAGCTTGATAGACCATACTTGTGTCCATAAGAGCATTCACAATCGTCTCGGTAAACCCGCTCGTTAGCTAAGTTTACCGAGCATGAGCCGCAATCGTGTCCTAAATAGGACCTCGCTACGTAGCGAGCCCCATAAGTTCGGTCGAAAATCGACAAAGTTACAAAAACTTATGGAGCTCGCTAACCCCCACCCTCGCCAGGATTTACCACGCCCTCCATAAGTCCACCACTTCCCCCCTCCCCCCCCCATCCATCCCTCCCCCTCCAAATCAACCCTATGTGTGGGTTTTTTATATTCATGTTCCAACTCGTGACTGACTACTCGTCAACTGTGTGGTGGCGAGCGTTTGTCGAGGGGTCGACGATTGCGGGTCGACCCTCGTTAGCTTCCTGGCGAGCGGGCTCAGCGACCATGATTGCGCCTCGCACTCGCTAAAGCCCTCGCTTACTATTTTTTTGCGCTAGCGAGGGCTTAGCTAGCGAGAAGTTATCGAGCAACGATTGTGGATGCTACGGACACCAACGAACGCACTGATCAACTATCTAGTCCCTGACGGAAGCTAGCATTGACAAATCCCCATTGAGCACATATTTCAAATTTCAAATTAATTATTTAGCTTTCAATCGATTGAGCTTAATGGGAGACTGCGGTTGATGAGTCGGCTTACTTAAGACCGGCGGTTGAGGATGAGGGTGGGCGGATGTAGCTGCCTACTCAAACCAGTGCTTTTATCATTAGTTGTTGGCATCGTACTTCTTTTACATTCTCCACCTTGGAGTCTTGATACTTATCAAGACCAAAGATAAGACGAACAAATCTTCGAAGACAGTCGAGACTAAAATCATACCCATGACCCTTCGAGATGATAAACCAGCGTCCGAGGTGTTGAAGGATATTAGCACAGACCAACTTCGGCAAGTTTTAAAACCCATCATCGACCTGGCTCTCCCTGGCCGAAAGAATTACTTTCAGAATTGGTCCGGTCAATTCAAGGCATATCCCTTGGCAATCTTCAAACCCAAAGATGAAAATCAAATCAAATTAACCTTAGAGCTCTGTCGGAGGGAGTCGAAAAAGATTCGTTGCTTCGGTGCCGGTCATAGTCCCAGTGATCTAGCTTGCTGTAATGATTATATGATGAATTTGGACCGATTGACTGGATTAATTGACGTAGGTCTCAAGCTTCTTTTCATTCTTTTCAGACCCCTGAGAGCAAAAGCAGGGGAGTTTTTTTTGAAAAAACCTTCTGGCTTCCTGTGTCGCTCAAAAGACTCTTTACCCACCGACCTTCTCGCATCTATCTTACCTTGATGGTTGAAGCTGTGATGCTATGTATATGATCTTGAAAAGGTCGATCGAGAGGCTAAAACCATTGAAGTCTGGGCGGGTACTCGATTGAAAGACTTTCATCAAATCGCTCATCGATACAACTTGAGCCTGCCAGTTCTTGGATCGATCTCAGAGCAGTCTGTTGCAGGATCAATCTCAACCGCAACCCATGGCTGTGGATATCACTATGGATGCATGTCGACCTACGTCGAATCGTTGACTTTGATCCTCGCAGACTCCAGTCAGGTTACGGTTAGTGATTCAGAGGGACGAGAACTCTTCAGAGCAACTCTATGCGGCCTAGGCCTCACTGGTATCATTACCAGGGTCAAGTTTAAATGCGAAGAGTCGTTTCATCTTGAAGAAATCGCTTATTCAATCCCATTTGATACGTTTGCCGATAACTATGATGCGATCGGCCGAAGCGCTCAACACGTTAGGATGTATTGGTATCCTCAAGTGGATCGGGTCAAAGTAGAATTACTGAATCGAACCATCAAACCGACCGTAAATCGATTGTTGACATGAATATCATCATCCTTTGGTAGCCATTGAACTGAAATTCTTTAATTGTACAATCCATCAAAAACCCAAAACAGGATAGAGTGACTTGGAGAACGATCATTAGTGAACAGCTAATGTGGCTCTTCCAATGGTATCTTCAACCTGCTATCCTGTTAATCGCAATGTACTTTCCAGGATTGACAGACTGTTATATGAAGGCTTGTTACGATTTTTTGAACAAGCCCTCGATATCGATTGAAGCGTCCAAGGAGACCAGCCTGGAAACTCTTGAGGCTCTAATCCAGCTTGAAACAATCAAGCGGCGACCGAAGCATCGAGTCAATAGCAGCATCAAAATATTCAACTTTGATTGTGGGCCGCCCCACCATACCTACGAAGGGGCCATCCCCTATGGACTTACATCGGATGCACTGAAAGAGTTTAGGTTATTCTTACGCTCAGAGACTCGCAATCCAAATGGGCGACTCAAATTGCATTTCCCGATGGAAATCAGACCCGTGGCAGCCGATCAAATTTGGTTGTCTCCTTGTTGTGGTCAGACAGTTTCTTATCTGGGTATCGTGCAATTCAAGTGAGTCTTATTTACCAATCGCACGTCGATCGGCTTCAACTAAAGAAGAAATCCTGCACTGATGCGCCACAATCATGATAAACTTAAAATGCCTCTTTTTTTAAAAAAATGGACGCAGGGCGTTTGGCATTGAGCTTAATGAAGAGTATCAAGAATTGTTTAGAGAATTTGAGAAAATTTTGAGGAAGTATCAGTTAAGATCACACTGGGCGAAGAGGCATTCTCAGACCTTCGGGGACTTACGGCGATCGTACAATCAAGAGTCTAACAATTTTGATCAGTTTTTAGAGTTGAGAAGTCGAGTCGATCCCGATTTTAGATTTCTAAACGATTATATTTCGAGACATTTTGATGTTCAAAGGGCTTGATCACCACCAGTGAAACGACTAGGATCATATGATTCAAATTGCAAAAAAAAATAAAAAATCTACTCATCGCACTTCAACTTGAACAATCATTCTGTACTCCAATGCATGATACTTATCAGCACTTTCAGCAGTTTCTTTACCATCTATCCTACTCACTTCACGCATCCACTATTAGCAATGAGTATCAGCATTCATACAGCACCAATGGGTCGGCCGTATTGCCGCTGTTTTACTAGCATTAGGATTACCACATGAAAGCCGACGCCGCAGGCTGTGGGACGTGTTTCATCAGTCTCTGAACATGCCTCCTCTCCAACCGAAGAGTTGGCTTTGAATCCGACTTGACGAAGAATCAACTCTTCGACGAGTAGCATTCATGTCACAGCAGATAAACTAAACACCATTACATCCTCCCCTTCCCCCTCCCCAATTTGATTCATTCCATCCCAAAACCCCTCCAATCATCAAGGCAGGCTGTGAGGAAAAAGGATTGAGATTTGGGCTGGGCCCCGAGGCAAACCCGGAGCCAAAATCCACTCCGATATCCAACCTGCAGGTATACCCACCGGTCGGGTGCAGAATCAACACCAACTCAAATTCTGATGATAGTGTCAAACTAACTGCAACAAAAAAGCCTCCTCCTTGCCCAAAGAAACATAAATGAATTAACACCCTGTCAACTGACCATGTTGAAATATCGACCAGAACAAAAAAGACAAGACAGCTAATTCGCAGAAAGAACATCTCAAACATTTGGGTATGGTTCTAATTTTTCAATAAAGAAAAAACAACTCAAGTCATGTGTATTGTGTCACTTTCAACTGAAAACCATTGTGAAATCATCTTTCAAGACAATTATAAGAGCAATAAATCAATGGGAAAGTACCTGATTCAAATACAAAATATCTTTAATAAAAAAAAAGACATCAAACAACCAATCCAAGATCAATGGCTTCTTTGAAGGCAAAAGCATCAACAAAACTATCAAAATCAAAATCTCCTCAAATTCCATGATTTCAAATTTCATCTACTGCATCATTTTTTTTCTTCTTTCCTTGGGTTTTGAGATGGCACTCAACCCTACCTCATTGATATTTTTTTCCCTAGCTCATTTCCAATGCCAAACTGGTTCTTTCAATAGTGGAGTTTATCTTGTTTATGCAAATTCTCAATCTCCTTGATTCCCATGGACCACTAATTGTACTCTGGCAAAATGGAATCTCAGATGAAATCCACAAACTATACATGGCTCAAATTGAACATATCAAGGTTTTTTTGAAAGATATAAATGCTATGGCTTTCAATATCAATGCCTAGAATTACCCAAACTGTATTGCTTTCTTGGGTACAACTGCACATGTCATTGAATTAATATAATAACTTGTGAAACTTTCCATTTTAATGCAAACAATATCTGATAGGTTCAATTCAAATGATTTGATTATTATTGAATGCATTCTAATACAAACTTGAGCTCTTTCAAAATTATAAAACCATTGAATTCAATCTTCCCCAAGTTTTTTTGTGCTTCCCTGGATTAAATAAGTCTGCTAAACAAGATCTCAGCCATTAAAGCTGATTGAACATGAAAAAACCTCACCATTTTCAAGCAAATCTGTGACCTTGCTGATCAGAAGTTTCAACATGAGATGGACCTCCTGGGCTGTATGTCACATTTAGTCTAACCTGCCTCAAAAAACTACTTACATTCATATTGGGCTCTAAATCATATCCCATATTAAAGATAAGTGAGTAGTTTTTTGTAGCAGGTTTGATTACATGTGACATACAGCCCAGGAGTTCCATCTCATTTTAGAATGTGTTGCAGGCAGACAGCTAGGTGTAGCTCATTCACAGCTTTTTCTTTAAAAAAAAAAAATTGAAAAGCCACATACCTTATCAGACAGATTTCCAGAATTGTAATGCCATTATTTAAAAAATTAAAAGCTCTAAATTGAATGAGAATTTAGAGCTCCATTCAGAGGCCCAATCATACCCTTTTATTAAGAGAAAATAAATTAGTAACTGGAACTTTTGGTAGGAATTTATACAAAATACCCTGGGATTTGATATCAAACAGCAACATACTGAGAGGTTTTATTGAAATTTTGGAAAGGCCAAAGAGTTTTAGAAACAGCAACATACTGAGAGGTTTTATTGAAATTTTGGAAAGGCCAAAGAGTTTTAGAAAATTTTTAACCTGCTTTCCATGGTGAGGAGATGACAAAAATCCAGGAAGAAATTCCATTTTTTATCCATTCCCAGACACTTCCAAAATTGACCAAGGCTCCATCTGACTCATCCACAAGCCAGGAAATCAAAGTAGGATTGTCATTGAAAGTTACCTACATATTGGGCTCTAAATCATATCCCATAGTAAAGATATGAAATTTCCAATTCCAATCCTACTTTGATTTCCAGGCTTGTGGATGAGTCAGATGTTGCCTTGGTCAATTTTGGAAGTTTCTGGGAACAGATAAAAAATGGAATTTCTTCCTGGATTTTTGTCATCTCCTCAAAATGGAAAGCAGGTTAAACGTTTTCTAAAACTCTTTGGAATTTCCAAAATTTCAACAAAACCACTCAGTATGGTGCTGTTTGATATCAAATCCCAGGTTATTTTGTATAAATTCCTACCAAAAGTGCCAGTTAATAATTTATTTTCTCTTAATAAAAGGGTATGATTGGGCGTCAGAATGGAGCTTTAAATTCTCATTCAATTTAGAGCTTTTAATTTTTGAAATAATGGCATTACAATTCTGGAAATCTGTCTGATAAGGTATGTGCCTTTTCACTTTTTTTTTAAAAAAAAAAAGCTGTGAATGAGATACACCTAGCTTTCTACCTGCAACAAATTCTAAATTGCCATTCAAATGAAGCATAAAGTTAAGGCTCCAGCTAAACTCACAGGCTTGCATCTATTAAAATCATGTCTTTTGGTGTGTTTTCTCACAAAAAAAAGCCTCAAGGGGCAAATTTTGTATTTTTTTTTTCAATAAATGCACACATTTTGATATGTTTCCTCATGACAAAAGGCATTAAAGCTTCCTTCCAAGGTCCCCCAAATTTCCACGGAATGAGAAAATCATTTCCACCACTTTGAAAAGCCAGGGTGAGGGGGGGCTGGCCCTTTGCAAACACCCCAGAAGGGCTTTTGCTTCTTTGAACAGATTTCTGTGGCTGTTTTGAAAGCAGAAATACTATCAACAATGCATTCAATAATTATTTTTGATGGCATTGGTGGTCATGCCATGCATGGCCATTATATTCACCATGACTTTTGTTTTTGTATCATCTTTTTTATTTCTTTCTGAATTTCAATCTTTTTGTCATTTTTATGCTTTTTTTGATTATTGATGCCATAAATTTCTGCCTATTTTTCATTGTATTGTTAGTATTTTTTGTATTATCCCTCCTTTTTGTGGCATTTTATTCTAATTTAATTTTTAAATTTATATATATATATATTAATTTAAACTTTTTTTTCCAAATTTTTGGCTGTTTTCATTAGCCTTTTTGGGTATTTTTTGATTTTTTATATTGGTGTAATTATGAATGTTTGCATTGTAAATTTTTGTGTGTATCTTATTTATTGATTGAACAATTTTTAATTTTATAAATAAAAAATAATTAACAAATGATAAATAATTGAAAAATGATAAATAGTAAAGAATAAGCTGTAAAAATCATAAACAATGATAACTAAATATTCTCAAGGTATGTAAATAATAGGGTCTATCATATTTAAAATCCAAAATAATATAAATGGAAGATTCAAGGCACACCAAAATTCTATTTCAAGCAAGTAGTCTCTTCACACAGAATAAAATATATTCATTTCCATGGAAAAAATTCCAAGGAAAAATAGATTGTTTCATCAAAATCATCAATTGAAATTTCCCAAAATTTTAACCCTGATAGTCCCTAATGATAATTTTCTTGGATTATATCAATGAAATTATTTTTTTTATCCAATAAGAACAAAAAAAATATATAAATTTTTGAAGAGGGATCTAAATATAAGGATTCAGATAGAATTTCTTGAAGTATGCAAGGAATTTTTTAAAATCAACTTTATTTTAATAAGATGGATTACTTCTGATTGGACAATTTTGGAAAAAATTCAATAAAGTTTGATCATTATAATGTGAGATTGCAAAAATTCAATAATGCTCTCATATTGAATGAAAATTAAAAATGAAAAAAATGGTCCTAAAAAAGAAATTGAGTACAATCAATATAAAAAAAGAAAGTCCTTTTATTCCACATCAATAAAACCATGATCCAATGGGGGATGTTTTTGTTCCAGAAATCCAAACTCTTATAGCATTTATTTTGAAATAGAAATTATTTTAAGAAATATTGATTATTTTATTGTGATATATAGATTTTCTTCCCTTGAATCCCTCATAATAAGAACTGGTTTTGTTAGTGTTATCCATTTTTGACTATGTTATTTTTGAAGTGTTTGATTGAAGGAAATGGTATTTGTGAGAAAATAAAAATGAATAGTTGAATGGTGAGGACATAAAAAGTCATTTCAGAGTCCCTTTTTTTCCCTTTTTAAGATTAAATACTTTGGAAAGACATGAAACCTGTTCACAATCCAGTGAAAAAATTGATATTCTTATCAAAATATATGTATGCACAATATTTCAAAAAGATAAAAAAATTACAATTTTTTTTCCAAAGTTTTTATTGTGAATCAGGATTTTTACTTTTTGAATTTTGATACAATGATATAAATACATACATGCAAAAAATAAATAAATAAATAGCAAATAGATTAAAAATGAAAATAAATAAATAGATCATATCAGAGTTAGGAAACCTGCCAGTTTTTTTTTACCAAACCTGCCATTTTAATGGGGGTTTTCTGAAATACACATCAAACCTAACTGGTATATTTCAAAAGGTGTGTTTCATGTAATTGGCAGATTTTCACGTTATTGATTTTGTCACTTGATCACTCTCATCACTTTATTGCTCTTGTCCCTTAATCACTTTATTGCTCTTGTCCCTTAATCACTTTATTGCTCTCATCACTTTATTAGGGCATACCAAAGTTAAGCAAACCCGCCATTTTTCAATGGTGGGTTTCAACCCAAATCTGCCATTCAAAATCAAAAAAACCACTTATTTCACATCAGACGTGTCAAATTTACCTTAAAATAAATGTCTTATTTCAAATAAAGTATTTAAAGGCTTTCACCACCCCAACCAATCATTTCACATCATCACCCCTGGTTTCAGCCTCCAACCTCATCAAAAAAATTCTACCTCCAACCTCATCCAAAAATTTGATTCATTGCTCTTCATCTCTTCATTGCTATCCTCAGAACTTCATCACTCTCATCACTTCATCACTCTCATCACCTTCTCACCTCATCACTTCATCACTCTCATTGCCTCATCACTCTCATCACTTTCTCACATGTTATTGCTTTCATCAAATATATCCTCTCATTACTTCATTGCTTCATCCCTGCTTTCATCAAATCCTAGCTCTCATTTCTTCATTGCTTTATCACTTCATCCCTGCTTTCAAAAAATCCCTTCATCACTTCATTGCTTCATTGCTTCATCCCTTCATCCCTCTTACTCTTTTAAATGGCCCCTCAGCAATCCTCCCCCTGCAAGTCCAATAAAAAATCCAATGGACCAAAGTGACTATCCCCCAGGAACTCAACATCCAACAATCCTCCCCCATCAGCTTTCAAAGGCTAAAGTAAGCTCAAGAGAGCTGATCACACCATCCTGGTAAACTGGCTCAAAATTCCCTCCAACTATGACGCTTGCTTTGGATCCAACAATGAAACACAAGTTGGCTGACCTCCATCCTCTAAGGTTAATGGTTATCTCCTGATGGAAAACAAAATCAAGAATAAAATCAAAGGTAGGCTTTATCTTTCATCCAAACAGATGCAGGAGAAATTCAAGAACTATCAAACCAAGTACAAAAAAGCCCACTCAATGTCAATCTCCACTGGCTTTGGTATCACCAACTCTGAGAAAGCAAAGGGAATAGACTTGGTGGTTGATAAGTTGGACTCCATTTGTCCTTTTTATATTCAAATGGATTAAATATTTGGAAAGAAGGCCAATATCACCCCTTTAGCCACTTTTGATTCCCAACAATCAGATTCAGTTGATGCTGAGTACCTGGCTGTGGATGCTCAGCCTAGAAATAATGATCCCAATGAAACCTATGAGTGGCCCCAATCTGATTTGGAGGAGGATATTCCAACAGAACCAGCTCCAATCACATCTAAATTGGTGTTGATAAACAATTCAAACCCTTCCTTGGACCCCTCACTTCCTTCTTTGGATTGCTCTGTTCCTGGGGTGGAAGAACCAAAAAACTTGTCCAATGAGGAGCAAGTTATTCCTGTATTGCCACTACCATCAACATCTGCTCAAGTAAGGAACCAAGTTCTTTTCTCTTCTGTCTGGTTAATCCTGACTCATTTAGATTGTAAAAAAGCAGCCTCATCTGTTCCTGAATGGCCAAATACTCAAGCCAATGGGGCCTCCCACATCCCCTTCAAATGAGAGCAATGAAATTACCACACAAACATCCTCTTCAAAGTGAAAGAAAAAGGCCTCCAATTCAATCAAACTCAACCCCAATAGCTATCAAAAGAGGAGAAACAATTCAATTTTTTCTGGATTTGGGGATATCATGGAGAAGAGAGATTCAAGTAAGTGAATAAATTGATTCTCCTTGATTTCAAAATCAAGCTCATTCCTATTCCCCTCCAAAAAAAAGTGGAATCACAAATTGAATCTGAAAAACTTCAATTTGAAAAGGAGAAGTGGGATTTTCAAAAGCAGAAATTTGAGAGTTTGGCTCATCAACAAAATTTGGATGCTGAGTTGCAAATGAAACAGGCTGAGCTGGAGTTTCAAAAAGAGGAAAAGTAGAAAGATCAAGAGGAAGACCAGCTAAAGAAGGAAAGGGAAAGGCTAGCCAAAAAAAAAAGATAATTTATTTTTTTCCATGGCATGTATTGGTAGCAGCAGAAATGCTGATAAAAGAAAGAAAACTACTCACTTGCTTGGCTTGTAAAATATTTTCTTTGATAAAAATTTTAAAAATAAAAGCAAAAAAATTATTTTCAAATACAAAAATGTCTGAGCCTATTTTTAACCCCACCAATTAATTTTTTTTTTTTTTAATTTTTTTGGTCTAGAATATATTTGAACACTTTTCAATTCTTTGCAAGTGTTGAGAGTGGTCTTTTTAATTTTCAAAGAAATAGCTATCCTAGCATGGGTGGCAGTCTCTACAGCAGGAAAAGTACAGTTCTTGTACTTTTTTGCTGCCCAAACCATTTTCAAAATACCTTTTTCTTTAAAATCAATTCCAAATCCCAATCCAGGAAAGACAAATTGGGTATTGGATACTTGATATTTGTCCATTCAATTTTTTGTTTGGAACCACAAGTAGAAAGGAATAGGAAGAGATTTCAGCTTTGTCAATGTGTGGAGAATTGTAGAAGGAATTTGAAGTGAAGGTGATGTGGGGGGAACAGTCAAAAGGAGTGAGACGGGATCCATATTCGAATGAAGAGAAAGAGGGGATATTGTTGTCCAGCATGGTTTCTTGGTTGGAATTGTGTGCCAGTATGGCTAATTTTCTGAACATTTGGCCTAAAATTTGTGATACCCTGTCAGACCTAAGGTTCAAAAGTTTAAACTTGTGGGGGGAAGATTAAATAGCTGCTTTCTTCAAATAGTGTCCAAAAAGTTCAGAAGGGTGCATCAATTTTTGCCATTCAATTGCCCACATCTTCCCACCCCAAGATCTTGAGGGACCAACTGTGTTGAAAAACTTTTTTTATTGGTGAAGGAATGTTGCAACCAAGTTTATGTCCTTCTTTTCTTGCTTGGAGAGTTTATTCAATGGTAAAAATTTGATTATTGCAAACAGAGAGTGGCAATTGGAACAATCAAGAACAGCCACTTTTCCAGATCTGAAGAGATGGAATTGTTCAATCTTCTGTTTGGCTTTTCCAAACTCTTCAGGGGAGGGTTTTTGAGTTTCCTTTTTTGCAGAAATAGCAGGGTAAAAATCCAAAAGTTGCAGTTTTTTTCAAGACCAAGCCACCTTTTCATCAAACCCATCTTCATTTACTTCAAAAGAGATTTCAAAATTTATCATTTGAGACCTCTTTTGACAAAGAGCCCTCTGCTTTCCACCTCTATTTATGTTTTTCAAACCATATCCTTCCATCTTGATGCCTCCCAGGCACCTATTGCACTTGGGGTGAGGATCATGAAGGAATTGATCCAGTTTTATAACATTTTGAGTGCAGTGGGAGAAGCATTGGAAGTCTAGGAAAGGGGCAGGGGTTGAAAGAACAAGGGTTCAAAACGGGGTTGCATTGCATGGCATCTAAAAAAAATCATTATTCAGTTATAATCAAGGTAGATGATCAACCAACAAAAAAATACCAGTCAAAGCTGAAAGCCCCCCCCCCCCAAAAAATAAAAATTCAGCTTCATGTGATGAAAATGACAAGGAGAAGGAGGTGGAGGTGGGGAGCTGAACTGCAATTTATTGAAAATCAATTTTCAATCAATTGAGAAATTGATTTGCAATCAATTTGCAATCAATTGAGCAATTGATTTGCAATCAATTTGCAATCAATTAAGCAATTGATTTGCAATCAATTTGCAATTGATCAGGAGGGGAAGGGAGAGGAATTGAGAAAGGCATTCAGGGGGGACCTAAAGGTTGATTGATCACAGGATCAGCAACCAGTGAGGGGCAGGAAGAGGAAGAGGGGAGGAGGGGGCTTACCAGGGTTGCCAACCAAAGGAGGAGGGGAGGAAGTGAGTGAGGTGGTGGTGGTGGGTGAGGTGGTGGTGGTTTGTGCAGTGGAGGTGATGGTGAGTTAGTCGTGATGGGAGAGTTGGAGGTGATGGTGAGGTGGTCGTGATGGGTGAGGTGGAGGTGGTGGGTGAGGACGTTTTGGTGCTCCAAAACCTAACCTATAGCCATCAGACTCACTTTTCTAGTATAAGAACAGCTCCAATCACCAAAAATACCTCAAAAATGGATTCTAAACCAAAAATAACCCCTAGTCACTCATCCAAAGTACCCCTCTATCTCTCATGGTTTAGAAGATACAGCTCAAATCAACTCTGGCCTACCCATACCCCTACCAGGTGTCACAGACCAGTGAAAGCTCATGGACTTAACCTGGATTCCTTCAAGTAAATACCACATACAGAAAAACCATACATAATTAATATATGCAAGAACCTGCATGCAGCACCAAAAAAACCTGCAGCAATATACATAATTAATATATGCAAGACCCTGCATGTAGTACCAAACAAACCTGCAGCAGTATACAGAAGAAATATATGCAAGGCACTGCATGCAGCAACAAACCTGCCACTGTATACAGAAGAAATATATGCAAGACACTGCATGAAGGACCAAAGAAATGACCAACCACCACTATACAGAAGTAATTTATGCAGGGGGCACCTGTATCAATGCAGCACAGCAATACATGCAAGGGTGTACATGAATGTAGATCCTGCACAGCCTCCTCCTCTGACCAGCCAAAATGCCTCATGAATTGTATTTGATGTACCAGGGAGACCCTCAGGGGCAGCCCTGAGGGCAGGATTTTCTATAAATAGAGGGCCTCTCTTGCCCATCCAGGTCCCATAAGATCCCCCCATCCTCCCCTCCAGGGATCACCATGCCTCCTAGGCACCCTTAACCCATACTTTTACCATCCTCAACCATTATCCCATAACCCATACTGTGACCATCACCAATCCCATATCCCATACAATCACCATCACCATCATCATCATCATCATCATCATCAACCACCACCATTACCCTGGACCATTCACCATCATCAAAACATACTTTTAACCATGACACAACCCAATAACCCATATTTTTGACCATCCACCACCACCATTACTTACCCAATACTCCATACCTTTGAACATCATCACCATGTCCCCATAACTTGAACATCACTAAACATCACCACATACCTTGACCAGCATCAATCATCATCACCATCAATCATCATTAACATCCATCAGCATCATCATCATCCATCATCATCATCACCTACCTTGAACCTCATCAACCATCATCATCACCATACAACATCCTCATCCTCATCCATCATCATCACATACCTTGACCATCATCAACCATCATCATAAACTATCATCATCCACCTCCATCACCATCAGTCTCAAGTATAGGCTCAACCATTTCAACCTTATTCAGTCATCACCTGTAACATCAAAGGAGTATCAATCAGTAAACAATAAAACAAGATAAAATACATAAAAGATTAAGACTGGATAAAAGATTCTTCCCTTACTCAGCTTCTATAGCCTCAGTCAACTATCTGTTCCACCATTTCTTCCTTATCAAGCTTGAATACATTGATCCTAGGTCTGATAGAGACTACTATAGTAGCAACTCTATCTGAAAATCAGCCACCAATCTCTTTTCTTTTATTGTCGTGAGACTACTATAGTACTTAGAGGGGCAGGTAATTCAAAACCACACTTATGATTCATCTATCTTATTTGTAGTTGTAGTACTAAATTCCCCCTCAAGTGACTGCCAGAAAGCTATTTTTATAAACTTTACCCAATCCCAAAGGAGTCTCCACAACTTTTGGTGAGGAGGAAGGAGTGGACCGGTGAAGGTGGACTGGTGGTTTGGTGGGGTGAGGTGGGTGGTTTGGAAGTTTTGGTTTTTGTCTAAGTCCACCAAAAAAAAAAAAAAAAAAGGAGTCAGCCTTGGATTCTTGGTTGAACAACCAAAACTAAAAAAATTCTGTGATTTAATATTTCACCTATTTAAAAACCAAATTCTACTCATCAAAGTGAGCAAGTGTGAGGGGTAGAATCTTCTCTCTCATGGCCAAGGATGAAGTAGAAGATGAGACCAGGAGGACTTGAGGAGGATTGGGAATATCTTCTTTGAATATGTTGTCCCATTCATATTTGATTTTGGCAAGAAGTTTGTGAAGGATTACAGAACTGATAATCTAGTTGATAAGGATCTTCATGTCCTTGGAAATTTGAAGCTGGTTTTGCATCTCCCATAAGCTGGCCCATATTCCTTTCAGGATTCCTATGACATGCTAAATCTGAACTTGTGATTGGGCAAGATGACAGTTGAAATCAGTTTTGGCTTGATCATTGGAGGAAACAATGTGGTATGCTGGAACCACATATTTCCCACTAGCCTAAGCTGAATTGGCCAGAAAGTATTGATCTTGGTCCAATTAGGTATCTGGTTGTTGGGCAATCCAAATCCAATTGAAAAAATATGAATTGTGACAAGAACCTGGAAGGACATCATGGAGGGATATGAACTTCTTGTTTTTATCAAAAACCAGTTGTAGTGAGTGACACAGAGTATCTATACAAACAGATAAAAGATATTTGGTCAGTTTTTTATCAAAGTTTTTATCAAAGGCTTTGGAAAATAAAGTAATTGATTGCCTTTTGTTCAAATCAAAATAGTGGTTGACATCTAGCTTGGGCTTTTGAATCAAGGGGATAGTGGTTCCATCAACAAATCCAATGCAACCAGGAAAGCCTTTGGTCTCCATTACTTGAGATATCTCCTTGCGTTCTTCTTTGGTTTACCAACAAAGGACTGAGAGACAGAAAGATAGGATAGAAATCATGACTCTTTTGGTGTATAAGTCAATGGATCCATAACTGACCAAGTATAGATTTTCTGATTGATGAATTTCTGCACCATTTCCATTTGATCCCAATCTACAAAGATAAACATCCAGGTGGATAGCTGGATTGCTTTGAGGATTCCAAGAATTTTTTATGGAAGATGTGATGGTCTTCAATCATCTCTAAAAGTTTCATGAATGAAGGCAATAAAGTTTGGAACAGTTGCTGGAAGCTTAATTTGAGGAGTAGATGAAGCTTTTGCCTTTCATACGTAGGGTTGTGGAGAGTGTGTCTTTGTGGAACCATGTATTTCTTTTCCAATAGAGAATTCAAAGCTAACCAAGTTGATTCCAAATCAGAGTCTGAATCAGAGTCAAATAATAAAAAAATTTCAGTCAGCTTTTTTGCATTTTCAACTTGCTGCTGGGAAGTTTGATTGGAAATGTTGAGAAGGATGGTGATGTGATGTAGTTTGATGAGATTATGATGGGATGTGTGTGATGTGATGGTGATTTGAAGCAATGGAGACATGAAGCAATGGAGATCTGAATCAATTGAGATGAGATGTGTGTGATACGTATGGATTTGCTGAGGTGGAGGTGTGGATGGGTGTTTTGCATGCAATGGATGGTGGATGGATGATAATGGCAGGGTTGATGTTTGAAACCTGCCATTTTGAAATACACCATTTAGGGGGTATGTGTATTTCAGAAACCCCGCATTAAAAATGGTGGTTTGGTCAAAAAAAAATGGTGGGTTTCTAGTGGCAGTTTTGCTAACTTTGATAGACCCTATTGATCTTGTCACTTGATAAATCTCATTGCTTTATTTATTTATTTATTTATTTCTTTATTGCTCTCATCTCTTAATTTCTATACTCATTGATTCATTTATCATACCACCATTACTCTCCTCATCACTTCATCAATCTTATCATTTCATTGCTCTTACTCTTTCTGAATGGCCCCTCAGCAAATCTCCTCCTGAAATTCTACCCAAAAATCAAATACACCAAAGCAAACATTTCCAAGGAACTCTACAAAAAAAAAAAAACCTGGCCCATCAGCTTCCAAAGGCTCAAGTCAGCTCAAGATAGATGATCATATCATCCTGGTAAACTGGCTCAAAATTTCCTCTGAATATGATGCTTGCATTGGATCAGACAATTGTCAGCCTGCTGGATGCCAAGACCCTTTCTATCCTTTAGCTACCAGAGGTGATAGAATAAATAATGAATATATTATTTAATAAATGCAGCAAAAATCCGTAAAATATTTGGATTAAGCTTATTGCAAGGTTAAGTGGTTTGGTTATGGTTTATTGTTTTAAATCAATATGGATAAATTGATTATTAAATATTTTTATATAGGGGCCACAATTATGTTGGGGATCTTTAACACCTCTCTTCAGGGATTTCAGTATGAAAACACATAGTCCTGGTTACTTTGGGCTCTTTAGTTCAAAGGATATTTTACCCAAAGATAATATGTATATTAAATACACGGTGGAGTGGCAGGGCCTTGTAACCAAGCTGCCACAACAGAGAAAGGATAATAAGACTCACTTGTATATTATTAAATCCTTAGGTTATCTGTTTGGTACCTGCACTGATGGGTTAAACCTGTATACTGGGGTTATAAGGTTGTTCAGTGGTTTAAATAGATATAAAGAGGTTGAGGATGGATATTATTGATCATACTGAGCCATAAATCACTTGATTATCTCTTAAAAGTACTTTATTACCTTGGCAGGGTTTCTGCATGTAAATATAACTGGGTCTCTGGGTATCAATATCCTCAAAAGATCTCCTTATTTATAGCTCTTTGAGTCCCAATATTGTCCTTCTGAGGGGTACAGGGGCTCAAAGGGATGGACACTAAGGCTAGAAGGGTAACCAGGGGTAGCCTGTCATGTGTTCTTGGTGCTATAGCACGGGTAGCATCTAATTCCTCAGGGTATGGAAATTATTCTACTTTATAATAGATATTAGGACGTGTGAATAACACTAATCTGTCCCATTTATGTATCATTTAATTAATTATCCTTAGTAAATGTTCATAGTAATTTAATAATTATATAAATAGAAATTTCTATGGACATTCTGATTTCAGGTGAGTTCTCATTATGTATTATATAACTGGAGTAAAAGTCATGATATTGATTTTACTCCTTATTTTTGAGTTCCAGTTGATTTACTAAGATAATTACTTAAAAATATAAGTCATGGGAATTCATGTAATATTTTTACATCATTAGTTTTCTTAGTATGTCACAAAGATATTGATGTCTAGAAAATCATAAAATTATATTAAAGTATTTAAATATATTTTTAGAAGTTGTCATTGTCTTTTTTTTGACATTCTTGGTACTTTGAATTATACTTAATAAAAAATACGTATAAGGGTTAATTAAGTATTTTTATATAATATTATGTACTTTTAGACTATCTACTATCCATGGCAACATTTATTACATATTTAGAATGTTTCTGTGTGGGTTGTAGCATGTTTACACAGTACCTAAGCCTCTCAGGCCGCCTGTCACTCTGTCAACCCGTAGTCCCATGGCTGCATACTTGTCAGAGGCCCAGGGCTCTGTACACGACCTTGACGGAGTGACAGGGCTGTATCTCAGCCGCGCGCGGGTGCATTGGCTGCCACGGCTGCGTGCGGGAATGGTGACAAAACACATTTCTGTCTGTAACTCCTAAAATATACACAACACCTCAATTCTGATTGAATTTTAGGTGTAAAACCTATACGTGAAAATATGTGTGTTAAATATTTAATTGACCAAAAGCTCAATAGTGGAGCCGTAGTATTTTGGTCTTTCTTTCCTTAATTATTTAAAGATGTAAGGAGTTGGATTTCAAGGGTGAGGTCAGTGAGTGACCCTACCTAATTTTGGGTGGAGAATCCATTTCTGTAATAATATTAATGGTTTTCCTACCCCTTCTTAGTTTAATTGTATTACTATTATTTTTATGTTATTTTTGTTACTTTTGCAGCTTTCTTTGCAATAGTAGCAAGCTGACAACAATGAAGCACAAGTTGGCCAAGCTTCATTCTGAATGGTGAATGGTTATATTCTAATGGCCAATGAACTGAAGAATAAAACAAAAGGTAGGCTGGATCTTTAATCCAAAAAGATGAGGGAGCAATTCAAGAATTCTTGAGCCAAGTACAAAAAGGCCCACTCAATCTCAATCTCTACTGGATTTGGTATCACAGAATCCAATAAAGCCAAGGGAATTTAGTCAGTGTTAGATTCAAGTAAGTGCATTAATTGAATCCCCTTGCTTTAAAAATCAAAATAATTTCTATTCCCCTCCAAAAATCAGTGAAATCACAAATTGAATTTGAAAAGGAAAATTGGGATCATCAAATGGCTATTAATTTTCAAAAGTAGAAAGCCAAGAGTTTGGTTCATCAACCAAAATTGGATGCTGAGTTGAAATTGAAACAGGCTGAGCCAGAGTTTTGAAAATAGGAAAAGGAGAAGGATAAACTGGAAGAGAAACTGTAAAAGGAGAGGGAACAACTGGTAATGGAAAATAAGGATAGGTTATTGGTAGCCATGGCAAGTATTGGTAGCAGTAGAACTGTTGAGAAAATGCATCAGATTACTCAATTTCTAGGATTTTAAATATATTTAATTTGATAAAACTTTTCAAAATAAGACAAATTTGATTATTTAAACCAGAGACTCAAGATTGGATCAATCATTAACAATTAATTTGCCAGAGTAGAATAAATGGAACTGTTTGATCTTCTGTTTGGCCTGTTAAAACTCTTCAGGGGAGGTTTTTTGATGGTTCTTTTTTCTGGAAAAAGTGGCAGGATAAAGATCCAAAGGTTTTAGTTTTTGTGAAGACCATACAAACTTTTCATTGATCCACTCCTCTGCTACTTCCAAAGAGATTTTGAAATCTCTCTTTGGAGCCCTCCTTTTCTGACAAGACCTATTCTTGCCACCTCTCTTTAGCCTAGCAAATCATTTCCATCCATCTTTTTCACTCCCATCCAAATAATTCAATTTGGGTGAGGATCAAGAAAGTATTCAATTTATTGTGTAATATTTGGAGGGTGGTGGGAGAATAATGGGTTGTTGAGAAAAAGGGCCAATGTAGAAGGACAAATGGGTTGAATGGTGTGTTGCATTGCATGGAATAAAAAAAAAAAAATTAAAAAAAAAAACATCATTAGTCATGTTAAAATCAAGGTAGATGATCAACAAACATAGAAAAAAAATACCAGTCAATGACCCTAACAAAAAAAAATGGTCAGTCAGATTTTTTAATATTTGTATCATGGATTAATGAGGAGGAGGAGGAGGAGGAACAGGAATAGGAAAGTTGATCTATCAATCAAGGAGTAGAAGATGGAGGAGGAGGAAGAGAGTAACAGATTTATTTTCAATTTATTGATCAATTAGAAATGAATTTCTAATCAATCAAAAAAAAAAGGACAAGGAGGAGAGCAAGAGCTTGCTGATCAATTTTTTGAAAAGGAGGATATGTGCATGAGGAATTATGACTATGAATCAAGATCATGAGAAAAGAGAATATTGTTGATTGCTTTCTCACACTCAAATCAACCTTACTGGAGATTTCTTTCAAAAAATCATTAACATCAGAAGGATCTTAATTCACTTCTGAATCTTTGAAAATATTTATTTCCATGGTAGCAGACCCTGAGGGGTGGAACTCCAGAACCAAGCAGCAGGGATGATGAGGGTCAGGTTGTGGATCAAGCTCAGGGGCCCAAATGAGGTGGTCGTGAGACCATAGGAAGGGATTAACCAACCACAGAGTGGGATGGTTGCAATGGAATACCTCAGACTGACCCTTGCATTCAAGGCCATTTGGAGGTTAGCCATCATTTGATAACCGGCTTGGGCATAATCCCTCTGTAGGGTATGAGTGATGAGTTGAAGTGAGGGAATTGCCATAGGTAGAGTAAACCAAAGGTCAACCAACTGGTAGGATGATTGAGAGGGGCACCAACAGTGGTGGAGACCATGAGGGCTGGTAGACCACCAAGAAAGGATCCCAACCAGGTGTTGAGGATTGTGAGATTTTTGAAAGGGGTGTAGAAAAAGGTAAGGAGGGACAGGTTTGAGATGGAAAGGAAGGTGGTGATAGGATTGACCATGCTGGCAAGTAAGGTGGTACTGGAGATAGCAGTGATGGAGGTAAGGATGGATTCATGATGAATCAGGATGAGACCTCTGGCCAAGGTTCTTGGTTGAGTATGGGACATCTGAGCATCAAGAGAGTCTTTGAAGATTTCATTGAGCATATTGGAAGAGGCAGAGCATAGGAAGTTACCGGTGGGTGTGGCAAGTAAGGTGTTCAACAGACCGGTCAAAAGCAAGGAAAATTGAGGGATGAGGGAATAACTAGCCATTGTGGTGAGGGTGATGAGATAGGATACACAAGCTTTGAAAAGTGACTGATAGAGATAAAGTGTTTGGTTGAATGAGATTGTGGTTTGATTTGATCAAAAAAAATTAATTGAGTTGAATCAAGGGTTGAAGAGGGTGGGGTGGTGGTGGTGGTGGTGGTGGTGGTGAGATCAGAGAATTCTGATTTAAAATGTAATCCTCATTAGGATGGCCTAATGATTTTTAGTTTAAGCTATTAAGATAGATCAAGCTGGCCCATGATAACCTGTAGCCAGATGGATTTTGAGGGAATTGGATTGGACAGCATTGAGGCCAACAGCCTGACAGGTAGCCAATGTTGCCACCCTCACAACCAGTTGCAAGCCAGACCAAGAGATCTGTCAGAATGGGGGAGGGGTAAGTTTTGATGATTTGGAAAACTTGACTGTGAGGATGATCTGATCATTTGAGGAAGAATGGATGACATGATGGGAAGACAAGAATCAAAAAGGGGATCTAACAGTAAGTGGGATTACTGGAGGCAGAAGGGGATAGAAGGATGAGTTTGGATGGGGTTATTGGCCCAAGGATGATGAATCTATTGTTGATGTTGATGGATAGTTTTTGAGGGAGAAGGTTAGTTGGAGCTGGCTAGGTTTGAGAGTGGGATGATTTAAAACACAAGAATGGATTCCTCATCAAGAAATTGATCTTGGGTGAAGTTGGAAGGTAATTGATGAGATGTAAATGATGATGTGGGTTGGAGGATTGGATAGGTGTTTTTGGATGTGATGGATGGTGGATGGATGATGATGGATAAATGGTAGATTTGATGTTTGAAATCTGCCACTTCCATGAAACACATTGTTTCAAAATACACCAGTTATGGGTTATGTGTATTTCAGAAACTTGCCAATCAAAATGGCAGGTTGGGTCAAAACCAATGGAAGGTTTCTAATGGCAGGTTTTCTAACTCTGATATGACCTACTATCTCCAAAAAAAAAAAAAAAAAGAAAGAATTATTCTATTTAAAAATTAAACTGGTAAGTACCCTTTTACCAAAATCAAAAACCAAAATGAATGAATATGATGAGGGAATTTGGGTGCAACCAAAAGCACTGAAGAGAGACTTTCAACCTGTACCCAAGATTCCCCAAACATCATCTCCCAGCCAACCTTTTCCACAAGCCTTTTAAAACACTTTTCCTGTGCACCACATCCTCCACACTTCCCATCTGATTTACCATGGTACTCCTTCTTCACTTCCCCCATCACCTCGATTTAGTATCTCCAAAGATCTTAGGTGCTGTTCCACCTTTTTGATTTTATTCCTTGTTGGATATCCCATGACTCATTCAGTCGTGCCTTGGTGAATTCTTCTTGGATCGTTGACGTCGCAGGTCTTTGTTGATCTAACTCAAGTTCTATCCGTACTCGTTCGTGGGTGAGTGAGCGAGTCAGTTGGGGAGTAATTAGAAGCTACGATACCAGGTTGATGATGGATGGATATTGATCCTTAATCCACTGACCCCAACCCGTGCGTGGTAAGTCAGAAAGCCCAAAGTGAAGGAAGTGAAGTGAAGTGAAGTGAGTCTTGGAATCGAGGTTTAAGACTCACTTGGACTTCTCCAGGAAGCCATCGATTCAAATTACGATCAGCCGATCTCACATCTCAATCAATCAAGCCAGCCAGCCAGTCAGCCAGTCAGCCAGTCAGCCAGCCAGTCAGCCAGCCAGTCAGCCAGCCAGCCAGCCAACTTATCATCATTCCTTCACTCCGATGATCAAATTTCAACTTCAGCCATCCATCGATCATCTTCCCCAACATCCATCCTACTCCAACCCATCCTCAAGCAGCACTCCCACTTCAAGATTAGCGTACCCTACCACCACCCACTACTACTACCCTCATCATCATCCAACAAGACTCCAACCCAACAACCTGTCTCACTCCCGAAAGACTAACGTCCTCCATCGTAACAAGGCCTGTCTCAGTTGTAGGGCTAGAAAGGTCAATCGATCCCATCCCATCCCATCCCATCCCATCCCATCCTACTATGACTATGACTAGGACTACTTACTACTCCGACTACGACGACCCCCACTGCTACTACTCTCAATCTAACCCATTCGATTCGATTCCATTCCATTCGATTCCATTCCATTCCATTCCATTCTCCTCATGATCACCCACTGAGTAGACCAAGTGCGATGCCATCAAACCGATCTGCTCATCCTGTCAACGATTACCATCCGATCAACAGTCTCAGTGTAGGTACGATCGTCCACCAAAGTGGTTAGAATCCGTCCTATCCTCCCATCATCATCGATCCGTCGATCGTCATCGATCAGTCGATCGTCATCAAATCATCCAACTCGAGGCCAAACTCGATTCCCTACAACGAAAACTATCCCAACTTCAGTCCAACCTAGCCATCCAAGGCCATCATCCCTCCATCTCTCATCCAACATCCTCCTTCGATCCTCCTCTTCCTCAGATCACTCATCCCTCCAACACTCTATCCTTCGATCCTCTCAGCTTACCTCATTTTCCCATTCACTCTCACACCCATCATCCCTACCATCATCATCATCCCCCTACCTCCTTCATCCATCGATCCATCCCATCCATCCTCCCTCCACTCGATCTCGAACCCTACCGATTCGTGACCCCGATCCTATCCTCATCCCCTACCCCATCCCTCCCCTCATCCTCCATCCCCGATCTCTCTCCACCATCCTCGACCCACCATCCTCTCAAGCCTACTAACCCAACCCAAGCCGATCATCTCATCCTATCCGATCCCAACTGGTTATCCCATCTCCCATCCCGTAGGATCTCTAAACTGCTCATCGCCGCCTTCTTCAACCGTCCGCTCTCCCCCTTCAAGCTCGTCGAACCGATCGGACTCCAGTCTCGACTCGAATTCGATCCAACCGATCCCCGGTTCCCAGAACCCGCCCTGATCCATGCCATCTGCGCTACCGGTGCTCAGCATGTCTCCACTCGAGTCCTTCATCCTATCTATTGGTCTCATCCTCGTGGCCCAGCCTACCATCATGCCCAGTGGGCCGAACGATTACTCAACGATCGCATCTCCTCCCAACGCGATCCTCAAAAGTTACTCGAACTAGCCCAGGCCGCCGTCCTCTGTTGTCAGTACTACACCGTGATCGGTAAACCACTCATGATTTGGAAATCCTTGGGATACTGTATTCGATTGTCTACCCTCGTCGGACTCAACCTCGATCGACCCTCGATCGATCCTCCCACTACCCGTCATCCTAATCACTCCAGCCTCGATTCAAATCCAACCCTCTCCGCCCCTCAGGTCTCCTTTTGGCCAGATGGCGTCGGATGGCTCGAGAGACCGTCCGACGATCGTGTTCGTCACTATCGGTGAGTCGACTCGATGGCCCGATGTTGTTCTTCGATCCGATCATCATCGATGGGACCGCAAAACATATCCTAGCGATCTTCTGACGATCAGTCCTCGTTTCTTGATTTGATGCGTGTGTGTGTGTGTGTGTGTGTGTGTTTTGGATAATCTCCCTACCTCGGTCAATAGGACCGTCCTATGGTGGTATGTATTCTGTTGCGACAAGATGTGCGCCGCGGCTGGTGGGTTTGCCCTCACCATCGACGAACGAGATAGCTTGATTCCCATCTTCCATCCTCGCGAAACCGTGATCGATCCGACTGGTCACGTCTCGATCGACGATCCTCAACAGTACTTCCTTCAGTCCGAACAGTTTTTCTTCAAGCATCGAACCGATGACTTGGGTAGCTTACAATTCATGATCAAAGGTCGGTGACACTGCTTCCTATGATGATCTTCTCAAGCCTTATTGCTCAATCCCGATCCTTTCTCCGGCATCAATAGCCTCCATCATGCTTGGTAGAGTGAACACTTCCCTATACCGAAGATCGCATCCCGCCAAGTCTCGAGAAGAAATCAAGTTAAGCATGATCTTTTCATCGTTTTCTCCTTCTCTGTCCCTACGTCAACTGAAGGCAAGAGAGAGACCTTATTCAATCGATTCTCGTGGCTGTCTTGGATATTAACACTCGGGCGTTTTTTTTATGTTTTTTTTTTCATCGATCGAATTTTTAACTTGTATCCCTAGTCGAGAGCATATTTGCTTGTCGAATCTTGTCGGGCAGTTCTTCCATTCGATTCCCGAGTCGCTAAAGAATCCCTTCAAGCCCACTAGGTCTGGAGAATTGGATTCTTGTCGTAAGTTTGGTTGATCTCCTTACAGGTGGCAGTCCGTAAGAAGTGTGCTCATGTGCTCTTCTCCATCTTACCAAAACAAAAAAAAACTTGGTTGAAATATCGATGGGGGGGGGCGGGATATAACCTAGTGTTGTCAGCACACGCTATGATTCACACGAGCTTGATTCAATTGAACGAGGATTTGGTTCGACTCGATCACCATGGCACTCATGGGGGACTTCAAGATGATGACGTCCACCTTCAGATCTGTCAAAATTCTGGAAAGTTATTGATCAGCTGGTTTATCCAGTTGATTCGGTATCAATCTCAAGCCTTGATCGGTGTCGATCTCGGCCACCTCCTATGTGGCAATCCGGCGCTCAACTTTTGTTTGAGTGTTGTAAGTCTTGTTCTCAACTTGATCTGGTTCTCACCCCATCACCATCTCTCTCTAAGTTTCGGTCTCTGAGACAATTTCCGATCATCAAGAGATCATCCAAGTTGACGTTTTGAAATCACCCAAACAATGCTGTCCACGATCAAGGCGTTGAGGACCCATTGTAGACTGATTGCCATCAATCAATACATCACTCAAAACCTTGACGAGCACGGAATTTTACACTCGCAAATCAACCAGATCTTGACTCATCTGAGTAAGTCGGGAAAGATGCCCCTAGAAGGTTAGTCCAGATGTCAAGTTTGCCACCTCCTCCTTTCTCTCTGTTCTGTTCCTATCATCTTAGCTCGTCCATGTATCACGTCAGTTGCTGAGGGGGTTTTTTTTTTTGTCCATCTTTCATCTTCTCCAACATGATCTTTGTAAACTTGAACAGGTCGAGTGATCGAAATGATTAATCATTGGATCGATAATCCATCCCAACTCTTACCACCTGGTTCGATCATCCACCGAAACAATACCATCACCACTGGCCACCCCCGGGACGATCCAAACAACCCCTCAACCTCAACCCAGCCAAAACTCCAAGGTGATGATGGTAGTCAATCTGGTCACTCATACCCGATGAAGGGTAACTTTGCACTCGCTAGGATCTTGAATCCCCCAGCCAACGGCGGTGGATGATCATCCGTATTACACCATCAAATATTCAATCGAATCGAATATCATCTACCTTTCGAAATCCCATCTCATCGGGCTTTCTCAGTTACCACGAATCCATCCCTCTGTTGATCATCAACGTCCCCCTCTTCGCTCTATTCGTTCAAACTAAACAAGAACAAGGAAACCCACCGACTTCCCCTGGAAAAAAAAAATCATTCACGAATGACTTTCTTTTGTTCTCTTTTCCCTTCACACTCGGAACCCAATCGGATCATTGACACTATGGATGGACTTCTACACTTTTCTCTCTCTATCGACACATTCACACCCAGAATTACCGAAAGGTCGATCATGGTTCTACGGACTTGATATATCCTCCCTAGGAAGCCCAGCAACTGCCCGTTCTTCAGATCTCCTCCACCCCTCGGCCTTTGTGTCGTGCGCGTGTTTGTTGCGATTAGACGAATTCCTTCTATCTATCTATCTACCTATCTATTGGAGGAAGGAATGTGATATATGTCCTCGATTGTTTTGTCAACAACACCTCCTCGCCATCCGGCTCAAATCACCCAATCCACCCTTGCCCTCACCACCCTCATTCTTTCTATATATATATATATTTCTTATGTTTTGATTTCTGAAGCTTGTGATGATCGTTGTTGGTAAGGTTTTGTACGTACATAAGTATCTCGAGAGTCCTTATCCAACGACCTCTCTCCTCTTTCTGATCCTCACCCTCTCTCTCCCACCCCCCCCCTTCTCTCTCTCTTACTCTCTCTCTCTCTCTCTCTCTCTCTCTGTTGTTGATATATCTATGCGTGACTAAATCAAGGTTCTCTTGAGCCCCTTCTGTCTCCCTCCATCCACACTTGTTCTCTCGGCCCATTACATATGGATGTATGTACGTTGCTTTCGGTCACGAGTCGCAAGATCTGGGTGGGATGTGGACTTGGAGTGTGAAATTAAGGGATCAGAAGATTGACCGACTCGATGGAGTTTGTTGGCCTGTTGGGGTTGGGTTGGGTTCGATGAGCGAGTGAGTTGAGGTTTGGAAGCTGAGGGCCTTCGGTCATGTCAACGTGACGCACCCGTGATCCTGGGTCGTCTGACTCCACCGCTCTTCCTCTCTGTCTCCTACACACACACACACACACACACAGACACACACACACACCCACACAAAAAAAAAAAAAAAAAAAAAAAAAAATTAGAGAATGAAAGCTCTACGGCCCGATGATGTACGTACGCACATACACACCTCTCCCGGTCCCCCTGACCGCTTGATCTATCTTCCAAAACAAAGAAAAAAAAAAAAGAAGAAGAAGAAGAAGAAAGAAGAAGAAAGAAGGTAGAGGGTGATGATGGTGTGGTACGTACTACTGATCAAGAGTCAGGCCCTGAGCCAGGATCGGTCGGTGATGAGGTTGGGTTGTTAGGTAGGTAGGTAGGTAGGTAGGTAGGAGAGAGAGAGAGAGTGAGAGAATGGATGATCACTTGGTTGGTTGTCATCCTCATCCTCCTCCCACTCCAGACTGTCTTCAGATCCTTCCTCACCGCCCTTCCCACTTTCACCTCCCTCTCTACATCTCTCTCACCCCCCCCCCCTCTCTCTCTCTCTCTCTCTCTTCATGAACCTTAAGAAAGAAAGGGAAAAAAAAAAAAAAAAAAAACCATACCATCCTTCTTCTTCTTCTTCTTTTTTTTTTTAAAAAAAAAAAAAGAAAGAAAAAGAAAGTAGAGAAAATTTAATCAAACCTTTCATCCTTCATGAAGGTTGTCTTTCTCTTTGATTTTTTTTTTTTTTTTTTTTTTTTGGGGGGGGGGGGGGATGGGGACTAAGAGTATGAAGCGGGCGGGGGGAGAGAGGTATAAAGAAGAGATGAGAGCAAGGAGGAGGAGGGAGTCAAGGATTGGTGAGGCTCAGGATGTGATGGAGTGGCTACTCAAGAAGGCCCACTTGACCATGATCATCAGGTCAGTCAGTCATCCATGGGTTTGAAAGATCTGAGATGATGGATGGAGGGGTGAGATCTCAGATCGATCTTGTTCACTAGAGATCTCTCTCCTGACTCAAACTCATCTTGTCAATTCCTCCTCCTCCTCCTCCTCCTCCTCCTACCCTTCTTCAGACTATCTCAATCTCAAATTTTGGTTCATTCTCATCCATCAGTCACTGGACTCTTCTTCTCAGAGCTCATCTCAAAGGTGAACCATCATCAATTAGTTTGAAACCTATGATCATCCATCCATTCAAACTTTTTTTTTTTTATTTATTTTCTTTTTAAAAAATCCATCATCATCATCATCATCATCATCATCATAATAATAATAAGATAAATAAATAAATAAATAACCCCCCCCCACCCCCCTTTGGAAATCAATTCTTTCTTGTTCTTCTTCCTTCTTCTTCCTTTTTTTTTCATTTTTTTATCTGGCAGAAAGTTAGCAAACAAAAAAAAAAAAAAAAAAAAAAAAAAAATGCTTGGTCAGATCATCAATTGAAGCCTTGACTTTTCATTTTCATTTTAACTTTTTTCTTTCTTTCTTTCTTTTTTTTTTTCTTTCTTTCTTTCTTTCTTTTTTTTCATTTTTCTTTCTTTCTTTCTTTTCATTTTTTTTTTTATTTTTGTCTTTTTCTTGCATTTTGATTTCTTAGATTGAAAATTATGGATGAACTTTGAAGGTGGACCAAGGTTGATCATTCAAACCAGAGAGCTTGGATGGATTCCTTTCTTGATCATACAAGTCAGTTTTCATTCTCAATTTTAATTTTAATTTTTTTTCTTGGTGGTGGTGGTGGTGGTGGTGGTGGTGGGGGGGGGGTTCAATTATTGGAATTGTTTATATATATATATATATATATTTCTGGTAGGCCAGTGAAAAAAGGTCGATAGCCCAAATTGAGCCTTCCCATGATCATTGGGTTAGCCCTTGTGGGCTTGATTTGAATACCATTCCCCATCACATCCTGTGGCTCACCACCTCTCAAAAAACCAAAAAAAAATTAATTAAAAAATAAATAAAAAGAAAAGAAAAAGAAAAAGAAAAAGAAAAAAAAAGAGAAAAGAATTCTGATTGTTTGGAAATAAACAGTTTTGAATTTTTTCCTTAAACTCATTCTTCAATCACCATCCAAAACTTTCAATTGATTCAAAGGATGAAAATCTCAAACCAGGATATATGATGATCACCATTCTGACTTGGGTTGTTGAGATTACTTAATCATCATGATCCTCAAGCTTGACTGATCTCTTGATCAATCTCTTGATCTCAACCATTCACCCATTTTTTGAGTGATCCAACTTTGATTCTCAAAAACCAAAACTTTTTATTTTTATTTTTTGAACAAGAAAAAAAAAAAAAAAGAAAAAAGAAAAAAAAAATGAATGAATGATTTATATCTAATCTAGAATGATTGAGATGATGGAAGACTTGATGAAATTCATATTAAAACTTTCTTAGCTCTCAGAACCCATCTCATCACTCAAATCGTTCAAATCAAACATCCATTAAAGACACCATCTTAAAAAAAAAAAAAAAAAAAGTATAAGTTGAGAAATCATTTATGGTCTCTTTGTCTTCTTATGTCAATTTATCATTTTTTTTGATGCATCCCTGTTGGATTGCTGGACTGGAGACCGCAGAACTTCATCTCACAATGACTACAGCCCATAATGACCACAGTTCAGTCCAAAATCTCCTCACCCGGGTGTACTCAGGTCACAGATGTAAATCCACTTCAACCAATCTCAAGCTGAACCATCACTTTCAACTCCTAACCTATTACAATCTCCTTTCCTTTCACTTCACCTTCTTTACCCTGCTTAACTCCCACAACCAACTCTCAACCACCTATCATCTTCAATCCACCAAATTGGATTAAGCCTCAATTCCCAATCCACAAATCACAACCACCTTGATGTCAATCTCTCCATTCCTGACTGGTGAGACTCAGCTCAGATGTTGTCTTCATGTTATTCTCACTTGCTAAGATGATTCCTTTCAAAGCTCTCATAAATGCCTTGTTAATAGTTGTGTTGCCTTCCTTGGTTTTTGGTCAATTCATCTCTGATATTTCTTCATGTTTAAAAGCCAAAGGTTGCTCTCTTGAATATGATCAAATCAACCAAAACCAAGGAAACCCTTGCCAGCCTTTCAATTAAAACTCACTATGGATCACTTCAGACAAGCCATGCTCAAAACGACTCTGGAAACAATACCAATGCTTGGAAAGGAAAATTATGGAATATGGAAGGAAAAGATGGATGCTATTCTAGAAGTTAAAGGCAGCTCACAAATCATAAAAGCTGAAAATTCAATTCAACTTGACACCAACATTAATGAAAAACTGAAATTGCTCATCATCTCCAAACTCAAATCCACCAACCATGACAACTTTGTTACATTGTTGAATAAAAATTCAGCCAAACTGCTCTGGAAGGCCATCATCAAAAAATATGCTTCCTCTCAAGCCTCAAACTGTTCCAGGTTCATCAACAAATTTATTTATCTATCTTTTTTTCAGTGGTGATCAAATTGACAAACTCACAAAAAAGGCCAGGGTCTGTCTGAAGAAATTGTCCAAAGTTGGAATTACTCTACCAAACAAAATTTTTGCCAATCTCTTGCTGTTGAAATTTCCAGATAGCATGAAGGATTTCAAATTGCAGATTATGCATTTGGATAAATTGAAATTTGATTTAATCTTCAACCATCTCAACCAGCTCAATAATGAATCAAAGGCACAGAGATATATGGATCCTTTGTTGACCTCCAAGAACAATGTTGCTCTAGTCTTAAAATCACAAAAACCTCAAGCAAAGGGTTGAGAAGGCAAAATAAGGCAATGCATCAAAGGGTACCACAATCCCAAACAAGAAAGATTTCAATCAGCCAACAACTGCTGGAATCTTCATCCTGAGATTTCCCCAGAATGGTGGAGAGACAAACAGGCAAGATGGCAAGAAAAAAAGTCTAATTCAAAAGAAAAAACTCTAACAGCCCACTACCTGGCCTTAGTCTCTCTATGGATCGACCATGGAAACCCCCAATAGAGATGACTACTCAAAAGTGGTGCCTCTGTCCACATGATCAACATAAGCCAAAACTTTGTTGACTTGGTGCCCTGCAAGGAAGACTCAATTAAAACTTGAAAAGAGGGGGCTTGTTTGAGAATCAAAGGAAAAGGGATGTCAAAGCTTTGATGGAAAGATTTCATGTTTCAACTTTTGAATTTTTTTTCTATGTGCCAGACATCACTATCAACCTGATCAGTTCTGGAACTCTCAACAAAGCTAGCTGGATGCACCCTCATCAAAAATTAATCCTTGTTTTCAGTGACCTACCTTGGCAAAGCAGTTTTCTCAGGAAGCATTTAGAACAAACTTTACACTGTCCTGACTCCAGAATTTGATCAAAACTCAACTAAACCCTCATCACATTTATGTTTGTTCAGTTGTGCCAAAAGAGAATTAATCAACATCCATGGGAATTTTGGTCATGCTTCCCTTTCACAACTCAAACCCCTTATTCAACACCTACCCAAGGATGTATGAGCAAACTTTGAATGGATGAAATGTGTGAGAAGCAAAATCACCAAATCAAGCTTTGATCAGGTTTGAAGCCCAGTCAAGAGAGTTTTTGACAGAATTCACCTCAATCTCATCAGAACGCTCAGTCCCCAATCCAAACGCAGACACTGGTACGCATTGACATTGGTAGACAATGCCTCTGGATATTTAGATGCCTTCTGGTTGGCATCAAACAAAAAAACTGCAGAGGTTCTAATCAATCTCATCAAGAAAGAATAAAATTTGAGGGGCTAATATCCTTTTGAAGTCTTCTCAGATGGCAGGACTGAATTCAAAAGCCACAAGCTATCAAAGTACTTTCAAGAAAAACATATCTGTCAAATTATTTCAGAACTGTATCACCCTCAACATAAAGGCCAAGCTGAGCGGGCAAGCTGGAACATAGTAAAATCAACCAGGTCTATCATTCAGGATGGGAAGATACAGAGAAATTCCTGGGACAAATTCATAAAAGGTAGCTGCTTAATGTTGAATCTAATACCCCAAGGAGAGAATGAAGAGAACCCCTGGAAACGGGTTCATGGTTTCTCACTCCCTACATCTTTTGTTCAACCACTAGGGAACCCATGTTTTTATATTCTGACAAAAAGGAAGAAGCTGTTGAAGTTTGATCATAAAGGAGGAAAAGGGGTACTAGTAGGCTTCAACCCGCTTCTTCTTTCTTATTGTATCTTGACAGAGGAAGGATACCTAATCTCAAAAAAACACATTTGTTTCCTTAAGATGGAACACTCAAGCCTAAACTTTCCCTGGTATCCAGTTGAAGAGGTCCAAGACCAAGTTGTTGAGCCAAGCCTGGCCAAGAAACCCAGATAAGCTGAACAATCTACCAAGCAACCACAGAATCACCAAGCTCCTGAATGGAGAGATTACAGGGAATCTCAAGACAACAACTCAGACTCATCTGCGTCTGGGGGAGAAGTTAATGTACCATCAGATTCTGATGGGGAAGATCTCAACCAAGTGGAACCTGAACCTACTACTAAAATCTCCAAAACTTCAACCCGTCAAGTTGACAAAGCTGTAGCCAGGAACCTATGGGACCTTTCCAAGCTCAAATGTCCCCAACAGTATGGCTTCTATCATCATTACAAACCAAAAACCTATGAACAAGCTATTGCTTGTCAGGAATGTGCTGAATGGATTGACACAATGAATGCCAAACTATCAAAGATTGAAGGCCTAGGAGCATGGGAAGAGTATCACAGGCCACCCCTTCCTAATTTCCTGAAAACAAACTGGGTATACCAAATAAAAGAAAACTGCCATGGTAACCCTATCAAATTGTCAAGGCTAGGTGTACAGGGATTCAGCCAGATTGAGTGAGTAGATTAATCTGACACCTTTGCTCCTACAGGCAAGACCTCAACTGTCAAGCTCTTGCTCCTCTACTCACTCAAGACAAAACTACACATCCAGAAATTTGGGGTGAAGAGTGAGTTTCTCCATGCACCAATCAAAGAGGAGATCATTATCAGGACCCCAAGGGGATCCAATTTACCAGCCAAATATCTCAAACTGAATAGGTTGCTCTAAGGTCTGAAGCAATCCCCCAAGAACTGGTACAAGAACCTAACCAAATGGTTCAAGACCATTGGCTTCACCAAATCCAATTGAAATCCATGTCTCTATGTCTCTCAAGATGGTGCCTCAAGGTTATTTTTCCACATCAACAACTTAATTTTGGTAGGTGAAAGATCTGGATTAGAGAAGGAATTCCTGGAAAGATTCTCTGGATCTATGTCTCAAAATTCTCAAACCATTCTGGGAATGAAAATTGAGCTGGAGGAGAACAGCATCTACCTAAGTCAGCCCAATCAAATTGAAACCAGACTGGAAGAACTTTGATTGTTGGATGAAAAAAAAAACTCTTCTCCTCTGAAACCAGGTCAACAACTTAGAACAGCCAGGGATGAAGACCATGAGGGTTTCAAGCAACTAAATATCAACTTCTGATCAGCCATTGGGCTACTCAACCATATAGCTTGCTACACCCAACCGGATGTGAGTTTTGAGGTATTGAACTTAGAAAGATTCTCTTCCAAAACCAGACTCACTCACTGGAATGAACTAAAGCAAACCTGGCGCTACCTTAAAGAAACCAAAAATCAAAAACTCAGGCTGAAATTTGACCCATCAAGGGACGCCTTAGAAGTCTTCATGGATGCTTCCTGGGCCAATGACCCAAACACTTGCAATTCTAAAACTGGATAGCTATGCCTTGTTGGTGGTAGTCTGATCTCATGGAATAGTTTTGAGCAACAGAACATCACCTGGCCCTCCACCAATGCCAAACTCAATGCCCTGGTAGATGGCTTTCACAAAGCCACCAGGATCAAAGTGCTAGTCAAGGAAATATTTGAACTTGAATTGAAAACAATTTCCCTGAAAATAGACAACAGCGGCCTGGAAGACAAGATTTGGAAGTTTGGGTCTAACTCAAAGACTTTCCATCTTGATCTGAAAACATAAGGAATGTGCAAAAAGCTAGATCAGGGCAACATAAGTATTGAACTCATCCACTCCCAATGTATGCCGGCAGATGCGCTGACTAAATCCTGTTTGTTTCAAAGCCTCAGTCTCTTAGTGAACTTCTGGGCTGGCAAGGACTGAATGTTTTGAACAAGTCTTGTGAAAACTGATGAATCATGTGTTTTTTTCCACCCCAAGTGTTTCCTTTATTTTGTTTTTTTGTTTTTGTTTCCTTTTTTTGTTTCATTTTTTTTTTTGTGTATCTTGTCAGCTGAAGTCTCATCAGGCATGGAGGGGTGTTGGATTTCTGGACTGAAGACTGGGGAGCTTCATCTCACAACAACTACAGCCCATAATGACCACAGTTCAGTCCAAAATCTCCTCACCCGGGTGTACTCAGGTCACAGATGTAAATCTACTTCAACCAATCTCATGCAGACCCATCACTTTCAACTCCTCACCTATTACAATCTCCTTTCCTTTCACTTCACCTTCTTCACCTTGCTCAACTCCTACAACCAACTCTCAACCACCTATCATTTTCAATCCACCAAATTGGATTAAGCCTCAATTCCCAATCCACAAATCACAACCACCTTGACATCAATCTCTCCATGCCTGACTGGTGAGACTCAGCTCAGATGTTGTGTTCATGTTATTCTAACTTGCTAAGATGATTCCTTTCAATACTCTCATACATGCCTTGTTACTAGTTGTGTTTCCTTCCTTGGTTTTTTGCCAATTCATCTCTGATATTTCTTCAATCCATGATGGATAAAATGCTCCTTTTATTCATTTTTCTACAATTTATTTGATTCATCAATGATTGATGAAATACTTATCTATTATTATTCTTATAGTGTTATTTAATTAATTATTTTTTTTTTAAAAAAAAAAGAAAAATGGTCTGGAATGAAACTCTTCTGTTTAATTCAATGCCAGCAAAGAGCATTAGGATATCCATTGGAGGATCCAAAAATTGATGTTTTTTTTTTTTTTTTTTTTTTTTTTTTTTTAAAAAAAAAACTAGACTCAAACCACCAGTTTGAAAATGAAGATTTCATGAAAAAAGAAGGATTTTGATGGACCTTAGTTTGCAAGATTTTTAACCTGATTTATCTCCTTGTGGATCAAATGATGAAAGTTTGAAATAAATAAAAAACAAAAACTAGTGGATTCTCAAACTTTTAAAGGATCTCAAAGGATTCTAAAATTGAAGTTCTAAAAAAATTGGAGCTGAATGGATCTCTTGCTTGCCAGCCCTCCCAATCCACAAAAAAAAAAAAAAAAAAAATAGAAAGAGAAAACAAAAAACTACATAGATGAATAAATGATGTTTCAGCAAGTACTAAATCTAGGATTCTAATATATCAAGAAAAAAAAAATCAAATGAAGATAGAAACCCCCTTGTGAACCACCTTCAGTCTCACATTCAATCAGGATCTCAAAGCTCAAAGCACTCTCCCCCCAGAAAAAGAAAGGAATTCAATAAAGAAACAAAAGGCTATGAAAATTGCTGAAAGACCAGTTCACTTTTTAGTTGTTATGGTATCACATACCACTGTGTGACAATACCCCCACGTTTAAGGGCACTTTTTGCCAAAGTGTGTATGGCTTGTGGCACTAAACCATGTTCCAACCTCATGGGGTCATATTCAGACACACTCCTGAATGCCATAAGGAGCCACAAAGACTTGGGAGTCTTGCTAATGACAGGAAGAAAAACCAAAAATTGTCACAGATCAAGCCCATCCCAAAACTTGTACTGATTGAAAATTAAACCCACAACAGGGCCAGCCGGTTTACTATCATACCTTGCACAACTGCAAACAAACTGAGAGACAAGGCCTAACAAAAAGGCTATGAAACTGGCTGAAAGAAAATTTCACTTCCCAGCTCTTATGGTGTCACATACAACCATGTGAAAGATTCCAAGTACAAGAGAGCACTTTATTGGTTTGAAGAGGAAAAAAATGAAAAGATTCTTCCTAGAGGGAATGATAGAGATAAATGAATTAGATGGAAAGCAAGGTGGTCAATCAATGATTTCTAGATGAAAATTTAAGTATGTTGAGTGGATTTTATCTGAAAAATTAATTGAAGGTTGATGAGTGTTGAGTGGATTTTACCTGAAAAATTAATTGAAGGTTGATGAGTAAAATCAATAATGTTCAAGAGGGAATGAAAATGGGTGAGAATCTGACAAAATGATGTATGATCAAACTTAAAATTGATCTACTCATGGAGTCAAATTTCATGAGATGATGTTGGATTAAGATTGATTCAAGTCTGATCCTAATAAAATCAAAGAAAATTAAGTTGAAAATGAATTGAAATTAGAATAAGATAAAAATTATTGATCAAAGTTGAAAAAATTTCAGTTCAAATAAAAATTGAATCAAAAAATTTGTATGGATAATATTTCAAATAAAGAATCCATTTTTTAAATTCAATTTTCTTTGAATAAGAATCAATATTCTAAGTGGGATGTAAATACCTTTTTAGAAAAAAAACATAGCAAAATTCTAAATGTAACTATGATTTGAAAATAATTCAAATATGTTGAAAAATGAACACTAAAAATTCATTGAGTAAAATTCCTATTGTTTTTCTGATTTTTCTCAACATGCATTTAGAATTTAGCATTTTTTTTTTCAAATTTAACCTCAGATTTGAATTCAATGAAGAAAAGCTGATATTTAATGCATTCTTACATGTCAAATTACCTCATAGGATGTCTATAGTGGAATTCTTGACGTTGTTTTACCACAGACAGCCCTCTCAGGGGGTCTGAGAGCCTCATTTTATCCCTCAAAGGCCTCAATCAATGTTTAAAGGACTTGGGGGGTGGGATGAACACATCTTGAAAACGTGTGTTTTTCTGCCCCAAGTATCTCTTTGAACCTTGAAATGTATTTTTTTTGACCACAGGGAACCCCTTGAACCTTGAAAGGCTTGAAAATAACCTCAATTGGATTGTTTTCCCACCCCAGGGATCTCTTTAAATCTTGAAAAGATGTAGAAAAACAGAAATTTGTGTCTTCAGACCTTTTTTTTTTATTGGAAAAAAATTCCAAAGTTTATATTTCTTCCTGTAGTGAGAAATCACACCAGAAGTCATGAATCCAGTAAAGAAAAATCAACTATATTTATTGATTTTTTGATGAAAGGCATGAGTTTAGAAAAATAAAATCATAATATCACACCTGTCTTTGAAGAAGGGAATGGATTTAGTCATTCTGAAGGTGTGAATTCAGTCCTGGCAATTGCTTTATCTTCAATTGAAGAAGTATCTTTATAAATAAAAAAATTCCTCTTAACTGGCATCAAACTCTCTTTCATGCTCCAAGGTTAAGGTTAATTTTCTTCATTGTTTTGAAATATCCCTTTACTCAGTACCATCAACCTCAGTCCATAAGCGTGATACAAATAAAGCACAACACCAAAGGTGCCTTCTGCTTACTATCTCTGGATAGCGTAACAACCCTCCAATCTCTGCAACTCAGTATATAATTGCAAATATTTGCAGTTAAATCTGAAATGGTTGACCATCCATTCAAGATTTGCTCTTCTGACCTTGGTTATCATCAGCCCTTGGACTTCCATTCTTGGACACACAATCAACCTAGTCCACATCCATGCCTAGATAGCCATAATTACTGTATAGTTCAAAAATGGAGTATTCCCTTTCCCTACATAATTATATCTGTTCATTTGCATTTTCCTCAAATTTCACTCCTTCCTGTTCTCATTTGTCACGTCTCTGTACAGTGGGTAGACAGAAATAATGGGACTGACTGACCTAAAACATTCCATTTGTTTTCAGGCCTGTGTTCCAAGCTAAATCTATCACTCAAAAAAAAAAGGCATGTATTTACATTCATTCATGGGATTATGTATTTCAGCATCTGTAATTTAATTTTACAACAATTAAAATTTAAAAAAATATCAAATTATAAATTTTTAAAAAAAATAAAAAAAAACAGCACAAAACCCTCAAAAAACATGCTGGAGGGAAACAAAAATGAAAAATTCTGTACAATCAAATTTTTTTGTTCTTTATAGTGGTGTTAGAGAGGATCAAAAGGAATGATTTTAATAAAAGAAATGAAAACATCCAAAGTTTCTAAAAATAATTAAAACTAATTTTAATCAATGTTGATTTTTGATGGCCTTGGTGAGATGGTGATGATAGTTTTGAGATAGTCAGGTTGGAATTCATGGAAACCACTTTTAAATGCTTATTCAAGCTCCGTGGGCATATTATGGTCATATTGTTGAAGTGTTGCACTCTTGTCCAGCTTTGAGGTTCCTTGAGCTGTTTGAGTTTACATCAGTTTGAGGTTAAGTTTGAGTTAGTCTGATGCTGGTTGCTCCAGAATTGATTTGGACCATCAAAATTCTACAGTTGTCCAATGAATTGACCACATTGATCCTCTGAAACAACCCATTTCCCAAAGAAGACTAAATATCAAAAAACAAACCCACAAATCAGAATCATAAATGAAGAATGAGATTCAAAACAAATGACTCAACATCTTTGTTCTTCAGATTGATCAAGTAGTCTGAAATTGAAATTAGAAAACCAAGTTGGTTTCAATGTGGCAATGGGTTGGATGGAGTGAGAGCCTGAAGATGGGATGGTCAACAGAAAGATTGCAACACCCGGGGAATCATCTACATTGTTTGAAGTACCCGGGTGTGGTTGCTTTGACAAAAATTCCCACAACTTTTGTCTACCCACTGTAAATTAATGTTATATTGTGTCCCACCTATCCTACAACCTTGGAAATGACTGTAATTTTGTTTCATTTCTCCCCATTGGGTTCATGTCATTCATTGCATAATTCTATCCTAGCTGAAGATAGCGGTCCATCAGGTTGTATCTATTCATCATTGGATTACCTTATAAATGCTACACCACCTGCCTGAAGATTGTTCCCTCAGTTAGTTAATTTCATATGCTCTTGCATTTTTCTAAAATAAGCAATCACATTGGGAATGGCTTTGGTTTTCTGAAATCAAAACAAATAATTTCCCCTTTTCTGTTTGTTGAGCCATTAAAACTTGTTTTGCATTTTGCAGTTAGCCTTGCTATCCCACATTTATCCCTTGCACTCAATTTCTTCATTTGCAATCAAAATTGTCTAATATTGCCCTATAGTATGTGGGTGGGTTGTGTGACAGTAAATTGACTAAATCACTCTATCTATCACAGTTGTGCCTTATAGTAGATTTCTTTTTTGATGTCACATACTCTCTTGAAATGTAAAAATTCCCTCACCCCTTATAATGATGATATTCATTGGACAGGGAGTTCCAGCGCTTCACGGGCCCAAAAAAACCTAGATCCAGTCCCTGGTTCTAAATTGCCTTTGGTTGAACCTCTTGAAAATCCCCTTGCCTCTCAACCAGAATCTCTGGTGGACCCTCTCAAGGAAATCAAAGATTCCAAACACTTGTCCAATGAAAGCTTGACTTGTGGTAGATCCAGGGTTTGAACTAGTGCTCCTGAGGTAAAAGATTTTAAAATTATATATGCTTTGACCCAGGCTCTTAAACAGAATTACTTGGTGCCTAGAATGAGTGGCCCCAGCTTTTGTAATCTGGGCATGAAGCAGCATGACCACTTTAAAGGGTAACACTCCCATAAACTTAGATCTTAATTAAAGTCTTGTAAAATCATATGCTCAAACAACCCCAATAACACTCCCTCTAATAGACACAAAGTCATGTACACATCTTCCTTCTTAGGAGGTAGAGCCTTGCAGTGGTTCAAACCGTACCTTGAGATATTATCAAATAATAGCCCCACTTGTATTCTCAACAATTGGGATAAGTTCAAGCAGCAACTTTTCAACCTTTCTTGCAACCCCAACAAAGTGAAAAATGCTGTGGAAACAGAAGAAGGTGGAGCTGCTCCCCTAGTTATCCTCAATTTCCAGAATAAATGGTCCTAGCCTCTGTAAGGATAAGGATGCTCCAGTTGAGAGAGAGGGAGAGAGGGAGAGATAGAGAGATAGATAGAGATGAATTTCCTTCCTTTCCTTTCTGTATCCTTTGCTGTATCCTTCCCTCCATCCATATGTACATATCAATGAATCTCTCTCCTCCAAGCCCAGGTTGAGAGCGCAGAATTTATACCCACACCCTCAACCCTAACCTAAGTTCAAGCGCAATGACAGCCAAAAAAAAAATAGAAAAGAAACCCTAAAAACCAGAACCCTAGCCTAACCCTAACCCTTTCCCTTGCTGCAATCACCCTCCAGCCCGCCTACCCTTACACACACCCGGTTTTTCCTTCTCATGACACCGCCCTCCGCCACGCCCTACTCAGAGCCTCCTGCGTTGTCCGTATCCCCCCGGCGCGCTGCGTGATTTCCTGCCCCACGGGTTGGCCCGCGCTTGCGGGCTCCTGGCCCGCTACTATAGCCTTTCCCATACAGGAACCACCCTCAAGCCTGCCTTCTGTTACACAATTCCTCCAAACTAGCTGCCCCCAAATCTGGTTGGTCTGGATCCATTCTTGGGTCTCCAATGTCCAAGCGGGCTTCAATGAGCAGGCCAACTGCGGCACGGTTCCCAATCCAAGGCTATATAACAACACCACAACTCCAAATAAAAACTTAATAGTGTATTTATGAAGGAAAATAGTAGGGTTTCTGTTTATATCTCTAATTTTTGAACTCTGCAGTCTTGCATCCAATGGAACAAGGAAGTGCTTTTATTTAACTTTTGAAAGAGTTTAGCAGCACGCCTAATCAAACAGCTTGCAGTTGGGGGATATAAGACAACCTCCCTTAAGCAACTAATCAATTGGGTGATGAAGGTTGATAATGGCTATCAAAACAAGAATTACTCTTGAAAAAACAACCATGGACCCTCAGTCTTGCCTCCAAAGGCCAACAATTCTTCAAAGAAACAATTCAAGAGTCCAAAAAACTCCAAACCAAAGCTGACTTTGAACTCAAACCCAAAAGGGAAAGCCATTGCCAAAGTCCCAAATTTCCTGGATAAGGAAACCAGGATGCTCTGCAACAAGGAAGGGCAAAGGAGGGAAAGAGATGGGCTATGTAGTATTGCAGAGGAAAAAATGATTTCAATAGCTGTGAAAAGGCGCTAAGCATTCAGAAAATTAGCTTGTAGTTTTTCTGATACTTGTAGGGGAAACCACACATTATATAAATTACAGTGATTCAATCTTTTCACTTACAAGTCACTTGGTAATCCAAGTTCAAGATTTGTTCTTTTCCATTCCAACAACACCCCTTAAGTGTTTTACGCAATTATGGCACTACTAGTTCTTTTATAAGTTCACCTTTTTCCAATTCCAAAAATCTTATGTGTTCCAACATAGATAAATTTCCCATCTGTTTAGTAAGTAGTGCAACCAAGCCATCTCACTGGGTTACCCATAAGACAAAGTAATTTCCCCAGCTTTGAATGGGATTTATTTTTTTTGGATATCCCTGGAATGGACAACACCATGCTAGGCCAAAACTTTCTAGTTTACTGGAATCCGTATGTGAATTGGCAAGAAGGAGTAATTAACATTTGAACCTTGCAACCTCAGGACACCAACCTTTTTTTCAAAAAGGAATTAAACAGCCTACCTGACACTGTCATTGATTTTGATGAAAATTTTATGCCAGGAGATTTTCAATATCCTGACCTTCATTCCCAATTTCCCCCTTCTGATTTAGGAGTCATTGCTAATTTGTCTGACTTAAATCTCCCTTTTTTCTTCAAAGAGAAACAGCCACCTAACAAAAGGCATATTTTGAGCTCCCTAATCCTCTTGAATTGTGCAAGCACTTCAAATCTGGTGCTCAAAGATGACAAGATTGAAGATTTAGAAATCATTTGAGAGTCTTGACTATTGGTTTGTAATGACTTTGCTGACTTCTTTTCAGCTGTAAAGGCAAATAAAACACCTCCTTACCATTCTTATGATCACAGGATCAAACTTACTGGCCCACCTCTGGCACCAAGACCAGTCTAATCTCTCTTGAAGCTAGAATCAACTACACTTCAAGAATACATTGTGAAAAATGTATCAAAAGGATTTATTTGACCAATTAATTCAAACACCAGATTTCCTGTCCTATTTGTCCCAAAGAAAGTTGAAGAATCTTCCTTTGTGTTTACTACACAAAAATAAACCAGGTAACCCAGAATAATGCCCACCCAGAACCACCTATGTCACACCTCCTCACTCTCTTCCATGGAGCTGCTTGATTCTCAAAGTTAGACCTTTGAGGCACCTATAACCTGATTTTCATTGCAAAAGGCAATGAGAATTTGAACCCAATGAGAACACGGTTTGGAAGCTATGAGTATAACCTCATGCCTTTTGGCCTCTGAAACACTACCTCTACTTTTCAAAATTTTTTCAATGAAATTTCTTCTGAACTTTTAGAGAGATATCTTGTGGTATATCTTGATGATATATTTTTCTACTTGAAAAATCTTGAGGATCACATCTTGCATGTGAAAGAGGTTCTGCAGAAACTTTGAAAGAATAACCTATTTGCAAAAGCCTCTAAGTGCAACTTTCATACTCATTTTCTCCAGTTTTTGGTTGTGATAGTCTTGCAGAAGGGGCTATTGATGGACCCAGCCATTAGCCAACAAATATTGGACTCTACCTCACCTTCTTTGGTCAAATCTCTTCAAACTCTTCTTGGATTTATTAATTTTTGCAGGAGGTTGATTGAAAATTACAACAAGAAGACCCTTAATCTTACTAATCTTCTTCAAAAAGACACTCATTTTGGTTTTGCTGAAAAATCTGCTTTGGATTTTGAAGCTCTGAAGAAGGCATTTACCACTGCTCCAATAATTTTCCATTTTAAAAAGCTGGCTTGCACCATTGTGGAAACAGCCGCAAGCAAATATGCAATTTCAGGAGTAAGCTTGCAGTTTTATTCTTCCTCTTCACTTTTTCATCCCGTAGCCTTTGAGTCTTGCAAAATGCATGCTGAACAGCTTAATTAGAATATTAATGAAAATAAAATTCTTGCAATTGTTTATTGCTTGAAGAGATGGCGCTCATACCTTTTGAGTCTTATGGAACCCTTTGAGGTTTCAACTGATCAAAATTCTCTTAAATACTTCATGAGCTCAAAGGTTCTTACACGCAGACAGGCACTTTGGGAAAAATACCTCTCCAAGTTCAACTTTAAAATCATGTACTTCCCCGGGAAAAAAGAAGTATTCCCTGATGCTTTATCACATTGGGATCAAATTTAAACAGGGGGGGGGAGCACGTTTGCCAATAACAACCCTGAAAAGATCAGGAAACTTTTCTCCAATAAATCTGCCCAACTAAGTTCAATCATCACCCAAATCCAAGACAAGGCTTCCAAACTTTGAATAACTCAATTCAACAATCCAAATTTTAAAAACCTTTGCAAGAGTTCAAAATTATTGGATATTGTCAGCCTCCTGGATGCTGTTATAATTATGGCCAGAAATTATCTTAGGAAAATGAGCAGTATTTAAAGCAAAAGAAATTCTGGAAAACTTGTTCCAATAATTGCTGATGGGCTCTCACAATGGGGCAATACGTTGGATAATATTGGTGACAAATTTGATTGGATGATGTATGGATGATGGAAAACAGCAGGGAGAAGAGCTACTTAAGTACAAAAGATTGGCCTCTTGTGAGCCCATGATATAACAAGCCAAAAGGAAAACTTTCCGCTCCAAAATAGCTCTACAGGCTTTAAAGGCCTTGTTACTTGGTTTGAGCTACATAAGCCCGCATGGCATCAGTCCCTGTACCCTTACAACCAGCCTATTCCAGTTATTTCTGGTGTTTCCACCTGAATGGGGCTGAACCAGCCCCTTAGCTGTTCAAACCCTGGCCGGTTGTCTATTACAACCGGACTGTTAACTCACATGCTGGCTGGTTTCCTCATGCAACCAGCCCCTGGCCATACAAATGGCCAGGAGGGACCCAGGACACACTTGGGTCTGGTCTCAGACGCACATGGGGGAGGGGGTGGGGGTGTAATTGGCGGACATGCCGCCCCCCCTCTTTCTCTCAAATCCCTGGAGGGGGCAGTCAAATCCCCCTACCGGGGGCCCTGGAGGTTGATGCCCCCAGGGCATTGTCATGTAGAGTGGGCTGGGGGGTGGTCAGGTCCCCTCCAGCCCTTTGCTCCTCCCCCTTGGTAAAGGGGGGGGGGGAGAGTGCCCCTTCAATGGTGGGGGGGGTGGTCAATTCCCCCCCACCGCCGGTTGCCTCAATGCAACAGGCCTAGCCACCACACTTGGTGGGGGGGTGATCAAGTCCCCCCCACCATGACCAGTTGCTGGCTGGTTTCATCCAGCCAGCCCTCCCCCTCCTCCTTGCAATGGCAAGCAAGGGGAGAAGCAGGAGCAGGGGCCATTGGCCCCAGCTCCGTGGCCACCACCCAGCGCGGCAGCCGCAACCGGCTCAACAGCTGTGACCGGGGTGGGGGGGCTCCATTTTGAGTCCCCCTGCCCCCTACGACGGCCCCACGCGGGCTTTTGGGCCCCATAAACGGGCCATAAGCAAAAACAGTGGCCCTGAGCGGGCCGCAACATGGCAGAAGCCCCAAATGGGCTGGAACACGGGCGGCGGCCCCAATGGGCCGCCCTCAAGCACAAAAAAGTGAGATTAACATACTTTGGCAGGCCAGCCCGTCTGGCCAAGTATTTCCAAAATAAACCTTGGGCCCAATTATGTCCATACAAGCCCATCTGGCTGTATTTGTCCATATACCCCACCGGGCCCATTATGGCCCGAGCAACAATAGGGCTGTTTCACGTGTTTTGAGACCAGTTTCCCCAAATCCATGACATCCACACAGGCACGTATGGTCCGTGTGTGTGTCCAATGGGCCGCAGAGGCCCTCATATACATCCCATTTGGATTACAATCACATGTAGCACACACGTAAGTGCTTACGTATTTTAACACACCCCTTAATCCAAAAGTGGTGACATTTGCATATTAGTCACAAAGCCTTGATGCTTGCTCCTATCTAAAGCCTTAGTCAAGATATCTGCAATCAATGCTCCAGTAGGCATGTACCTCAACACAATCTCCTTGCAGTTAACCACATCGCAAATATAGTTATAGTGAACATTGATATGTTTTGTTCTTGAATGGAACACTTGGTTTTGCACCAACGCAATGTCACTCTGGTTATCAGAATAAAACAACACAAACCCTTGTGGTTTATGTGTATCCTCTAAGACTTTCCTCAACCATTTTGCCTCCTGTGAAGCTTCTAAGTAAGCTCTATACTCAGCCTCTGTTGATGAAAGACTTATTGCTGATACCTTCATGGACATCCACGACACCAGATTCTTACCTAAGAAGAATAAAAAACCACTTGTTGATTCCCTAGTGTTACCATCTGCCCAACTTGCATTGGAATAAACAACCAAATCAAAGTTTTCTGACTTTGTAAACAACAGTCCCAGACTTTGCCTTCCTTTAAGATACCTCATAACTCTCTGAAACGCTGACCTATGCCTCATTCTTGGCTTCTCTAAGTGTTTCAACAAGACACCAATTGAAAAGGCAATATTGGGCCTTGTACACTGCCCCAAATAATTAAGCAATCCAATAGCTGACCTGTAGTTGTTCCCTGATTGAAAAAACACCAGATACTCCTCATCTGTAGACTTCTCTAAATGAATGTTTGACTGCATGGGAGTACCAAACTCCTTTGCATCTTCTAAGCCATATTGCTTAAGAAGAACTTCCAGATAGTGGCTCTGGTCAAACTTAGTACAATTATTGCTCTTACTGACTTTCATTCCTAGCACCTGTTGCCCCCAACCAAGATCTTTTATCTTGAATTCCTTTCTGAGTGTCTCCATGACTCTCTCTTTACCATTTCCAATGATGATAATTTCATTGACCCATACAAAAAAAAATTGCATCCTTTCTTACAAAAAGACAAGGGTTGGCCTCAGACGTCTTGAAACCAATCTGTATCAGTTTCTCAATCATGGTATTATACCAGGACCTAGCCGCTTGCTTCAATCCATACAGGGATCTACACAGCTTGAGGACATATTCCCCTTTATCTGCAGAAAGAAAACTTCTAACAGAGATTTTCTTCATGGTTTATGGTTTAGTCTCTACTAACCATTCACAAAAACCATCAGGAATTGACATATAAAAAGTCTCCTCCTCTCCAAGTTTTGCATTCAAGTATGCTGTTACAAAATCAGCTTGTCTGATTTCTTCACCAAACTCCACTGCCAGAGAAATGATGTACCTGAAGGTGGACAGCCTTCCAGTTGGTGAGAAAGTTTGTTGGTAATCAATACCCTCTCTCTGCTTGAAGCCCTGTGCAACACATCTAGCTTTGAACCTCTTCAAAACTCCATTTGTGTCAAAATTCTTGTTTAACACCAATCTAGACCCAAAAATGGTCTTTCCTTTTGGAACAGAATCCCGCTTAACCACTTCAAAGACAATATTATTCTCCAGAGAATCAAATTCCTCAAAAATAGCACTCTTCCAGTTGGCTCTCTCATCAGAATTCATAGCTTGGCCAAAGCTACTTGGGTTAACCCTGTTGCCCATTTCTGAACTCAACTCCAGGACTTCATTGAGCATACACTGTTCCTGAAATGTATCTTCCTCATATCCTGTGGCAGCATAATGGGACTTCCATTCCCCGTACCTATCAACTGGCACTCTAACTCTTCCACTCCTTCTAACTGGAGGTGGAGGCTCATCAGGTTCAGAATTAACGGATTCCCCTGAAGCGGGCAATAAACCCTCTGGTGGCACATCTGCCATCTCTTCATCTTCTGGAACCACATGTTCCTCAGCCTTTGCTGGTGAAATAGGTGCTAATTCTATTTCTTGCTGTGACTTATTCACAACAACATCTTCACTCCTTTTGAGTGGGAAGGTACTTTCATCAAATTTTACATCCCTACTACAGATGACCTTTCTTGTCCCTGGAAAATAGATCCTATACAATTTACTTATTAAATCATAGCCTAAAAGTGCCCCTGCTATGGATCTAGGGTCCAATTTTCTGACCATCTCATTATGGTGGACACTATAATACACCAAGCAACCAATTTTTCTTAGGTGTGACATTTTGGGGTACAAATTCCAAAACTGATAATGAGGACTCTTCCCATTAACACTTACAATTTTTTGCAACAGACAGACTGTACACATCAACTCAGCACATAAGAACTTTGGCATACCAGATTGAGACATAATATTTCTGACCTTTTCCAGTAAAGTCCTATTCATTCTCTCAACTATTCCATTATTCTGTGGAGTACTTGCAGTAGTGACTATATGAATGATACCATAATCTTTCAATAACATCTCAAACTCTTTACTCACAAATTCACCACCTCCATTGTTAATAACCTTCTTGATCTCCTTCATTAGACCATTCTGTTTCCAGACTTTGAAGATTACAGAAACCTCCCCTGTGGTCTGATCCTTAGATCAAATTGGTTTAACCCAAACATAACTAGTTGCAGTATCAACTAAATTGATGAAGTATCTTTCCCCACCAAGGGGCTCTGGTGTGAATGGCCCTGCCAAATCAATGGAAAATTCCTCTCTAGGAACATCAGTGCAATCTCTACTCTTTGAGAACACATTTCTAGGCTTAGCCCCCAAGGTAAAACTCTCACAGTTTATTTCCTTTACCTTATGGCCACTTCTATTGTGAGCAACAGTGCTCAGAGCTGAGATTTTGAACAAGCTTGCACACAAAAGCTTATTCCAAACTTATCCACTAAGAACAGTTCTCCCATCCATATCAATAACAAAACTATCTTCTTTAAGATAACAAATCTGGAAACCTTTTTTCCACAAAACTCCAAGAGACACAAGGTTATGAGGCAGCCCTGTTACATAGAACACTTTCTCAAAAGAAATTTTGAAACCCAAGAGATTTGCAAGAATAACTTTTCCAATTCCCTTAATCTGAATTTTTCTGCCTTTCTGACCAATATTTACAACTGCATCATAATCACTCAGATTTGAAAATAAATTTGGTTCAAAGAACATGTGATCTGTACAACCAGAATCAATCAAAACAAGAACATCCTCCTTCAATCCTCTGCATAGGAAAGAAGCTTTATCAGTTACTGATAATTTCTCATCTTTGAGGTTAAGATTACTCACTTCATAATCAATCAAGTTCATTTCTTGATCCTCATCAATTTTGGCCTTCTTGTTGGGACCTTCTTCCCCAACAACCATTTCCATTGGACCATAAAACACCACCATTGCAAAATTTTCAGTAGTGAGATTGATCTCCTTGTCATTCTCTTTGGACTTCTTCCTCTTCTTGGCCTCCTTTCAATCCTTAGCATAGTGCCCCTTATTCTGAAAATTATAGCATAACATCTTGGACAAATACTTTTTTGCCTTCTTGCAAGATTTTCCAGTCTTTCCAACAAGGGCTGTTCCAGAACCCCCCTTCATCTTGAACTGAAGATCATCCTTTTCAATCCTCTTCAGCACATCCTCCTCCCCAGGAAGAGGATCCAATTGAGAAATAATTCTGACTAAAGAATCAAACTCCTTTGGTAGCTTCTGAAGGATTAAGAGTGACAAACACTCAGGATCCATGTTAAGTCCTGATGACTCAAACTTGGCTATGCTAGACCTAGCCTCTGCAACAAACTGCTTAAAATTTGAATATTTTAACTTGAATTATTTATTGAAGGCTATAAACTTCTGGTGAATGGGATCACCAGCATATTTGTACTTAAGCAACTTCCAAAGGATTATGCCCCTCCTTCTCTCATCTTCCCTAAGAGTATTGGCAACCAATGTCACATGATTCTAATCAAGATGCCTAAGGATGAGATGATAAGACTTTTTCTCCACTTCTGAACTGATCAAAGTGTCATCTGCATCCATTATCTCCCCACAAAAGATGTTGTCCAGCTCACTATCCATAAGGACAGCCCAAGCATTATAATTCTGACTGTTTAGAACTATCTTGGTGGATCTAACATCAGGGATATAGGACATTTTCTTGGAAAACTTGAGGTCTTTGAGGTTTTCCAGGGTGAGGTACAAGGGTCTAGATGGCTTGGAACTAATGGTGATGTTGGTACTGATAATGTGTTATAATTATGGCCAGCAATTAGATTAGGCAAATGAGCAATATTTAACGCAAAAGAAATGCTGGACAACTTGTGTCAATAATTGCTGATGGGCTCTTACAATGGGGCAATATGTTGGATGATATTGGTGATGAATTTGATTGGATGATGAATGGATGATGGAAAACAGCAGGGAGAAGAGCTCCTTAAGTACAAAAGATTGGCCTCTTGTGAGCCCATTATACAACAAGCCAAAAGGCAAATTTTCCGCTCCAAAAGAGCTCTACAGGCTCTACAGGCCTTGTTACTTGGTTTGGGCTATATCAGCCCGCATGGCATCAGTACCTGTACCCTTACAACCAGCCTATTCCGGTTATTTCTGGTGTGTCCACCTCAATGGGGCTGAACCAGCCCCTTAGCTGTTCAAACCCCTGGCCGGTTGTCTATTAAAACCGGCCTGTTACCTCACATTCTGGCTGTTTGCCTCATACAACCAGCCCCTGGCCATACAAATGGCCAGGAGGGACCCAGGACACACCTGGGTCCGGTCTCAGACACACATGGGGGGGGGGGGGGTGTAACCAGCAAACATGCCTCCCCCCCTCTTTATCTTAAATCCCTGGAGGGGGAAGTCAAATCCCCCTACCAGGTTCCCTGCAGGTTGATGCCCCCAGGGCATTGTCATGGTAAGTGGGCTGGGGGGTGGTCAGGTCCCCTCCAGCCCATTGCTCCTCCCCCTTGGTAAAGGGGGGGGGGGGGGGAGAGCGCCCCTTCAATGGTGGGGGGGTGGTCAATTTTCCCCCACCGCCGGTTGACTCAATGCAACCGGCCTAGCCACCACACTCGGTGGGGGGGTGATAAAGTCCCCCCCACCATGACGGGTTGCCCCTTCCAACCGGTCTCTGGCTGGTTCCATCCAGCCAGCCCTGTTGAGCCGGTTGCGGCTACCGCGGGGCTGGGGCCAATGGCCCCGGCTCCTCCCCCTCCCCTCGCTTGCCATTGCAAGGACATTTTGAGTCCCCCTGCCCCCTACGACGGCCCTGCGGGGGCCATTGGGCCCCATAAACAGGCCGTAAGCAAAAACAGCAGCCCCAAGCGGGCAGCAACATGGGGGCAGCCCCAAATGGGCTGCGACACGGGCGGGGGCCCCAATGGGCCGCCCTCAAGCCCAAAGATTGAGTTTAACATACTTTAGCGGGCCAGTCTGTCTGTCCAAGTATGTCCAAATTAAACCTTGGGCCCAATTATGTCCATACAAGCCCATCTGGCTGTATTTTCCCATATAACCCACCGGGCCCTGGATTACACTCACACGTTGTGGTGACCAAATCTGGACACCCTGGACCAGATGCGGAAAAATTCAAAATTTTTTTTACAATTCCTTTATTTAGATGTTATTCAAAAAAAAAAACAAAAAAAAATTGGAATTTCTTTTTCAGTATCACTTCTCCAACTTCCTCATCCTGTCAAACATCCCTTTGTCTCATTTGTCTAGGACAGGCCTTGCTTGGCCTGACCATCTAGGTAGCACGTTTGATCCCTTCTCTCATTGTTCCCCCCCTTCCTTTTGGCCAAACGCGCGGGCTGAGACCCGCTTGGCCCAAGATATCCAATCAACCCATTGGCCATCCTCCTCAAGAGATGAGATTGAGTCTCAAGACTCTCAAGCTTGTCTGAATCCTCCACCACTCCTATTGATTGCTCTACTTCAACCTCCTCCTGCTCCACTTCCTACTCACCGTCTCGCTCTCGGCTTGAGCCGGCTCCATCAATCCCCATCCGCTGCCCTCCTCACCATCCGCTTGATTGATCCCCCGCTCGCTGCCCTTGGACTCCCACCAGCATCTCATCCTTGCTACCACTCAAGACTTGGCCCAGGATCAGTCCACTCCTTCCCCACCCAATACCAAGAATTCCTCCCCAAGTGCCTCGACCATCCTGTCCAACTCTTCACTCAACGGTCTCAATGATCAAGAAGCATTCAAGATGCCTCCTACTCACCCTGGCCAATGTAGCCAATCAACAGCCCCAATCTGTCAATCTGAGCCACAAACCAGACCCTAAGTCTCCAAACGGTTCCAACAAATCCTCCCCCTACCTCTTCATCAACCTTCCCATCCACCAATCCATCAACAACTCCCACCCCCTTCCATCTTTGGGTGGGGGTGGAGAGTGTCATCTACCGCCTGCAGACACCCGCGGGTGGTCTGATCCGTTTTCCTTTCCCACCCCTTCCGCCTTCAGGCGGGGGGGGGGGGTGATTCTGGTATTGTTGCGCGCGTCTGTCCACAGACGGACGCAGGATAGGTGAGGGGATGAAGAAGGATCCCACCCCGGTCAGGCAGGCTGGATTTCCACCGGCCTGCGTGATCAAATTTTTCTGATCACCTAAAAATCTGAAAATCAAAAAAAAAATTCTTTCTTTTTCTGCTCCATTTGTAGTATCCCTTGTACATAGTCTAACAGTGCCTCCTGCCCATATAAGGAGGGGCTCTCCCCTGCCTTTTGGAGGGACATCAGCACACCACATCAGATCAGGGGATCCTATCAGCACATGCTACCTTATCATCAGATCAGATCACACCATCATCTTCATATCCTACCATACCAGGGAGGATCATCATCATTTTCAACTTGCAATACATCATCCGTGGGGTCTTCATTCCCCTTTATCTGAGACAAAAATTTGGGTATATCTATGATGGCCCCTTGATCCTTGAGCCTCCATACTCAAACCCTTGATCCTTGATCCTTAACACCAACCAATAGCTTTGCTGGTTGAAGAAGAATTTGACTAATTGAATTCTTGAGTGTGTTACACCACTCCTGATCCCTTTATCTGACCATACTAGTCCTGATAATCCTTTGATTATCTTTCTGGACCCAGTCACATTTGACTGAAGAGGTTTTATTAAGCTTAAAACCTAGAGTGTTAAAAATCCCTTCATCTCTTTTGAAGTTCAATTCCGCCACGCTACTCTTGAGTCCCTTGAGAAGTGTTGGGTTATCCTTGTTTGAATCAGTTATTGTTTTGCTTCTAGAGCTTCTTCAAACAATTATATTTGTCTTGTGCAGCCACCCAAACTTATCTGGTACCCTTCAAGCGCTTGATTGCGGAGAGTTGGGCAGGTTCATTGAGAACCTGGAGGTTGTTTGGCATTGAGTTGATCTTTCCTAAGCTTCTGCTGACAACCAGAGCTATTAGCTTGTGGGCATTGTTACTTACAATTTCCTTGTCTTGTTGAACTCTGAAAAAACCTTCAATTATTCTATTCAAGTTTTCCCCGGCACCATCTTGCCTCAGATAGTGTTGTTTCCCAGCTACCAACCACTATAATCTTTTTACTCTTACATTTGGTCCCCCTTTTACCAGGTTCTGGACTTTGATCTTGGTTACATTTGAATATTTTTGTAACACTCAGGAGGGCAGCCTAAACAGCACCTTTCCCCTCCACAGAACTGCCACGGCCTAGCACCGTTTGGAGTCTTACAACGTAGCACACACACAAGTGCTTACGTATTTTAACAGATTCCAAGAACCTTGCTATCCTTTAGCTACCAGAGGTGATAGAATAAATAATGAATATATTATTCAATAAATGCAGAAAAGATCCGTAAAATATCTGGATAAAGCTATTCCAAGGTTGATTGGTTTGGTTATGGTTTAATATTATAAATCAATATTAATAAATTGATTATTAAATAATTTAATAGAGCAGCCAAAATAATATTGGGTATCTTCAACACCTCTCTTCAGGGAATTAACTTTGAAAACATGTATACCTGGTTACTTTGGAACCTTTAATTTGTATTCTTAAAGGATATATTGCCAAAAGGTAATATATATATAAAATATATGGTAGTGTGAAAGGGCCTTGCAGCCAAGCTTCCACAACATAAAAATGATAATAAGACTCACTGGCATATTATTGAATCCTTTGGGTACCTGTTTGGGACTTGTATTGATGGGTTGAACCTATTACTGGGGTTAAAAATGTTGTTCAGAAGTTTAAATTGATAAGAGGGCTTTGAAAAGATATTATTAATCAGATTAAAGCCATAAATCACTTACTTATCTCTTATAAGTATTTGATTACCTTGGCATGGTGTCTGGATATGAATATAACTGGGTCTCTGGGTATCAATATCCTCAAAAGAGCTCCATATTTATAGTTTCTTGGGTCCAAATATTATAATTCTGAGGGATACAGGGGCTCAAAGGGACAGATAATAAGGCCAGCAGGGTAACCAGTGGTAGCCTGTCACGTGTTTTTGGTGCTGTAGCACGGGTAGCATCTAATTTCATGGGGTATGGGAATTATTCTACCTTTTTAATTGATATTTGGACGTGTGAATAACACTAATTTATCCATATTATCTATTATTTAAGTAATTATCTTTAGTAAATATTCCCAGGATGTTAATAATTCTCTTAATAGAAATTTCTACGGGTAATCTGATGTCAAGTGGGTTCTCATTATGTAGTAACTGATTGCAGTAAAATCATGATATTGCTTTTACTCCTTATTTTCAAAATCCAGTTGATTTACTTAAAATAATAATCAAAAATATAAATTATGAGAATTCATTGAATATTTTTACATCATAAGTTTTCTTATTATTTCACAAAAATAATAATGTCTCAAAGTTCTCACAATTGTTTATTAAATCATTTTACTACATTTTTAGAAATATAAGTTATCTTATTTTTGACATTTTTGATAACTTTAATTTTATTTTATGAAAAATACGTATAAAGGTTTTTTAACTATTTTTATATACTTTTATGTATTTTTAGAATATCTAATATCCATGGGGACATTTATTACATATGTGGAATGCACCCGTCTAGGTTGTAGCATATTTACGTGGTACCTGGGCTTCTCAGGCCGCCTGTCACTCTGTCAGCCCGTAGTCCCACGGCTGTGTACTTGTCAGATGCCCAGGGCTGCGTACACAGCTGGTCAGGGTACGCTGAAAGGGTGCCATTGCTGCTGCTCAAACGGGCGCGTGTATTGGTTTGCCGCGGCTGCTTGCGGGAATTGTGACACAACACATTTCCATGTGTAACTCTTAAAATATACACAACACCTCAATTCTGACTGAATTTTAGTTGTGAAACCTATATGTGACAATGTGTGTGAAAATATTTAATTGGCCAAAAAGTCCCATGGTGGTGCCGTGGTATTTTGGTCATTTCTATTTTTAATTATGAAAAATATAAGGAGTTGGATTTCAAGGGTGGGGTCAGTGAGTGAACCTACCTAGCTTTGGGTGGAGAATACATTTCTGAAATATCATTTATGGATTTCATACTCCTTCTCAATTTAAATGTAATATTTTTATTTTATGATATTTTTGTTACTTTTGCAGCTTGCTCTGCAATAGTAGAAAGCTGACAGATAGTCATTACAGTATTGACAAAAATGGTTATTTAGTCTATGAAGATTGTATAGTAGTACCTGATAATCCTCACATCAAGTTATATATCTTTGAGTTGCGGCAAAGATTTCTGCTTGCTGTTCGTCATGGGCAGCATAAAACCTACCAGTTGATCACACAAGAATTCTATTGGCCCGGTATGACCAAGGAAGTAAAAGACTATGTTAGCATTTTCTATGATTGCAATTGTAACAACTCCTCATAAAACTGGAAGTATGGGCTGCTCCAGCTGCTTCCTATCATGCCTATTCCTTGGCACTTGTTGTTGATGGATTTCATTTTGAAATTACCTATTTCTAGTGTTTATGATGCTATTTTAGTAGTAGTAGATTGCTTCTCAAAGATGACTTTATTTCTTTGCAGTACTGTGACCGCCTCTTTGGAAGACCTAGCTAATTTATCCATAGAATATGCATTTTCAATACATGTTCTCCCTGATAATATATTTAGTGATTGTTGAACTTTGTTTTTCTCTAGCTTCTGGACCTTGCTATGCCAGAATTTGAAGATCACTTGCAACTTATCAATGGCTTGGCACCCGCAGAGGGATGGGAAATCCAAGAAAGTTAATCAGATTCTCAAACATTATCTTTGAATTAACCTCTCCTATCAAAAGTAAAACTTGTTGCAATGGCTCCCATTAGCCACTTTTCCCTATAAAAGTTCCACTAATTCCTCCAACAAACAATTGACCTTCCAGAATCTTTATGGGAGAAACCTGGCTTTTGCTTTCATTCATGTAGCATCTTCTAAACTGGCTACCAATTATCTTACTCACATCAAAACTATTTAATTGAAACTCCATTCCAACCTTTAAGCAGCAAACCAGCGCTACAAGGAGCTAGCAGACCAAATTTGCACTCCAGGATCAACCTTTGCAGTAGGAGATCAGGTATGGCTCAATGCTTGCAAAATTTGCAGTATTCATTCAGACCAAAAACTCTTGGAAAGAAAACTTGGCCCATTCAAAGTCAAATAAGTCACCTCTCCCAACACTTTCAAACTTTCTCTACCTCCAAAATGGAAAGGTATCCACCCAGTATTTCATGTTTCTCTCCTAGAGCCAGCTCAATTCCTATACCTAGGAAAGACCCATCCCCCTAATTAACTGGTAAACTTTTAAGATCATTTAGAGTGGAAAGAAAGCCCTATTATGGATTCCAGTTTCTTCAAAGGAAAAATTCAATAACTTTTCAAATGGAATGGCTTCCAGTCCAACAAAAATCATGCCTTTTGGGAACCAGCCCATCACCTTTGCAATTCTCCCAACTTGGTCCAATAATTCCATGCAAACTATCCTTGAAAAACTTTCCAAGCTTAAATTTATCCCATCCAATCCAAGTCCATTTCATATTTCCATTCCATTCCATTCCATCTCATCAAATCCCATTGATAAGCTGAGGATAAGTTTCTAGAGTTTATTATCTGCAAAGACCAATGAACTAGCAAACAAACTCGATTAAACAAATTTGATGAAGGAGCGTGATAGCAGAATGAAATACAATTGACGGGATTCTTACCCAAGGCACCTTCTCTAATGTTAGGACTGACTGTGATGGGAACGAAGACAAGGAAAGAAAATAATGAAAGGAAATGATAAAAGAAAATAGATCTGCAACAACAAAGAAGCAGAAATGAGAAGGAGGAAATTGATAGATGATAATGATGAATGTCAGATATCTCACATCTGATCAACCTAAGTAATATGAGACTTTTGTTTGATTTGGTCAATATTGATGTTATTTGGGTTTTGATTAGCTGAGCAAGGAATGGTCAAGAAGGATTGGGACAAACAATGGAGGGAGAAGCAGGTAATAGAGGAAAATGGATGGAGGGAAATGAGCCATGTTATGGTGAGAAGGAAGAGTCAAAGGAGATGAAGAAAGTGAGGGAGAGAGAGAGCGTTTTAAAGATGATCTTGAGAATGGGAAGCGGGATTGATTTTTTCAAAGGAGCTGAGATGCAGATGGGTTTTATGAGAAAATCAGATGCCAGATCAGAGTAGAGCCGTATGAGCTGATTCTCATTATTTGAGAGTTCCGCACTGGGAGCAGGGTGAGAGAAGATTGCACGGCATTCTCAAATGAATTTGAAAATGGCAACATAGTGAATAGAAGATGACAGCAAGAAAAGGAAAAAAGAAAAAAAAACTACACAATGAGAGAGAAAAGGCAAGGAAATGACATCACGCCGCCCTGATCAGATGTGAGGAGATAAAATGGTGGAGGTGAGATTGACGACTGAGGACCTTAGAGCTGCCTTAGTGAGGGAGTTGGCAAGCATTTGATGGGATGGAATGAGATGAGTGATGAGTGAATGATTGTCTTGTTTTTCTTGCAACCACTTGATTTGCGTATTGACATGTTTCAAGGCACCATGGTGAGATTCTTGATTGAATAGATCATTTAAAGCTTTATTATCAATGAATGAGCAATAGGTGTGATTTGCAGAGGGATTAATTTCTAGAAGAAGTTGTGAGAGCCAAATTTTCTCTTGTGTGGCCAGGACAAGAGCTTTTAGCTTTCCTTCAGTGTATGATAGAGAAATCAATACCTGGAGCTTGCTATGCCACAAGAACGGAAAGCCTTAAAGCATAATGAGATATCCAGTATGACTTTGTTGTGATTCAGCATCATTTACACCCTCAGAATTGCTGTAAACTTTGATGTTGTATTGAAAGGAGGGATTTTGAAGGCGCAGAGCCATTTCTTTGGTGGAGTTAAGGTAGCGCCAGGCGTGTTTCAATTCAAGCCAGTGTTGAGTGCCAGGTTTGTTATTAAAGAGGGAGAGATTGGATACAGCGTAAGAAAGATTGGGTTGGGTTTGGCTGGCGATGAAGTTGAGGAATCCAGTGGAGGACCAAAAATTAATGTGAAGCTTGAGAAAGGCTTTGTGTTTGTCATTGGAGGCACAGGAGAGCTTGATGTTTGGGGTGAAAGACATACTAATTGGCTTGCAATCAGTGAGACCAAGTTCTTTGAGAGAAGTGTTGATGTGATTGGTCTGCAGAAGTCTGTATCCGTCTTTGGTGTCTACTAGTTTATTGCCAAGAATTTTTTTAAGAGGTCCGTCCTGCAAGATTTTGAAAGCGGTCTTGAGACTGTTTTGAAATTCAACAGAGTTCCCAACAATCAACAGATCATCGACATAAAAAAACACATAAAGCTGCCTAGTTGTGCTGATGTAGAGACACGGGTTGGCGCTGGAAGTGACAAAGCCTTCATTTAGGAGCCAGGTTTTGAGGGATTTGTACCAAATTTTTGGCGCCTGCTTCAGTCCATAAAGCGCTTTGTTTACCTTGAGATAAGGAAAAGGAGAGTTGTAAACAATAGGGGTTTTTATGAAGATGTCTTCATCAAGCGGAGCATGGAGAAAGGTGGACTTTATATCCATTGGCCATAGAGTGAGTTTTTGATGTAATCCATAGACAAGAAGTACTTGGAGGGTTGTGATCGAGCCAGTGGGAGCATAAGTTTGGCCATAGTCAAAAAACTCCACCTGTTTGAATCCCTGAATGCATAAGCGGGATTTGAAAGAGATTCCGGATTTGTTGGGGCCGTCCTTGATTCTTTAAACCCAGACTGTTGTTAATGCATTCTTGCCTTTGGGAAGTGAGTGAAATCCTTCCCAGACCTTCATGCCTTCAATGCTGGTTAACTCTGATTTCATCAATTTAATCCAATTTCAGCTTTCTTTGAAGTTTGTAGCTTTGTAGTAGTTCTTGGGTATGGATTGGACCATGAAGCCCTATTGCTGAGGTTTTTGTAAAGTTTTTTGATCTTGTAGAGTTGGGACAGATGGCGGGAGTAGTTCCTTAGCGACAGTGTTGTCTTCCTCCAAGTTAGACCTCAATGATTCAGAGATTGAGGCGGAGGGAGGAGAGGATTGATTTCTGGGTTTAATGTTGTTCTGAGAGAAGCTTTGAAGGAGAACAGATTCAGTGGGAGAAGACAAAGGGTTATTTTTGGAATTAGAGGAAGCAGTTGGAGACAAGTGGGAATTTAGAGCATCAATGAGGAGAGAATCATCAGTAAGAAGTGAATCAAAGAGGGAGTTGGAGTTAGAGTGTTCATTTGAGAGAGAAAATGAAAGAGGTAGATTTTCAAAGATTTTAACATGTTTGGAAGGAACAATTGATTTTGAGGATGGACAGTAGATTCAATACAAATTAAGGTCTAAGTCAAATCCAGTCAAAATACCCTATAAACCTTTTTCATCCAACTTGCCGGTGGAATGTGCTTGATTAAGAACAATGGCTTTGGAGCCAAGAACGCTGATGAGATGAAGTTTGGGAGGAGTTCCGGTCCAGAGTTTGTGGGCTGAGACTTTGGACTTGAAGGATGGAAGGAGATTGAGGATCAGACAAGAGCTGACCAATATTTCATCCCACAGGAATGTGGGGATGTTCATATCAATCATAGCGGTACCTGCAGCTTTGAGAATGCTTTGGTTTCCTCTTTCAGCCACCTGATTGTGTTGGGGAGTATATGTTTTGGAGGTGGAATGTTTGATGCCATTTTTGGCAAAGAAATTTGAAAGAAAATAATTGACAAACTCGCCGCCGTTGTTGGAGTGAAAAATATTTAACATTTTTCCTTTTTGGTTGGCATGAAGTTTGATGAAATTGATCACTTTGTCCAGTACATTGGACTTGAATATAATTGGTACACATGTCTTGAACTTTGACCAGTTTTTGGTAAGCAACAGAAAGTAGCAACATCCAGAGAGCAAAGGTGGGTTGATAGGTCCACAGAAATTGGTATGAATCTGTTAAAACAATTCTTGACTTGGAGGAAGATGATTTTAAAAGGGTTGTTGGTGAATTTTTCCTTTTGCGCAGGAGACACAGTTGAAATGATTGTATTTGAAATTGGGGAATTCTTTGGAAAGGAGACAAGTCTTTTCATGGTGGGGATTACAAAATTGTTTTTTAATGGTGGATAGAGAGATAAATGAATAAGGAAGAGCCGGAAGATTGAATCCTTCATTAATGAAGAAAAGGTTGTCCTTGATAACGCCAGACATGATTTGAGTGTCATTGAAGGTAATGGCAAACTGATTTTTTGAAAAAAGGGTCAGGGAGCATCCTTTTTGAATGAGTTGGCCGAGTGAAACAAGATTTGTGTCAAGATTGGGGACGTAAAGGGAGTCCTGAAGATGGATGGTAGCAGAAGTAGTTTTCATGATGGCCGTCCCTTTTCCAAGGGAGGAGATTGGTGCATTGGGGTTGCCCGTTTGCACTTTGGTTCCATTGGGATGAAGATGAGGAAAGAAGTTTGGATTGTTGAAAATTCTGTTTGAGGAGTCAGAGTCCAGTAGTACTTGGTCAGGACTCGAAAGGGATGACAAAATCATGGCAAAGATGTAGGCAAGATGAGCTGAAGACAAATTTTGAGGGTTTGAAGGAGTATTGGATGGAGTTTTTGATTGCGGGCCACTTTGATGATTGCCATAGTTGGGTCAAAGGTGAGGGTAGAGCCACCAGCAGTTGCTTTTCTTGTGATTGGCCTGAGGATTATGCCAGGTTGGTTGGCATTTGATGGAATTTTTCTAAGTCACCAGAGCTGAGGCACAGGATCCGGCCATGACCTTTTTTTTGAATTGGTTGAGGTGTCTCAGAACAAGATCCGCATCAATTTTCTCTCCCCAAGTGAATGAGTGATTGTTGTTTTGAGGTGTTTGAGCGATGGTGGAAATTTTTAGAGCAGTAGATAGGCAGCTATATCATTGTCCATTTGTATTCCAATCTTGGAAATTTAGAGTAGGCATGATTGAGCATCAGTGAAAATTTTTCAACCCTCTTGGGGTCAAACTGAAGATTGAGGAGATTAAAAAAAAACTCTAGAATGGTTGGCTGTCTGAGAAGAGGCATAGTATTTGTTGATTGACTTCCATAATTCAATTCCATTGTTCAGAAGATGGTCCTTTACGCAGTTGATGTAAGTAAAATTGTCCAACTTGGCAAGAATATATCCAAATATTTCAAGATTCACCTCTGGAGGACATTTATTGGGTTCAGAGGAGTTAAGCCACTGAGAGATTCCCTTCAGGGAGAGAATGGTGATGATTTTGGATTGCCATAGGGAGAATTTGGAATCATTGAGATTGGGAATGGAGTCCGTCAGGGTCTTGAGCAGAGATTGCGAGGGATCCATTGGTCTTTGATGGTCAAAGGTTTTCCAAGCAGTTTTGGTAGAGCATTTGGCTTTTAACCGTGATAAGCTGAGGAAAAGTTTTTAGAGTTTATTATCTGCAAAGACCAATGAACTAGCAGACAACCTTGGGTAAACAAATTTGATGAAGGAGCGTGATAACAGTATGAAATACAATTGACGGGATTCTTACCCAAGGCACCTTCTCTAATGTTAGGACTGACTGTGATGGGAAAAAAGACAGGGAAAGAAAATAATGAAAGGAAATGATAAAAGAAAATAGATCTGCAACAATAAAGAAGCAGAAATGAGAAGGAGGAAATCAATAGATGATAATGATGACTGTCAGATAACTCAAATCTGATCAACCTAAGTAATATGAGACTTTTGTTTGATTTGGTCAAGATTGATGTTATTTGGGTTTTGATTTGAGCTGAGAAAGGAACGGTTGAGAAGAATTAGGAAAAATAATGGAGGGAGAAGCAGGTAATAGAGGCGAATGGATGGAGGGAAATGAGTCAGGTTATGGTGAGAAGGAAGAGTCAAAGGAGATGAAGAAAGCAAGGGAGAGGGAGAGAATTTTAAAGATGATCTTGAGGATGGGAAGAGGGATTGATTTTGTTGAAGGAGCTGAGATGCGGATGGGTTTTATGAGAAAATCAGATGCCAGATCAGAGTAGAGCCATATGAGCTGACTCTCTTTATTTGAGAGTTCCGCACCGGGAGCAGGGTGAGAGAAGGTTGCGAAGAATTCTCAAATGAATTTGAAAATTGCAACATAGTGAATAGAAGATGACATCAAGAAAAGAAAAAAAGAAAAGAAAAAAAGAAAAAAAAAAAAAAAAAAAAAAACAACTACACAATGAGAGAGAAAAGGCAAGGAAATGAAAACACCCATCACATCTCCCATCCTATCTCATTCTTGATTTTCTTCATTTACCTTGTTTACACTTTCATGAAAAACCCTTATTTTCTATTTTACCTTTATTTCTTTTTCTATCCTGTTAAAATAACCTTTCATTTTTCAAAATAATAATAATGATAATAATAATATTTTATTTTCAAAAAAAAATTATCATAAAATAACTAAAGTAAAATAAAATAAAAATATATAATACATAAATTTTTTTTATTTATTTTCTTCTCCACTTCTTCCCAATTTTCAGTTAAATACCTCACCATAAATTTGAACTCTTCAAGATATTCATCATTTATTAATCCCAACATTTGACACAACACAAGAGCTTGTGTGACTACCCCTCCCCCAACAATCTCCTTGCACTTTGCGGTCCAAGCCCTCTTTGGTCAAGCATTCCATTCATCTACCTCCAAGAGTTCTTCATGGGCTCTCTTCCTTTGAAACTGAAACAAACCATCTGCAATATTTCCAGTCAACCATCTTGCATCAGTTTCAATTGGCACTAAAAATTGCACTGGGGCTCCTTCAGTTTGATTTTCCATTCCATTCCCCTCCATTCCATCCATTTAATTTCCATTCTGTTCTGTTCCCTCCTTCACTTCAATTCCCTTCATTTCTTTCCTTCCATCTTGTCCTGTATCCTCCCTAATTTCTACTTTTCCCCTCCCTTGTTTCCTTGGTGATTAATTTGACCCCCTCTTCACCTTGCACATTTTTTTTTACCTTGGACTCCACTCAATTCATTTTAAATTTGGTCAACAGTTCAGAATATGATGGTGGTTGTGGTTTACATCTGGAACCTTTGCAATACTAAGAAGGGCAATAGTTTCATTTCATTCATCTATTTTTTCTCTAAACCCCACTCAACTGGGTTCCCCACTCTGAGCAACTCAATCTCCAGCACTTGTGGGATGTGATAATTCACATGCAGAGCAGAAATTTGACTTTGGACTTCACTTGTAGAAGCCTTGGGGGTATCATGAAATGGCTCTCTATTTAAAGGAAAAAAAAGCAACCCACCTTCCAAAGACAAATTTGCTTGAAATTGCCTCAAATACCATGGACAGCAGTGCTTGGGAAACACCTCTTTTTCTTGCTGATACAGTTTTCAAAATGGCACAAGGAGGATGAAAACATAGCTTATTTTAAATCTATTCAAACAGTTAAGTATAATGTAAGGGTATAAAATGAGGTAATGAATTTTGGAATCAATGTGAAATTATCCAGATGATTTCAGGAGCTTGCAGCCTTATAGCCAGGAAACTGTCATGCTCCAAGGTTAAGGGTCATTGTATTGATAATTTTGACATATCCTTTTCCTCAGTAGCATCTCCCTCAGTCCATAAGCGTGACAAAAATAAATCACAACATCAATGGTGCCTTCTGATTACTATCTCTGGCTAGTGTAAAAACCTTCTAATCTTGGAAACTCAGTATATAATTGAAAATCTTTGCAGTTAACTCTAACCTGTTCAACCATCCATTTGAGCTTTGCTGTTCTGACATTGGGTATCATCAGCCCTCAGACTTCCATTCTTGGTCACACAATCACACTACTTCACATCCATTCCTAGATAGCCATATCAACTTTATAGTTTGCAAATGGACTAGCCCCTTTCCTTGCATAAATATATCTGTTTATTTGCATTTTCCTCACATTTAATTTATTCCTTTTCTCATCCATCATGTCTCTGTAAATTAATTTTCTATTTTCTTGCATATATGCTACAACCTTGGAAATTACTGTACTTTTATTTCATTTCTCCCCATTCTGTTCCTTTCATTCATGCCATCATTGTTTCCTAGCTGTAGGTAGCTGTCAATCAGGTTGTATCTAGTCATCATTGGATTAAATTATAGAGGATATGCCTCCTGCCTGAAATTTTTTTCCTCAGTTAGTTAATTTCATGCACTCTGGCTTTTTTCTAAAACAAGCCATCACATAGGGCTTGGCTTTGGTTTTCTCACATCAGAACAACTCATTTCCCCTTTGCTTTTTGTTGAGCCATTGAAACTTGGTATTCACTATCCAGTTAGCCTCTCTATCCCAAATTTATCCCTCCCACTCAGTTTCTTCATTTGTGCTCACAATCATCTAAGATTGCCCTATATTACATGGGGTGGTTTTGTGACACTCTCCAAGGATGGATTAAATTCACGGTTTCTCAGAATCACCATCCAACCCTTGCCTTTAAATTCATCATAACAATTCAGTGATCTTCTTCAATTTCAATGATTTTATCTGGGTAGTAAAAGGCAGAAATCTTGAAGATAGATTCCTTAAAAAAATTCCCAAAACTAAACTTGGCATAAATTTTGGACAATTTGGACATCAAAGGTTAATCTACAAACAAAACAAAATTGATCATGGACCAGAGGAACTGAAAATGACAGAAATCAAATCTTTTTATGTCCCTCAATCCCTTGATTTTCATCTTAAAAATTCCTCAAATGATTAAAATGAGGAATTAGATTTTTTTAGGGTATAATTTTTCTCTGCAGCTTTTCTAATGAATTGTATAATTTACCTAAAATTTCAGAAAAAAATCTTTTCCATTTTGAATCTTTCCAGATTCTGAGAATAAAGCTGGTTTCAATAAATGGGTCAAAGGAAAATGGTGTTTGAAATCTCTCAAGTCAATGAAAGATCTTGAATTAACTCAATAACTCAAGAAATCTCTATCAAAAAAACTGGAATGCTACAGCAATGCAATATGGGATGAAAAACCTGAAACCATCCACTTTAAACAATTTTTTCCAAATGTTCAATTTGGGTGTTTAATATCACGGGGAAGTCAATTTGAAAGGAATTTCACCTGCTCATCCACTGAATCTTAATTAAATCCTCTGGATGAAAATCTTTGGAAAAAATTTTGACGCAACACTTAATTTCAAATATTTGGAACTCTTACCTTAAAAAAAGCTTAAAATTACTTAAAAACAAAGGAATTAACAAAAAATTGAAGAAAATTTTCTGAAATTCGCAAAAAAGACAAATTGAAATCAAAACTAAAGTCCTTCAAGAGGAACTAACATTGAAAAAAATCAAAGATACAAATTCATGAAACTCACAGTTTTCTGGAAAATGACTTCATCACAGTGCTTCCTTGTACCCATCTGAAGCTTTTTATATTTTCTATCACTTTCTCCTCAAGTTAATAATAGGGTTTTCAATGTTGCCAATGTCAAAAATTCATAGGGTTTATTGATTTATCTTTTTATGCAAACTTTTATATTTCTTTATCTATTAATTCTCCCTTATTTTTTCCCTATTTTCCTCAATTAATTTTCCTCTTATCCTTTCTTAATCTATCTAATTTCTCCTTTTATTTTCTATTAATTCTCTGTGGGACATTTCAAAACCAGCGCTTGTGCACTCATGAACCTCTTTCTTTTAAAGTAGTTGATTTACTCCTTCCCCTGCTAGATCTTTAGGAGTTCTCAAAGACTTCAAAAAGAATCTGGGGTTCTATCAATTTTCTCAATGTCTTACCAACTTTAAACATAAAAATATTTTTCTCTTCCTTCCTCAACCTCTCATGGATGTATCTTTTCTTCTCTAAATCATATTCCCTCCTTTAAAATACTTGTTGCCCCCAAAAACTACAAATTGTTTTCCTATTATGGGCTAAATGGTGAAATTGCTCAACTCCAACTTATGACAATGGTCAAAAATCATTTCATTGTTTATTTCTGATTATTTTCTTTGGTGCTGTACTACCCATTTTTTGTCTTTCATCTCTTTCATTCTCTTGGTTTTGTCCCTTATTTTTCCAAATTTTTCTGCTTTTTTATTTATTCTCTCACTTAGATCTATTATTTAAAGGAATAAAAGCCTTCTTAGTTAAATGAACTAAAAACAAATTGAACCAAAACAGAAAAATGATCCCCATTGTGGTGCCAAAAAATAATTCAATTTAAAAAAATCTGGCACCAGATCCTGCTCCAATGTCTAGGTACAACATAGAAATGAAACATTCTTGCTCTTTGATGCATGTTCTTACCGTTTCAACACTTTTACTTCTTCACAAACTTTCTATAGTTGGAATCAAAAAAGTTTAGGTCTCCACAGTAACAACAAGACTTTAGACTATCTAAGATTATAAAATTTCTCTTAAATTTGGATTGAACATACAAAATGGCTCTGGAATCACACCTGAAGATAAAAAATATCTTTGCAATAATAAGTAAAATCTGTATCTTCTTTCCAAACAAAAGTATAACTGCTAGACTATAGTTATTGTGATAAAAAATATGAAATGTTCTTCCCAATCCACATATATGTTGAAATGTCTTTTTATTTCCTTTTTTTCTTCTATTGATCCAACCTCCCTCCTGATAAGATCTGTTCTATGTAAAAGATAGTTTCCTTCAAATAGTAAAAATAGTTCCTGATATGATCCCATGAGAAAAAAAATATTCTCATCTGACTAATTCCTCCACTGATCTCAGTGTTCCAGAATAGTAAAGAACAACCAAAATACCACATGAGAAATCAACCACCCATTTGAATCTAGTAAATTCTGCCTTGCACATTAATAATACTGAATGAATCCTTTCACTTTCACATGGCCACCCCATGTACTATGGGACAATCTAAGATGATTGTGAGTGCAAATGAGAAGACTTGGTGCAATATAGAGAGGCTGAATGCAAAGTGAAAACTGGAGGTTTGGTGGGTCAAGATAAAGCAAGAGAAATGAAGTTTTGAAATAGAGGGAAACCAAGGAAAAGCCCAATGTGATGACTTGTATTTTTCAAAATGCAAGAACGTATGAAATTAAGTAACTGAGGAGACAATGTTCAAGCAGGCGGCAAAGCCTTTATAAGTTAATTAAATTGTGACTAGATAAAACCTGATGGATAGTCATTTACAACTAGGGAGAAATGATGCAATGAATGACAGGAAAAGAATGGGAAAATGAAAAAGATAATACAGGTGTTTCCAAGGTTGTAGAATAGGTGCAAGAAAATATAATCTGAGAGTACAGGAAATGATGGGTAAGAAATGGAAGGAGTGAAATACAAAGAAAATGTGAGTGAATAGATGTAGTTTATACAGGGAAGGGTGCTAGTCCTTTGGAAGAAATATAAATTTGATATGGGTATCTAGGCGTGAGTGCAAGCTAGTTGTTGCATGACCAAGAATGGATTTCCAAGGGCTAATAATACCCAGGGGAAGAAGAGAAAGGATTGAATGGATGGTCAACCAGATTAGAGTAAACTCAAATATTTGCAAGTATACACTGAGTTGCCAAGATTGGAAGGTTGTTGTGCAAGCCAGAGCTAGTAATTGGAAGGCACCATTGATTCTGTGCTTTATTTGTGTCACAATTAGGGACTGAGGTAATTTGTACTGAGTAAATGGATATCTCAGAATGATGAAGATAATTGTCAGCTTGCTACTTAAGCAGAGCAACCTGTCAAAGTAGAAAAAATAACAAAATATGAATATAACTTACAAGGAGAAGGAAACTACAAATTATAACTTACAAGGAGAAGGAAACTACAAATATTATTTCAGAAATAGATTCCTCTGCACAAGCCCTGGGAAAATTTCCGCAAGACCGCGCGCAAATTCCCGAAAAAACCGTACGCAATGCCCCTTAATCCCGCGCGCAAATTCCCGAAAAAACCGTACGCAATTCCCCTTAATACCGCGCGCAAATTCCTGCACATGAGCGCGCAAATTCCCGCAAATTCATGCGGGAACATTCCCGCTCAAAAGCGCAAAACCGCATTCAAATTTCCGCAGAAACCGCGCAAAAATTCCCGCGAATCCTGCGCGCAAATTCCTGTACATAAGCGCGCAAATTCCCGCTCAAAAGCGCGTGAATACCAGCACAACCATATGAACAGCACAACCATATGTATACTTCTGTACTTCTGCAACACTTGCTGGAAGTAGTAAAGGATCCCGCATGCACAGCTCAGAACTTTATTTGCCGCATACAGAAGCCTGCGCGCAGCCAATTTTGCAACGCCCGCAGAAGATCCTACCCTGCGTGCATCTGAATGGACTGATCCCCGCGTCAGGATCAGTTGTGACTAATCTGGCAAACAGGTACCGCTCATAAGAGCTACAACCTAGTCAGGACTATCTGGTATATTTAATAAAGTTACATATGCATTACTAATAGTCTAAAAACTTTAAGACTTAAATGAAATTAATAAAAAACTAATTTTAAAGTATTTTTAATAATGAATCAAATATTGAGGATTACCATGTAAACCCCTGATCCTGATCTTTGAAGACCACAAAGCACTACAAGGAGTGGATTTAAAAATTATTGAAAATTACTTACGTGATGAGCAGATAATGGAAAGTCAATAAAAATTCACATCTGTCTACTTTAAACCAATATCATCAATACAAATGGAGGATAAGTGCAGAATGATCAAATTACACCATTGACAGATTAACAGATCCTGTGGCTAAAATAGTGCATAAAACCAGAAGATCTGAGGACAGCTCATTTACAGCACAAAGTGAACGTGCTGAACCTTCCCTGAATGACTTGCTAGCCTCAGAAAATGAGAAGAAACCTCTCTACATGCCCTGAGAAGCTCATAATTACCCCAAAAGGTATTTATACAGACCTCTTTGGATCTATTATTCATTATCAGTTTACCAGGAATTATTATTATCAATCAGACACCATTTAATTTTTAGTCAAGTGCTTATAAAGAGATAAGCAAGTGATTTATGACCTAGTCTGTAGTAGTATTATTTATTTCTCAAAAACCAATCAACCCATTGAAGTTAGTCAAGCAAATCCGCCCCATCTGCTCTGAAACCCTTCCTGTCTTTGCAGGATTTTTGTGGTGAAGTATTCTGAGTAAGTTTTTCCCTTCCTGCCTTGGCTATTGTGCTATTTTGCCCGGCCATATCAGTGGATAAGTCCTTATAAGGCAACCATCATTTATTCCAAGGTTCTTAAACTGCCTAAGGAGGCCCCTTGAAGAGAGGTTGTCTTTCTATAAAGTTCCCCAGTAGTATAATACTGTGGCCCCTCTTTTTATAAAAAATTGATAAAAATTTTAATCAAACCAATTAAACCTTGCACCAGCTCTTAAAATATTCATCATTGAGATTTTGAAGTGTTTATCATTTGAATACTATTACTATTATTATTCCAGTATCTTCTATCACTCTCTTTAGCTAAAGAAATGCAAGGTTCCTGGTATCAGAGAGCTGAAAACTGAGGGTCTGGACGGGAAATATACTTCAATAATTAATTTTTAATTATTTATTCCTTGGACCAGGAAAATTATTTTTTTATAAGTAAACATACTTATAACCTACTTTTGATTCTGTTATTCTTCCAGTGGATCTTAAAACCAACGGAGAATTGATCCATTATTATTTGAATCTTCTCAAACAGAAAAGATAAGAAAGACTCAGTAACTTTTTCATATTATTATAACTCCTGAGGAACAACAGGAAAGGTTGCTTTACTGTAAACAACAAGTTATAAGGAACAACAGCTTGAGTTAGAAACAACTATAAATTTCAATTCTTTATTAAGGCAACATAAAGAGTGGAAGATATATCAAAGAAAGATTTTTATCTATAACAGAGATAATTAAGAAGCTTAACTTAAAAAGAAAAAGCACAAAAGTAAAATTTTAAATATTAATTTTCTTTTTATCACCAAGTCATGTAAAAATTACAAAAAAATATATAAAACTTATATTTTTTTTATTTTTTGGTGGACTTTTTTTTTGGAGACCTTATTGACCAGGACCTTCTAGAGGATTTCCCAGACGGTGTAACTTTAGATTTTCCTATGGATTTATCCAAGGATCTGATTGGAACTCACTCAGACTCCATTGGAAAACCCCTCAGGGCCAGTCTTGACCCCAACCAAGCATTGGTACCATTGAACTTAACTTTAAGTAAGTTAATAATTATAAAAAAATATATATTTAAAATAAAAATTATATTTTTATATTTTTATAAGTCATTTTCAAAAAATTTTTGACTAAGAACTTATACATACATATATTTTTTGCGCTATGTACCAAAATAGGCGCAATGCCCAAGCGACCAGTAGAGCACCATTGTATGGATCTCTGCCTGGAGGAACCCTTACACGTAAGGACTCCAGTTGCAAACGGTATGAGGGGACTGAAACCCCTGACGATAGCATCACAAGGGATGACAATGGCAATGACCACGGCCGCCAACTTGACCAACTCAAATTTGGAGAGTCCTCACTCACCCAACCTTTTATCCCAGGCGGACACCAGTCCTCCTATGCCACCCCATCTGGACTCAACCAAGGAGGAAAGGGTCAACATATTAGTGAATGAGCACCTGAGTTATTGGGAACAGTTTAAACTAGCTCCGAACCAGGAGGATCAGTCAGGTATGAAAAAATCTTTTTCTCTGGCAATGAGATCCCAGATATCCCTTCAAAAGTTGATCCCAAAGAAAGAAGTAGAAATTACATGCAGAGTTGGAATCCTTGGGACCAGTTAGCTTCCTTAAAGGCAAAGGACCCCCAAAAAAAGAGGTCCTCAGCTCATCATAAGTTAAGGAATCCAAAGGATTGGGACAGCATAATCTCCTTTGCCCAGAAATGGAAAAGGGTGTACCAAAATTAGATGTAGCAGCTCTTAACATCTTTTCTATAAATTTTTCCCACAATTTTACTATTATTAGCAAATTTTTTGACAAAGTATATGAGCAATTGGATAAATTAAGCCTGAAAATTGACAGAGTAACTGAAACCCAATCAAAAATGATTAGGATTAATGAGTTGGAATTACAACAGATGAGAGACAGCATAAAGCTAAGTGAACTGGATCTAATAAAACATAATTAAAATAACCAATCTGCTCTCCAAGAAGAGATTCTTGAGTCAATCAATTAAATCAAGGAAGAAGTTAAGAAAACAAGTCCCGCTCCTTCAACTCCTGTAATAAAAAAAATTTACTTATTGAGTAATAAACTTGACTGAGAACTAGGTATGATCAAGAATGATCTTAGAGATATTAAAATAAATTTTACTAATCCTCCAGTTATTGACTTGGAAGAAGCTAGAACCGCTAGATTCACAGGTAATCTCAGTATTCCCCCTAGGTTCAGAACAACCAGGAATGAATCTTTTAGTCCTAGTCCTGCACCTGAAGTCAAACAAGCTTTCAAACTACTTCCTCCCATTAATGAATGGCGTAATTTCTCAGGAGAAGGAGAATATAACCATGTCAGTTTCATTAAGTTTATTGATTACACTCTTGCCTCTTATGAAGTCCCTGATGGCATAGCTGTGGTAAGATTACCCAGATTATTTGAGGGTTTAGCACTTGATTGGTTCATTAAAAAGAGGAAAGAAGTTGGGTCTTTGCCCTGGAGTACATGGAAAAAATTAATCAAAGAACAATTTGGCACCAGGATTTGCAAAAGAAAGATGATGAAGAATTTTGAAACCTTGCAGTTTGATCCATCCAAGGACAAACCTCACAAATGGTGTCTTGATCAGAAAAGGAGGTTGGATTGTTTTTGCCCCAATGCTGATAAAGAATAAGTTAATGAAAGAATTCCCAACCTATGTCCTGGACATCTCAACCTATGTCCTGGACAACTCAACCACAGTGTAAGATGCAGAATGCCCATGAACTCTGACCTTTCTACCTTGATAGGAGTATTAGAATATGAATGGTCTTGAAAGAAAGGTTAATAAACTCAAAGAACAGAATACTACAAGTAAGGAGGAATATGCTGTTGGTATTAAAGATTCCTCTCCCCCTAATCCCACTAGCTTGGAAGTCAAGAAGACTTCATAAAACAAGGAAAAGGTATGCTGGAACTGCAACCAGACAGGGCATGTAATACCTTATTGTCCTCAACCTACAAAAAAGATTAATCCTATTGAAGGAGAAGAATATGATAATGCTCCTGGTCCACAATTTGACGACACTGATAGATTCCTCTCTGAGTGTGAATGAATGATCTCTTACCCCATTAATGTCATTGAAGGGCGTATATCATCTTCTTTGGACATTAACTCTTTCAATGAAGATTCAAACTTACCACAAAAATTGAATCCCAAAATGAAGATTTACCACATCTCTGAAGCCAAAACATTGACCCTCAAACCTTCTGCCGGTAAAAGTTACACCTCTGGCAAAACATGCTATGAAACTGGTTTAATCAGAAATTCCCCTGTGAAGTTAATCTTAGACAGTGAAGCTTTTTTCTCTTGTGTAAGTTCTACTTATCTGGAAAAGAAAGATCCAAATTAAAGCAAGAATTTGTTACCAGTACCACAGGCTAAGTTTAGCAGTTGTAACTCTTCCCTCAATGCTATTGGAGTAGGGTCTTCTGATATCATACTTCCTCACCCTAAAGGATCACTCAAACTGAAAATTGAATTTGTTGTGCTTCAAAATGGAGTTTGTGATTATTTCATCCTGGGAAATGATTCTCTCTGTTTGTATGGTATAGATGTATTCCAAAGTAAGGGTAGATACTTTACTATAGGAGGAGACTGGAACAAGAAGTTCCAAATATGCCATGTCAATGTTCTAACTTCTGATGCAACCTATGAGAAACACCCAAAGAGTTTTAACCAAGAATAATTCTCTCAAGCAGCCTTGAACTACCTGCTCAATGAAGAACAAAGACAGGAAATCCTGCAAGTTTTCTTTGGAAATCAGAATGCCTTCTGTACCAATGACCACCCCATTGGTAATATCAAAGGAAATGATATGATTCTAACCTTGACCATTCAACCTCCTTACCCACCTAATCTCAGGAGACCTGCTTACCCTTCCGGTCCAAAATCTAGAGCTCCTCTGGAAATCCATATCCAAGAGTTAATTGAATTACAGGTCTTAAGTAAATTAGGGAACAATGAACAAGTGGACATTACTACTCCAGTAATTATAGCCTGGAATAATGATAAGTCAAGAATTGTTGGAGACTTCAGAATGCTCAATAACTACACCCAAGCTGACTATTATCATATCCCAAGGATTGACCATGCTTTACACAACCTTTCAAAGGCTAAGTTCGTCACTACAATGGACAGGCTGAAAGGTTTCAACCAAATACATATCAGCCCTGATGGCTGGAAATTCATGAGGATGATGTTTCATTTATGAATTTATGAGTTTCTGGGGATGCCTTTTGGTATCAATAATGCTCCTTCTCACTTCTAAAGAATGATGGACACAGTCTCAGGATCATTCATTAGACAAGGATGGATGATGGTTTACATGGATGATGTTATCATTTACTCTGATGACTGGGAAACCCACATGAATAAACGTTTGCAGCTACTATAGGAAGTACCTAACCAAATTTGCCCTTCTCACCAAGTGTCTGTATGAAATTTGCAACAAAAAAAATTTTTTTGAAATGACTCATTAAAGGAATTCAAAATTATGAGGAAATCAAAGTAGCTATGACCACCACTCCAGTATGAATCCAACCTGATTATACTGAAACTTTCAAGCTCTACATAGATGCTAGTATGGAAGGAAAAGGAGCTGCTTTACGCCAAGAGGTAATAGAAAATGACAAACCAGTGGAAAAACCTATAATATTTGTATCCAGACAAGTTAAAGATACTGAGAAAAGGTATGGCGCAGGCCAAATGAAATGCCTTGCTCTAGTTTGGGATTTGGAGTAACTCCACTATTACTTAGAAGGAACTAAGTTTACCGTAATTACTGACTGAAATGCTGCAGAACTCTGATGAATATGAAAACTCCCAGCAGGCACATGTCAAGGTGGCAGATAGCCATACAGCAGTATAGAGGCCAAATGACTATAGTTCACCAGGCTGGAGCTAAACACCAGAATGCTGATAGCTTAAGCAGGAATGCTCTACCTAATGATCCAAGTAATCCTGCTTATGATCCAGAGGACAATGATATCTTTCCTGGAATAAACATCAACACTCTTGATATTGAAGTAACTATCCTAGGAATCCATATTTGTGAACTAGATGAGTCCCTGTTCAACTCTATCAAAGAGGCTTACAGCTCTGATATGAAGACTCTCATTACCATTATGGAAAGCTCTTCACCACTTTCTGAACTAATTAACAGTTTGCCTGAACCTATTCTGAAACCTTACAAAGCAGGAATGTCAGGGATAAAACCTCTAATGCCAAACTGGGCCGTGGTTGTACCTGAAATAATAAGTCAAAACCAAGATTAAGGTCAGTTTCTGACTCAAACCATTCAAAAAAAAGCTGAAAAGCTCACAGACTTGAAAAATAGCTAGGTATTGTGATGAAAACCACACACCCTAAACCTTTATAGAAGTTAAGGGGCCTGGCTTCCAATAATGAAGCTCAAAGGAGCTTTTCTTATAAATTATCTAACAACCTTTATATTAGTAACACACAAGGGTCACTACTCCAATTAGGAGCTTCCACTCAAAATTGAATTTTCTAGTAAGATTTTTAGTTGAATATAATACTAAGGTTGATAAACCCAGTCAATCCCTTCTTAGGACTAAGGTTGGTGTGCTTTTTAACTCTTGCCATATTCTTTTACAAATAAATAATCATATATAACTGGTGAGGAAGGGGCTATAGGGTGAAGACCTTCCTATTTTAAGGTAACAGGAGCCCTCAGGGGACTCAAGGAATCATCAGGGGAGTGCTAGCCTCTCCCTGGTTTCGTCCTCAAGGGCTCAGAACCCAATCACATCCTGACCAATGAGAAATAGGGTACTAGTACTCATTGCGGGGGATTTTCAATGTATAAGGGTCCTATTTGCATACCCCAGAAGTTATATACTCTACAACTAAGCCCAGGAACTTCTGAGTGGACGCTTTAAAGGCTCAGGAGAGTTTATCAAATTATAATAACATCCCAAGGAAGATGATATTAAGATTATGTGATTGGTTTATACAGAGTGGAGAGTATAGCTTAAATTGATTACTATAGCTTGTCCCCAAAGGAAAGGAAATTATTGGGAATTTATTTATAGATATTTGGGACGCATCTGAGTCCTCATAACTTAATTCAAAGTTATATTGGATCCCAATCTTGATAATATGCATTATCAAGGTTTTAGTTCCATACTAAATACTCATAAAAACATACTTATAAAATAATAAAAATATTATAAAAATCATTATATAACTCTGAAACTCTTGATTGGTAATCATTCTTGTCTCCATGGTGGTTTGAACCAGGGACCTTGGTGTCAGGTAATAGAAGGTGAGGTTAGTAATTAACCACTATACCAGCCAGACATATGAGTTGTGCAGTCATTTGGACATATTTAATTTTCTCGTGGCTGACACTCCCTCCCACCAAAAGAAAAATTACTCTTCAGAGGAATTTTTAACTCTCTTAGAGGCTCTATACTTCCTCAATACTAAATCAGAGTTTTTAATATTTTTAGCCTCTAGCCATAAATCACTATCAGGTAATTTGTTCTTGAACCTCACCAGATAAAGCCTCACATCTTTACCATCTTTCCTAATGATTTGATCGTTCAATATCTTGTGAGGCAGGTCATGCTCAATCTGTCCCAGAGGTAGGATTATAACAACAGGGGTCTTTCTCAATGCAAAATTTTCTGTAGGTTGTATGAACTTCTTCACTAGACTAATTGGGAATGATGGATGCTTCCTGTCACATTCTTTGTTCAGAATGACTTCCACTGCATTCTTTCCATGTGAAGCTTTTACAACAAATGGTCCAAAAATGAGTCCCTAAGTTTTCTATGACCTGCTATGTTAGAAAAGCTCACTGTTGAAATGAATACCATATCTATAATTTTGATGCCATGGTCTTTGTGAGTTTTGTCCCATCTACTTTTGTTGTACTCTACTGCTTCCTTAACACATTTTCTTTCAAAGTTCTCAGCTTTAACCATCATTTCTGTAAAAAAATCAGTAGAGGGGTGCAGCACAATGCTCTTTCTAAGGAGCATTTCCCGGGGCATATGTGGAATCCAACCCCTCTCCAGTTCAAAAGGTGACATGTTGGTTGTAGAATGCTTGCTAGATTTATATGCAAATTCTAAAGCTGGCAATAGTGATACCCAATCATGTGTATAACAATTGTTGTCCTTGAAATCAATTCCATAAGCAAAATACCTCCTTATCATGTCTTCCAAGGTCTGTATCATTCTTTCAGCTAGATCATAAGTCTGCCGGTGGTAAGCTGTTGAGAAAGATAATTTTGTTCCCATTAGGTCAAGCAAAACTTTCCAGAATTTGAAAGTAAATTTAGGGTCTCTGTCACTAATTATGTTTTGTGGGCAACCTACATCACTAACAATGCTGTTCCAGAATAATAGAGCTATATTCATTGCAGAACTTTCCTTGTAACACAGTAGAAACCTAGCTCTCTTTGAGAATCTATAAACTATCACTAGTACACAATTATGATTTTCTTTCCCTCCAGGTGGTAGTCCAGATACAAAGTCCATATTGATAGTGGACCACCTTTCCTTTTGTTCTTCTATGGATTTCAAAAGACCATATCTCTTTCCTGTAGGGGTGTTGGCCTTCTGGCACCTCTAACAATAATCACAGTACTCTGATACCGTGTTTCTCCAGCCTGACCACCAAGCTATTTTCTTAATTCTGTCTGTTGTTCTTCCTTTAGAAAGATGTCCTGTACAGATATTTTAGTGGCATTCATTCATCAATAGTTATATATGTTCACCTTTGGTCAATACTACAGAACAGCAGTGGGTGGATTTATGATAAAACAAACTGTCCAAAAGCACCAATCTAGCATCAAGTAGTTCTTTCTTCCATTCTTTGTCTATTCCTTCAACTAAGTCCTGCCTATTAGTTTTTGATTGTAGAATGTCTACTAGTAATAAATTATTCTTACTATTAGAATAGGAATCAAACACAGCATTCCAGAAGCTCTGCGCCAAATTGTTCATTAATATGGCCATGATAGGCAATTTATCCACAGTGTCCTCAGGGTCATAGGCAGGGTTATTGATGTCATTAGGTAGTGCCCAATTTGACAAACCATCTGCATTCTTATGTATCAATCTTTCCCTGTGAAATATTTTCATGGAGCATCTCCATTCTTGGGTGGCAATTTGCCACCTCAGCATGTGTCTGTTGGGTGTTTTCAAGTTCAGCAATGATTTAAGCGCTGTAAAGTCAGTTATAACTTCAAATTGACATCCATCCAAGTAATAATAAAATTTTTATAAGGCCCATACTAAACACAGAAACTCTAACTGAGAAGCACCATATTTCTTTTCACTATCTTTAGGTTGTCTGGATATAAAACAAATTGGTCCTTCAAATGTTTTTTCATCAACTATTTGTACTTGGTGCAATGCAGCTTGAAGTCCTTCCATACATGCATCTACGTACAGCTTGAATGGTTTCTTAGGGTCCAGATGAAATAGTAAAGGTGCACTTTTCAGTTTTGTCTTAAGTAGTTTTCAGGCCTGTAACCATTATTTAGTCATTTCAAATGAAACATTTGGACTGCATATTTTATAAAGACTGGAAGCTATCACCCCAAAATCCTTAATTTGCAGTCTGTAATAACCTGCAAAACCTAAAAAACTTTGCATTTCCTTAACATTACTGGGTATAGGTTTTAGCAAGACAGCAGCTACCCTGGCCTGATCTGTACCAAGTGATAAACCACTCAAAATATTCCCCAGAGCTTTCAACTAAATAAATCCAAACAAGCATTTAGTCAAAGATATCTTCATATTAATCTTGATTACCTTTTCCATTATTATAGACATTCTTACTTTGTGTTCATCCCATGTCTCCAAAAATATAATTATATCATCTATATAAACTATTAAACAGTTCTGCATCAATTCCCCATGAAATTCTGAATCCATCATCCTCTGAAAGTGGGATGGAGCATTTTAATACCAAAAGGCATTCTAAGGTATTCAAACACTCCCAAGTGGCACACTATCCTTAGGAACTTCCTGCTCTCTGGGTCTAACACATTCTGATGAAAACCTTTGAGAACATCCATACAAGGAATGTACTTAGCTTGGTGCAATTTTCCCAAGGATTCAAAAATCTTTGGAATTGGATATCTATTGGGTTTTGTGTAGGAATTTAATTCCCTGAAGTCTCCAACCATCCTTGACTTACCATTGTGCCAGGCTATAATAAAAGGCGTTGCAATATATACATTCTCATTTGCACCTACCTTCCAGATTACATTCAATTTCAACAATCTATCTATATGTTCTTTTAATGCCTCTTTACTCCTAGGGCTAGCAGGGAATGGATGTTTTCTGAAAGCTGGGGGATATGGTCTATCTATTGTCAAAGTGATTTTTACTTCATGTCTTATTATAGAACCAAAAGGTTCATTTACCATTGCAAAGGCCTTTTTATGGTCAAATAGCAGAGATACTAGGTCATTCCTTTGTTTCTCTGTCAAGGAGCTGTTAATTTTTGAATCTCTGATGAGCTCCTTTTCAAAACATCCCTTTAAAATTTTACTGACATAATCTTCACCAGAGTTTCTGAAATAAAATTTTGTGCTATTTCCAACAGTAAAGTATGAACAACTTTTCTCATGAAACAAGCTGATTTGGTATCTTTTCATATAGTCACTGCCAATTATGAAATATTTTGTTTCAATTTTTTTAATCACAATAAACTTTATTAATAAAGCCAATTTCTTAAGGGCCAATCTAACCTTCACCATCCCTAAGGGAACTAAAGTACCAGAACAGCTCTGCAGCTTTATCTTTGGTATCTCTATTAAGTTCTTTTCCAACTGTGGACATAACTTTTCTAAGTACCTTCTTCCTACTACAGATTTACAAGCACCAGAATCTAGAAGCACTTTGCAAGATTTATCACAGAATGACATGTCTAATAAGTCATTTAAGGCATTAACAGAATTAATGCAACCTATAATCAGGTTATTATCTTCTGCCTCACTATGGCCATTGTAGGACTCATAGTCAACTTCTTCTTTGTCACTTGTCTTAGTATCTATGTTATTGACCTTATTAGCCTTCTGGAGACAACTTCCACAGGTATGTCATGTCTTCCCACAAGTATAACAAGAAAGATCATTAGTCTGAGGACTCTGCCTCAAAGGGGACTTACCTTTGCTTGCTTTTTCCATGGGAGAATCTTTAGGAACATATGATTTTCTTCTACCCAGAGAGGTGTCTTCTACTATATCTTCAAGTATGTTGATCAAGCTTGAGAAATCATCTGTAGTCTTCATACTTGTCTTTACTGCAAACAAAACTTCACCATCCATTAGGGATATCAATTTGAAATTGATACTATCTTGATCCAAGTGTGGGTTTCATTCTCTAAGCCTTTTTATTTTCCTGGTTACCCAAGTTGCCGGTGTGGTGCTCTTTTATGGATGCAAGTTGGGAAAGGGCTGCGGGCGGCGGGCTCAGCAGTGGCGGCACGCTCAGCAATGGGTAGGGCCTTGCCGCAGCTAGCCGCGCTGCGGGCTCAGCAGCAGTCAGGTAGGCCCAGCAGGGGTCGGGTCGGCCTCAGCACCTGGAGACGGGAGACGGATGGATCGCGCGGATTGCGCGGATTGGAAGGCTTGCGTGGATCAAGCAGATTGCGCATTGCAAGAGGCGCGGATGGGATCACGCGGGTACGCCCCGGATACCTGGAACGGGTTATCAGGCGGACGCGCGCAGGCGGGCAAGCCGGGCGTACGTGGATATTGAGGGGCATGGGTTATGGGGCAAGGGATGGAGGGGTAGGATTGGGCTAGGGTTCTGTGATTAGGGGTTGTATTTCATCATTCTTGCTTACTTGTGGTTGTACTTAGGTTAGGGTTGAGAGGGAGGACTTAAATACTTCACTCTCAACTCTAGGTTGTAGGGGGGGATATGACTTGGACATTGGAGATCACTTCAATTTATCATCACATTGGATTGGATTGGATTGGAAAGGGAGGAATTCATCTTATTTTCACTCTATCACTCTCTCTCTCTCTTGACCGGCTGCATCCAATCTCATTACAGACGCTTTGATCAATAACTTCCGGAACTTGAGGACGACTTCAGGGGTGTTGCCCCTTTGGTTTCCACACCGGTGGTGTCACTCCTGGCAAAAATTCATCATTGTTGAAATCACTCAAGCATTTCCTTTTCCAATTTGATGTGCCAAATTTTTAGTTAATTTCTCTTTTAAAAAATTCCCAGTCCTGTACACCTACTGCACTCCTTCTGTCTCTATACCAATCTGATGCTATGCCCTTAAATAGAATACTTAATCTACTAGTAATCAAGTTATCAGGAAATCCAGTATCTTCTTTCAGGGTATCAATCCATGAAATAAATTCAGTATGATCATATTCACTTTCCCCAGAGAAATCAGGCCATTCAGTTGTTTTTGGAAATCCATGTAATATCTGCTTGAAAACCTCTCCTTTACCAGAATCCTGCACCAGATCATTGTCTTCTGCAACAATCTTTCTCTTTCTTTTCACTTCTGGGGCTCTGGATTCTATAACCTGACTGTGGTTATTTTGGGACAAGGATAAAAATCTGTCAACAAGTCCCCCTTGTTTCTGTCCTAATTGTCCATTTACTTTATCAATTTTGGTACTCAATTTTTATAGATTCTCTTCTTGATGTTTTAATATATCTTCTTTCATGGAAAACAAGTTTTTATCAAACTTATCCTTTAACACTTCTAGGGAATGACTTGGTTGTAAAACCATTGAGGTCAATGAGCTGAAATCTCTTTTCTTACTGACAGATTCTCTGCATGATTGTTCCAAGGTGTTATCAATGTTTGTCACCTTGTCATTTGGATTACTAAAATCTTCCTCTTGTGCTTTCTTCAAGTCTAGTTCCCTTTTTTTAATTGGTCAAGTCTTCTATCTCTTTCACAGAGCTGACCAAAATTGGTTTCAAGGTCAAACTATCTGAAAAAATAAAGGAATAATGTTTATTTATGGCTGCAAAGCCTTCTATACAGTACTTGTTTGTGTGGACTACAGCTTTTTTAATATTAAGAGTTTAGTTAAAGAAAATTTCTCAAAATGTTTCTAAAAAAATTTTGGATTCTAAGGACAATCTCAGCCCCTCTTGGCTCTCTTGGCTCTCTCTTCTTCCAAGAACTGGAAGCCTCCTTGGAGAGACCGCGCCATCCTCATCATTTCTCCATAAATGTAGTTCCTGTTTTCTCTCCTCTTCCCCATCCTTGCTCCTTGACTCAGGGGAGGGGATGGGCTCTTTTTCCTTAAAGGCTCCTGGGAGCCTGAAGCCACTTTTTGTGGGCTTTCCCGCTCCGGTAATTTCCTCTTTACCTTTGGTTTTGGCACTACTGGCCTCTTTATTTGAGTTGGATCCCACAATTCCGTCTCCTTCATCAACCTGTCCCTCCCCAAAAACTTGATGAGGGCCCTGTATGTTGCCAGTTCTTGGGTCAAGAATTTTGCCTGATTCTCTACATTGTTTTCCGCTACTGCTTCCAGGTAGCTTTTTTTGTTCTGCCTGTGGCAAGTCAGAAGGTTTGCCCTTCCTGGAGGTAGTTTTTCTTCTCTTTTGACTGAAGTTTCCTGGGGGCATAAGCTCAGCCCCCTTGCTCCTGGTAGCCATTTCAAAAATAAATATATATTAAATTTTGATGGTTCTATTGCTTTCAGACAGACTGGAGTTACTGCCACAACGCCTGGACACAAATCACAACTTACTTTGTGTGATAATGTCAGTTTCCCCCGCCGCAATTCCTTCTGTTGGTGCTATGCTACCTTCTTGGCTGCATTGGTTGGTACTAGGCTCCAAAACAAAACTCCTTTCCCATTCTCAATTGGCGGGAAGAAATGAGTCAATAGAGAGTTGTTTCAACACTTCTGCGGGGATTAAATGTTAGCACGCGGAACTTATTAAATTTGTTGAGAAAATATACTTACTTGTCTTTGAATAAACTGAGAAATGGAAAACACCGGTCAAATTGGTGCTATCCTTTCTATTCTGTTGGTTTTGTGGCAACTAACATGAACAATCTTTCCAGTCGTTATTACTGGTTTGGGTTTCTGTATTCACCGGCGTGTCAATGATAGCCATTTCTTGGAAACCAATCTTAGTACTGGCTTTAGGCTATCTGATGACATATTGGATAGTGTGTCCAATATGATTTCAATACCTTTGCTGAGGTAGAGGATTGTTGGCAACAATTGTCTGTTGATCCACAAGTATGCGCTGTCGGTAATTAATCAATCAACACGCCCTCTGTCCAAAACTATATTTTCCCTCTCTTTGTTTTTTTTTAATACCTCTACGCAAAAAATTAAAATCAGAAAAAAACTCTCAAGACGGCTCACACGCTAATAACGGACACTAACAAAATGGCTTCAAAGCCTTAAAGGCAATAATTCAAAAACTGTCAAAATTTAACTATTTTTCTGATTTGTTTTTTATTCAAAAAAAAACAAATTAGTCAAAAAGTGGGTAAAAAATATCACAAAAATGTGTACTTTAAGCAGGAAAAACTCTCTACAAGGTCCTCAAATTCAATGAGGACCCCAATTGTCATGGATAAAACCTCTACTTCCAAACTGGGCCGTGGTTCTACCTGAAATAATAAGTCAAAACCAAGGTTAAGGTCAGTTTCTGACTCAAACAATTAAAAAAAAAGCTGAAAGTCTCACAGGCTTGAACAATAACTAGGTATTTTGAGGAAAAAGCCACACCTTAAACCTTTATAGAAGGTAAGAATCCTGGCTTGAAATAATGAAACTCAAAGGAGCTTTTCTTATAAATTAGCTCTCACCCTTTATATTAGTAACACACAAGGGTCACCACTCCAATTAGAACCTTCCACTCGAAATTGATGTTGCTAATAAGATTTTTAGTTGAATATAATACTAAGTTTGATAGCCCCAGTCAATCCCTTCTTAGGACTAAGGTTGGTGGGCTTGTTAACTCTTGCCTTATTCTTTTACAAATAAATAATCATATATAACTGGTGAGGAAGGGGCTATAGGGTGAAGACCTTCCTCTTTTGAGGTAACAGGAGCCCTCAGAGGCTTCAAGGAATCATCAGGGGAGTGTTAGCCTCTCCCTGGTTTCGTCCTCAAGGGCTCAGAACCACATCACATCCTGCCCAATGAGAAATAGGGTACTAGTAATCATTGGGGGGATTTTCAATGTATAAGGGTCCTATTTGCATACCCCAGAAGTTATATACTCTACAAATAAGCTCAGAACCTTCTGAGTGGACGCTTTCAAGGCTCAGGAGAGTTTATCAAAGTATAATCACATCGCAAGGAAGATAATATTAAGATTATGTGATTGGTTTATACAGAGTGGAGATTATGGCTTAAATTGATTACTACAGCTTGTCCCCAAAGGAAAGGAAATTATTGGGAAGTTATTCATAGATATTTGGGACGCACCTGAGTCCTCATAACTTAATTCAAAGTTATATTGGATCCCCATTATTAGAATTTTGAGCAAATGTTCCAGTCAAAATAGAAGGAGAGGATGAGGAGGAATCTTGTGACGTCAAGAGAAGCGGATCCGGGAGTCAGATGGGGCACTCAGGTTCAAAGTAAGTAAGAACGGATCATGTTTATTTCTTCGTCTTTAGGAGTTCTTATATACATACAACTTCCTGATTCTTGACAGGGCCAAACAGTGGTTGTGCTGATCAGAGACAGTATGCATAAATGACTAGACAATGAATAGAACAACCGGATAAAGTCTTAACCAAAATCATAACTAGCAGAGAAGATAAAGAAAATCAGTATAGTCAAAGAAAACTAACTGGGTCTTAAGCCACTGGTTCTACAAGCCTCTTGGGTCTTCTCTGCCTCTTGAGTTTAATGATAAATACTAGCAATCCCTCATAATCATCTAAGAGGGTTGTTAATCCTCCCAGTCTAGATACAAATAATGGAAAGAAAGGCACTTCATGGATGTCTTGACCTGAGGATACTGAGCTTAAATAAGAAAAATCTTAATGAATAGCATGTCAGAGGCTTCTTGATCCTTCTTGTCCTGCATCTCTTAAGCGCACTAGAATGTGTAGTAATTTTATTTAATTTAATATTTTGTTTTTGATGAAAGAAAATGAACTTAAGTATGAGCAGAAACAATAGAATTCCAACACCCATCTTGATAATATGCATTATCAAGGTTTTATTTCCATACTAAATACTCATAAAAACATACTTATAAAATAATATAAAAATTATAAAAATTATAATATAATTCCAAAACTCTTGATCAGCAATCATTCTTGTCTCCATGGTGGTTTGAACCAGGGACCTTGGTGTCAGGTAATGGAGGTGAGGTTAGTAATTAACCACTATACCAGCAAGGCATATGAGTTGTGCAGTCATTTGGACACATCCAATTGTCTTGTGGCTGACAAGGAAGGTTCACCATATGGGATGGTCTAGTATATTCCAGAAATCAGCATTCAAGTGTCATAGTCCTCACCAACAAGGAAAATATCCAACACATCCTAGCTGAGTGTCATGACAACTTTTTATCTGGTTATTTACCTACTGATAGAACCCTAGATAAGGTCAAACAAACTGCTTGGTGGATCAATTGGAGAGAATCCAAAATCCAGTATGTCACTAGTTGTGGGACTTTCCAGAAGTCAAATAGAACCACTGGGAAGAGGTTTGGTCTCCTTCAGAAGATTACTGAACCAAAGAAAAGATGGGAAATCATTAATATTAACTTTCTGACCAGATTACCCCCAGGAGGAGCCTATTCCTACAACTCAGTCCTATTCATAGTAGATAGGTCTTCCAGGAAAGCAAAGTTTCTACCTAACCATAAGGAGGATACTTCTATGGAAGTGGCATTGCTATTTTGGAATAGACTTATAGCAGATGTAGGAGTTCCTAAAATAATTATCAGTGATAGAGACCCCAAGTTCACCTCTGAATTTTGGAGGAACCTCCATGACATGTTAGGCACCACATTAGCCTTTTCCCCTGCTTATCACCCCCAGACAGATGGGCTAGCTGAAAGGATTATTCAGACCTTAGAAGATATGCTAAGAAGGTTCTGCTGTTTTGGTCTAGAATAAAAGAATTCTGATGGTTACTGCCATGGTTGGGTTAGCCTTGTACCAGAAATGGAAATGGCTTACAATAGTAGTAAACATTCCACCACTAAAGAAGCACCCTACATCCTAGAAAGAGGTTGGATCCCTAAGTTACCCTTAGATAACCTCAATCAACAGCTCAGAACTATTCATTCAACATCACTTTATTTCAAGAACATGATAGATGTGGCTAAAAAAATGCTGCTAAGTTTGTTCAGGAGGCTATTGAGTACAACCAACAAAGATGGGACAAAACCCATAAAGAACCCAATTTCAAAATTGGTGATCAAGTCTTAGTTTCTACCACCAAATTTACTAACTTAGCTGGTAACAGAAAGCTTAGACTGGCTTTTTTTGGTCCTTTTTCTATTAAGAAGCTTCATGGTAAGAATGCCGTAGAAGTTATCCTTAGTCATGAACTTTCCAGGAAACACCAAGTCTTCCCAGTAAGTCTCATTAAACACTACCATCCTACGGAGGGGGAACAACCTACTTCACCAGAAATAAATGTTGAAGACAACCCTGAGAAGGACAGAGGCAAGCTTAGCAAGATCCTAAAGGACAAGAAAGAAAGGATTAATGGAAAGGATGTTAGACTCTACCTGGTCAGGTACAAAGCAGAGTCAGCTGATAAGGATGAATGGTTACCTGAAGACAATATCCCCGATGGACCCATACACCTGAGGGAATTACAGAGCCAGCAGAAGACATTAGAAACAATTTTTTTTAGGTATAGACATATCCTGGAGTGGGGGAATATCAGCTTGCTACTTACTCAGAGCAACCTGTCAAAGTAGAAAACCTGTCAAAGTAGACAAAATAACAAAATATCAATATAACTTAGAAGGAGTAGGAAACTAGAAATATTATTTCAGAAATAGATTCTTCTGGACATGCCCTGGGCAAATTTCCGCAAAACCACGCTCAAATTCCCCCCAAAACCGTACGCAATGCCCCTTCTAATCCTGCGCGCAAATTCCCGCACATGAGCGCGCAAATTCCTGCAAATTCATGCGCCCAAATTCCTGCTCAAAAGCACAAAACTGTATGAAAATTTCCGCAGAAACCGCGCAAAAATTCCCGCAAATCCTGCCCGCAAATTCCCACACATAAGCGCAAAAATTCCCGCACATAAGCGCGCGAAATCCCGCACATAAGCGCGCAAATTCCCGCACATAAGCGCGCGAATTCCCGCACATAAGCGCGCAAATTCCCGCACATAAGAGTGCAAATTCCCGCACATAAGCGCACAAATTCCCACACATAAGCCCGCGAATTCCTCCTCAAAAGCGCGTGAATACCAGCACAACCATATGCATACTTCCATACTTCCGCAACACTTTTGGGCAGTAGTAAAGGAGCCCGCATGCATATCTCAGAACTTTATTTCCCGCATACAGAAGTCCTGCGCGCAGCCAATTTTTCCATGCCCGCAGCTGATCCTACCCCGCGTGCATCTGAATGGACTGATCCCCGCGTCAGGATCAGTCGTGACTAATCTGGCAAACAGGTACCACTCATAAGAGCTACAACCTAGTCAGGATTATCTGGTATATTTAAGAAATTTACATATGCATTAATAATAGTCTAAAAACTTCAAAACTTAAATAAAACTAATAAAAAACTAATTTTAAAGTATTTTTAATGATAAATAAAATATTGAGGATTACCACATAAACACCTGATCCTGATCTTTGAAGACCACAAAGCACTACAAGGAGTGGCTGTAAAAATTATTGAAAATTACCTACGTGATAAGCAGATGATTTAAAGTCAATAAAAACCCAAATCTGTCCACTTAAACCAATATCATCAATAAAAATAGAGGATAAGTTCAGAATTATCAAATTACGCCATTTACAGATTAACAGATCCTGTGGCTAAAATAGTGCATAAAACCAGCAGATCTGAGGACAGCTCATTGACAGCACCAAGTGAACATGCTTAACCTTCCCTGAATGACTTTTCTAGCCTCAGAAAATTAGCAGAAACCTCTCTACATGCCAGAGAACAATGGACACAGCTCTAGGTACTTACATCAGACAAGGATGGATGATGGTATATATAGATGATGTTATCATATACTCTGATGATTTGGATACTCATATTAAACAAGTAAGATTAGTACTCTAGACTATCTCCAGAGCAGGATTGAAGGTGTCAATGAAGAAATGCAACTTTGGCTATGGAGAATTGAAAGCCTTAGGACATATAGTCTCTGGTCTAACTCTAGCTGCTGATCAAAATAAGAAAGATGCTTTCATGAATAGACCTATGCCTCAAAACAAAACAGAATTACTTTCTTTCATTAGCTTTTGCAGTTATTACAGAAAACACATGCCAAATTTTTCTATGCTAACTAAGAGTCTGTATGAAGTATGCAACAACAACACCCAATTTGAAATGACTCATGAGAGACTGAAAAACTATTAGGAATTAAAAATAGCTATGACCTCTACTCCTTTACTTATCCAACAACATTACTCCAAGCCTTTCAAAATGTACATTGACGCCTGCATGGAAGGGTTAGGAGCTGCTCTACATCAAGAAAGGATAGAAGAAGATAGACCATTAGAGAAACCAGTACTCTTCATATCTAGACAGATCAAAGATACAGAGAAGAGATATGGGGCCAGTCAGTTGGAATGTTTAGAACTAGTATGGGCTTTAGAGAAGCTACACTATTACTTAGAAGGCACCACTTTTCAAGTAATCATGGACTGTAATTCTGTAAGAACTCTTATGAACATGAAAACTCCCAGCAGACATATGCTCAGGTGGCAAATTGCTATACAACCGTATAGAGGTCAGATGACTATAGTGCATAAAGCTGGAGCTAAAAATCAGAATGCTGATAGTCTAAGTAGGAATGCTTTGCCTAATGACTCTAAAAATCCAGCATATGTCCCTGAATATCAAGATATTTTTCATATCCTGAACATCAATCTTTTTGCATTGAATGCTCCAATAATGGGGATCCACCTATGTGAATTACATACTGCTTTCTTCAACCTAGTAAGAGATAACTACTCTCCTGAAATCAAGCTGCTGATTACCATTATGGAATGTGAATCCCCAGAAGCAGCTATGATAAATAGCCTACCTGCTTCATTACTTAAACCCTATAGAGCAGGAAGGTTTACCTTCTTGGATGGTCTCCTTTACTACAGACACCAACATTCCAGTGTATTTGACTAAGCAACAAATAACATATACAACATATACTCTAAGAATGCCATGACAACTGTTCATCAGGGCATCTATCCACAAAGAGAACTTTGGAGAAAGTAAAACAAACTGCTTGGTGGATATACTGGAAAGAAATCACTACCAAATATGTTACTAGCTGTGAAACCTGCCAGAAATCTAATAAAACTACTAGAAAAAGGTTTCGACTATTACAGAAAATCTCTGAACCTACAACCAGATGGGAAATCATTAATATGGATTTTGTCACTGGCCTCCCACCTGGAGTTATTCATTCATATAACTCTGTCCTAGTTATAGTTGACAGATATTCTAAGAAGGCAAAATTCTTACCTAACCACAATGAAGATAGTGCTATGGATGTAGCTTTACTATTCTGGAACAGGATCATAGCTGATGTGGGTATACCCAAGATTATAATCAGTGACAGACACCCCAAATTCACCTCTGAGTTTTGGAGGAATCTACATGATATACTGGGTACTACTCTAGCATTTTCTACAGCATACCATCCCCAAACTGACAGATTAGCTGAAAGAATGATATAGACCCTAGAGGATATGTTAAGAAGGTTCTGTAGCTTTGGTCTAGAATAAAAAACTCAGATGGTTATTGCAATGATTGGGTAAGCCTACTCCCAGCTCTAGAGATGGCTTATAACAGCATTAAACATTCTACTACCAAAGAAGCTCCTTACATACTAGAAAGAGGATGGATTCCAAAACTCCCTAGGAATAACTTGAACTATAACTTAGCCACTATTCATCCAACACCTCTTGACTTTAAGAAAATGATAGATCTGGAAAATAATCAGGCTCAAAAATGTGTAGAAGAAGCAGTAGAATACAACAAACAAAGATGGGACAAATCACATAAAGATCCTGACTTTAAAATAGGAGATCAGATCTTGATATCTACAACCAATTTCAACAATCTAGCAGGTAACAGAAAACTGAAACCAGCCTTTGTTGGACCATTTTATATCAATAAGATGCATGGCAAAAATGCTGTGGAAGTAATCTTGAGTGAAGAATTATCAAGGAAACATCCAGTATTTCCTGTTAGCCTAGTCAAACACTTTCAACCAAGAGAAGGCAGCAACCTCCCTCCAGCATAATCCCAATAGAACCTGACCCTGTGAAAGAAAAAGGGAAAGTCAGCAGGATATTGAGAGACAAGAAAGAGAGAGTACAAGGAAAAGATGTTAGACTATAATTAGTGAGATACAAAGGAGAATTTGCAGAAAAAGATGAATGGTTACCAGAAAATGACATACCTGTTGGACCAATACATCTTAGAAACTACAGATCCAGCAAAAGGAACTGAAACACACATGAAGTTAATTTTCTCCCAACATCCTCCAGATTTCTTTTCAGATATGGCCATATCTTGGAGTGGGGTAATTTCAGCTTGCTACTATTGCAGAGCAAGCTGCAAAAGTAACAAAAATAACGCAAAAAATAATAAAAATACAATTAACCTAAGAAGGAGTAGGAAAAACATATATATTATTACAGAAATGGATTCTCCACCCAAAATTAGGCAGGGTCACTCACTGACCCTACCCTTGAAATCAAACTCCTTATATCTTTAAACAATTAAGGAAAGAAAGTCCAAATACTACGGCTCCACTATTGAGCTTTTGGTCAATTAAATATTTAACACACATTTTCACGTATAGGTTTCACACCTAAAATTCAGTCAGAATTGAGGTGTTGTGTATATTTTAGGAGTTACGGACGGAAATGTGTTTTGTCAAAATTCCCGCACGCAGCCGCGGCAGCCAATGCACCCGCGGGCGGCTGAGATACAGCCCTGTCACTCCATCAAGTTCGTGTACGCAGCCCCGGGCCTCTGAAAAGTACGCAGCCGCAGGACTATGGGATGACAGAATGACAGGCGGCCTGAGAGGCTCAGTCACTGCGTAAACATGCTACAACCCACACGGGAACATTCTACATATGTAATAAATGTTCCTGTGGTTAATAGATAGTCTAAAAATACATAATATTATTTAAAAATACTTAAATAATCATTATATGTATTTTTTATTTAATATGATTCAAAGTACCAAGAATGTCAAAAATAAGACAATGACAACTTCTAAAAATATATTAAAATACTTTAAGATACTTTTATGAGAATTTCTAGACATCAATATTTTCGTGACATAATAAGGAAACTAATTATGTAAAAATATTGCATGAATTCCCATGACTTATTGTTTTAAGTTATTACCTTAGTAAATCAACTGGAACTCGAAAATAAGGAGTAAAATCAATATTATGACTTTTACTCCAGTTATATAACACATAATGAGAACTCACCTGAAATCAGGATGTCCGTAGAAATGTCTATTTATATAATTATTAAATTACTGGGAACATTTACTAAGGATAATTAATTAAATAATACATAAATAGGACAGATTAGTGTTATTAACACGTCCTAATATCTATTATAAATTAGAATAATTCCCATAACCTGAGGAATTAGATGCTACCCGTGCTATAGCACCAAGAACACATGCCAGGCTACCCCTGGTTACCCTGCTAGCATTAGTTTCCGTCCCTTTGAGCCCCTGTACCCCTCAGAAGGACAATTTTGGGACTCCAAAAGCTATAAATAAAGAGCTCTTTTGAGGATATTGATGGGCAGAGACCCAGTTATATTTATATCCAAACACCATTCAAAGGTAACCAAGTACTTATAAGAGATAAGTAAGTGATTTATGGCAACATCTGATCAATAATATCCGTCCTCAACCTTTTTTTATCAATTAAAACTGCTGAACAACCTTATAACCCCAGTATACAGGTTTAACCCCTCAGTGAACGTCTCAAACAGATACCAAAGGATTTAATAATATACCAGTGAGTTTCATTATCCTCTCTCTGTCGTGGCAGCTTGGCTACAAGGCCCTGCAACTCCACCATGTATTTTATATATATATTATCTTTGGGTAAAATATCCTTTAAACTAAAGAGCCCAAAGTAACCAGGATTACATGTTTTCATACTGAAATCCCTGAAGAGAGGTGTTAAAGATCCCCAATATAATTGTGGCCCCTCTATAAAAATATTTGAAAATCAATTTATTCATATTGATTTAAAACAATAAACCATAACCAAACCACTTAACCTTGCAATAAGCTTAATCCAAATATTTTACGGATTTTTGCTGCATTTATTAAATAATATATTTATTATTTATTCTATCAAATCTGGTAGCTAAAGGATAGCAAGGGTCTTGGCATCCCGGTGGCTGACATGAGTAAAGATTGATTTCCACCTTGGATGTTGAAGCACCTTCCTTTACTTTTGTGTCTATCTCATTCTTGTGTTTTACCAGGTGATCCAAGACTCTTTTGACATTTATTTCTTTCTTGCCTTGCATTATTTGAGAGGCAATGCTGTTAAGTCAAAGGTTGGATTTCTTTAGACTAAAAACCTGCAGGCTAAAGAATAAAGCGTCAGAGACATGAAGAACAAGTTCAAGATAAGGAAAATAGAAAAGAAAGAGGAAATGAGAAAGAATACCAACAGGTTGACTATCTTCAGGACAAATGTGAGTGGAAGAACAGATGGAGAACAGATGAGGCACAACAATGTAGAGAGAAGACTACATCCAATATTCTGGGAGAATCAGAATTTGTCGTATTCCTATGATCTTGAGGAGAAGATTCTTACAAGGCAACGATTCGAGTTGGGTGAGGTCAGATTGAAGTGTTGAGGAGACTGAGAGATTGAATCAAGACAAGTTTGATGATTGGAGGATGGGGGTTGGGTTGATTTTGAGAGTGTGAGATGATGAGGGTAGAAATAGAATAATAAAGAATAAGAATGAAGAATAAGAATAAAATAGAAACAGAATGAGAAAAGAAAAGAAAACGGAGTAGAATGAGAAACAATAATCGTTGAGCGTGAGAAGGAAGAAAAGATCCCATCCGACTTGGGAGAGAGAGACTGAGCAAGGGGTCGAGAGCCTTTTCCCCCGGGGGAGACAAGTTATTTCCCAGAGCGGGAGTTATTTCCAAGAGCGGAGTGTGCGCACTCGTCCTGGAGGAGAGCGCACGCCACGTGGTTGAGAGACATAGGAGGAGGCTGGTAATGAATCTATCTTTGATATTCTCAACACCCCGCGTGACTGGTAAGGTGGCTAATTCAAAAGATCATTTGACGTGGAGAACACCATTTTCTGGAGGGATTCTAAAGAGCATAGAGACAAGGCCTTTGTGAGTGAGTCTGCGATCATAGTTTGGCTGGAGATAAGGGCAAGGTGGAACTCCTGATTTGCGAAATCCTCTCAAAGTCCTTTTGTTTTTATATCTATGTGTTTCGATTTGGAATGAGACCCAAATTTCTTGATTTTATTGTCGAGTCCCTTATTGTTGATGTACAGAGAAGGTTTCAATTCTGGAGCGTGCGTGATCTCGCCTATGAGATGTTTAACCCATTTGAGTTCCAAGTAGCAGTCGAGTAGCGCATTCAATTTGGATTCCGTGGAAGAATAAGTAATATTTTGTTGTCTTGTGGAGTTCCAGATGACTGGGCTTCTTTAATTGAAGATTATATACCCGGTTTGAGACTTGCAGAAAGTGGGATCATCTCCTTATGTCGCGTCACTAAAGTTCAAGAGTGGATCTTGGTTTGGGTTGTATTTAATAGCAAGTTTGAAATCTTGAGTCATCTTTAGATACTTCCATACTTTTCAAACCTCCCTCCAGTGGTTCATGCCGGGTTTAGCGTTGAATCTGGCTAGACTTGAGACCGCAAACAAGATGTCTGGCCGAGTATATTGCAATAGATGATTGAGTAGTCCTATAGCAGACCAGTAATTGATATTTAGTTTGCAGAACTGAGCGTGATCATCATTGGAGGCGGGCTTGAGGTGAAGATTTTGAGTTATTGGAGATTGTACTTCTTTACACAACAGTAGGCCTAATTCTTCCAGACCATGGTTTGTGTGATTGGGTTGACTCAAGAGGATTCTTTTGTCTTCAACCTCCATGAGCATCCAAAGTATTGTGTTGGGAGGATGGCAAGATGAGTTCTTGAACCAATCTAGAAAGTTATATTCAAAAATATTAGAATGACCCACGTGTATCAGATCATCTACGTGAAAGTAGATGATCTCTTTTGTTTTGCTGTTAATGTAGAGGCAAGGGTCACTGGCTGACTCTTGAAAGTCTTGAGATTTGATCCAGGCTGTTAGATTCTCGTACCAATTCTTGGGGGATTGCTTTAAGCCGTATAGCGATTTCCTTAACTTCAGATATGGAGATTTCCAATTAGATCCCTTGGGGGTTTTTATAATGACTGTTTTTTCCAGGGGAGCATGTACGAATGCACCCTTAACGTCAAATTGAGTAAATTTAATTTTCTTCCTTAAGCCATATAGAAGAGCCAATCAAAGCAAGCCGATTTTCCCAGTTGGCTCCCAAGTCTTGTTATAGTCAACTCCTTGAACTTGATCAAAGCATTGGACGCAAAGTTGGGCTTTGTACTTGGCTGGCTTGCCATGGAAGTTCTCTTTAACTTTAAACACCCACGTAGTGTTCAAGATATTATTGGGTGTTCCGTAATATTCTTCGCATACCCCTTGTAGTTCTATAGATTCTAGTTCGTCCTCCAAGGCCTTTTTCCACTTCAACCATTTGGGGCATTTTTGCGTGGCTTTGTAGGACGGTGGCTTGTAGTAATGATGGAAACCGTATTGCTGAGGCTTCCTAACCTCTTGCTTGGGTCTTTGAGATATGGATTGAACAGCCTGTTTGGGAGGCATCAGCTGAGTTGGAGATGGGGAGCTCGTGCAATCGATTTCTTCATGTTCAGATTCTGTATTGGATTTGGTAAGGTTGTTATGAGAGTCTTGAAATTCATATTGCTTGTCCGTCAAGGAGAAGTCGGATTCCTTTGTTTCTGAGCTTTCTTGGGAGAATATGTCAAGGCCAGGTGTCTCAAGGAGGGGAAATTCGGAGAGATGGTTCTTGAGGAACTGAACATTTTTGGTTTCAAAAACAGTACCAGATGAGCTTAAAATAAGGTAAGAATGAAAAGTGGGATTGAACCCAACTAAGATTTCTTCCAGTCCTTTTTCATCAAACTTTCTCCCTCTTTGCATACAGTTTCTGAGATAGACAACGGATGATCCTAAAGTTTTCAAATAGTTAGCAGGGAGTTACTTTTTGAACATAAGCTCCCAAGGGGATAGGTTATTACCTTCCCTGCAAATTTGATTCAACATGAAGCAGCAGCTTTGAATTACAATGTGCCAGTAATATTTTGGCAGTCGCGTCAATGTGAATGTGGCATGAGCCAATTTGATGATAGTTTGGTTGGCCCGTTCCGCTTGACCGTTGTGTGGAGAGTGGTAAGGCTCGGATGTTAGTAGTTTGATGTGTTTTGAGCTTTCAAAGTTTTTGATTGTCTTATTGGTAAATTTGGTCCCTTTGTCTGAGAAAATCTCTGTTGGGCAGTAGCCCAACCTTTTATACTCAATCTCGAGGACATTGATGATGACTTCCGGGGTTTCTTCTTTTGATAGTAGAGGAAATGCGGCCAGATATCCGGTGAAGTTGTTGATTAGAGTTAAGACATACCGATGGCCTTCCTTAGATTGAGGAGTGATAGGCCCAATTAGGTTGAGATGGATCCTTTTGAGAGGTTTCAAGGCTAGAGTTGATGTGTACAAGAAAGGTGATTTTGTGATTTTGCTCTTAACGCAGTTCTCACATTGAAAGCTATCCAATTCTTCGTTTGGGAAGTGGCCTTTCAGGATGGGCTTGAGGGTAGATAGCGATGCGTGTCCATACATCTTATGAAAGTCGGATAGCGAGTCTATTTTGGTGAGGGTTGAGTTGTTTGCTTGATTCATCAGATTAACAGAGAGGTTATTGCCTGCAATTTGAGGTTTCTCTATGACAAATAAGTTATCTTGTATCAGACCCTTCAGAACTGTCTTGTTATCTCGAGTGATAGAGAACCAATCTTGTTCTTGATAAAGGTTGCATCCTTTTTCCGCCAGACGTCCAGGGCTGATTAGATTAACAACTATATCGGGTATATACGTACAGTCCTCAAGAGTTATAACGGATTTGTTCCACTCAAGCCAAACCATACCCATTCCTCGTATTTTGAGGTTTGCGTTGAGTTTGCCCGTCTTAATTTCTTCTGGCTTGTCTTGAAGGTTAATTGAGGAAAAATATTTAAGATCATTAAATATGTGAATATTTGCGCCCGAATCCAATAGAAGATGAGGGGTATTGTTGGCGTTAATCCAGAGTGTGAGGAGAGAGTGATAATTTATAGTTGGTACTTTCTTGATTCTGTTCTTCCATTCATTCTGCTGTTTGACCCACCATCCTGGCGCGATTTGAGGATGTAGGTGGAAACATGAGGATTCTGGATGGGGTGCGCTCAGATCATGATAGCCTTCCTTGCATCGCATACGAATCTTTTTGACATCTTTTTCTGTTCTGCTTTTTGTTGTCAGTAGAGTGACGACCGGAGTGATTTTAACTATTTTTGACTGAGCTTTTTGTTCATTTTTGTATTGAGTTAGGTGGTTGAAAACTACATCGACTGTCAAAGATTTTTCTACGTGCATTATTTGTTGTTTGAGGTTTTCTAGGATAGGGGGAAACTTGAATAATAATAGGTATGCTAAGATGTCCTTTGGCAACTTGATCCCGACATCAGCCATACGAGTGAGGGTTTTCCGGGTTTTGGTTATAAATCCTTCTATTGCCTTTTCATTGAAAGGGGTATGGAGGAATTGGTTGAATATTTGAGCCCTATTTGCCGTTTCCAATGAGGCAAATCGGGGAGTAATTTCCGCCCAGAGTAGCTGAGAAGATGAGATATTTGTAGCATTGACCACGTTCGCGTGAGTGATGCTGTTGAGCTTGGACAAGATAATTGCATGTATTTCCTGGTCTTCTTTGATTGGTAGCTGTCCTGAGTTTCTAGTTATGACGTCTTTGATATCCTTGAGATTGAAAAGCATCATCATCTTATCTCTCCAGATAGAGTAGTTATTGTTGTTTAGGGGAGGGATGTCATTGACCAAAGCTTTAAGAGCGACTTGATGGAAGTAGTCATTGGCCCCTGCTGGTTTGTTCATTTTTGTATAGGTTGAGTTTTCTTTTGGCTTTTAACCGTGTTAAGTCAAAGGTTGGATTTCTTTGGACTAAAAACCAGAAGGCTAAAGAATAAAGCGTCAGAGACATGAAGAAAAATTTCAGGATAAGGAAAATAGAAAAGAAAGAGGAAATGAGAAAGAATACCAACAGGTTGACTATCTTCAGGACAAATGTGAGTGGAAGAACAGATGGAGAACAGATGAGGCACAACAATGTAGAGAGAAGACTACATCCAATATTCTGGGAGAATCAGAATTTGTCGTATTCCTATGATCTTGAGGAGAAGATTCTTACCAGGCAACGATTCGAGTCGGGTGAGGTCAGATTGAAGTCTTGAGGAGACTGAGAGATTGAATTGAGACAAGTTCGATGATTGGAGGATGGGGGTTGGGTTGAGTTTGAGAGTGTGAGATGATGAGGGTAGAAATAGAATAATAAAGAATAAGAATGAAGGATAAGAATAAAATAGAAACAGAATGAGAAAAGAAAAGAAAACGGAGTAGAATGAGAAAAAATAATTGTTGAGCGTGAGAAGGAAGAAAAGATCCCATCCAACTTGGGAGAGAGAGACTGAGCAAGGGGTCAAGAGCATTTTCCCCCGGGGGAGGCGAGTTATTTCCCAGAGCGGGAGTTATTTCCCAGAGTGGAGTGTGTGCACTTGTCCTCAAGGAGAGCGCGCTCCACGTGGTTGAGAGACGTAGGAGGAGGCTGGTAATGAATCTATCTTTGATATTCTCAACAAATGCTCTTGAGGGTGGATGGGAATTTGAAGAGTTTTAGGTAGGCAATTATGTCTGAGGGAAATTCAATTCCTACTTCTGATAGTTTGTTGAGGTGGAGCTGTAAATTTGTTACAAATCTATCAATTTTTTCTTTGCTGAAGGGAAGATAGAGGAATGAGTTGAAGATTCTTGCTTTATTTGCTGATTGGGACAAGGAAAAGTAACTCTTTGTTGCAATCCAGATTTCTTTGGAGTTGCAAACATTTCCGGAATTTATAATGTTGGTGTGAGTGGCTGGTTCTAACTTGGCCAACAGAAAGGGGGCCATGTCCTTTTTGATTTTAGGATCTAGCTGAACATCATTGCTTTTGCTTCCCATTATATGGAGAATGCCTTGTAGATCAAATAGGCTTTCCATTTTGACTTTCCATATTGAGTGGTTATCCTCATTCAGGAGCGGGGTCAATTCAAAAAGTGTCTTCAGCATGATTGTTTGAATTGTGCTATTGCACCTGGATCCTGGTGTTGGTTGGTAATTGGTCATCTCAATGAGCTTTGGCTTTTAACCGTGAGGAAAAGATTTTTGATAACCAGGACCACTGGATTGATTTCAACAGATTGAGAACAAGAATGAGGAATTGACATGAATGACAACAGTAAACAGAATGGAAGAAGAAAATCAATGGAAATGGTCAAACCAACCGGAGAAATTCTGAAAGGTTTATGGATCAGCAGGTGTTAGACATATTCATGACCTGGTGGGAATGCACAGACAGCTGCTGACAGTTTATCAGAACAAAGAACAAGGAATGAAAAGATGAGAGTGCAATTATACTTAAGCAGTACAGTCTTCAAGTATAAGAAAGCCACCTTGAAGTCTTCTGATAAGTTGCGGTGGTGAATCTGTTGGTTAAGCAGAGTCAGTGCATTGAAATAAAAGTGCTCAAAATGCTTAAAAGTGCTGGGCTCTAGGCAGTTCTGTGGAGGGGAAAGGTGCTTTTTAGGATTCCCTCCTGAGTTTTACAAAAAATATTTAAATGTAACAGGAATCAAGGGCCAGAAAAATTGTGAATGAGGAATCAATGGGAAGGGATGAATTTGATAGTAATTTGGAGATATGAAAAACAATATCTGAGGAAAGATGGTGCGGGAAAAGAATTGAACAAGATAAGTTAGAGTTTGTTAAGAGTTCAATAGAAAAAAGGAAGTTGTAAGTAACAACACCCACAATCTAATAACTCCTTTCTTCAGATGCATATTAGCAAAGATCAACTCAATCCCAAACAACCTCAAGGTTCTCAATGAACCTGCCCAAAACTCTGCAATCAACGCGTTTGAATTGTACCAGATAACTTTGGATGGCTGTGCAAAACAAAGAAATTTGTTTTTGAAGCTCTGGAACCAAAGCAATAACAAGTTTAAACAAGAATAACCCAACACTTCTGAAGGGACTCAAGAGTAGTGTGGCAAAATTCAAATTCAAGGAAATAAAGGGAGGCTCAAAACTCTAGGTTTAAAGCCTAAAGAAACCTCTCAGTCAAACTTGACTGGTTCTACAAGGTCAATCAAAGAATGATCAAGACCTGTATGGTTGAAAAAGTGATCAAGGAGTGGTATAATACACTCAACAATCCAACCAAATGAATTCTTCTTTAACCAGCAAGTCTATTGGTTGGTGATAATGGATAAGACCACAGAGGTAAGGATCAAAGATTTGAGTATGGAAGATCAAGGATCAATGGGAAATCATTGATATAACCAGGATAAGTATGGAGGATGAATTCCCTGGATGATGGGTCAGATTTGATTGACTCAGATGATGATGATGATATCAAAAGAAATGGATGATATATGATGCATATATGATGGTATTATGCGCAAAGTGCAGGGGAGAGCACCTCCTTTAATGAGCAAGAGGCCTTGCAGACCATGTACAAGAGGATGACAAAGATGAGGTCAAAATTGTTTTTATTTTTATTTTTTTTGGACAAATCAGGGAAAAAATTAATGAAAAAAACAAAATTAGAAACAGGATGATTATGGCATGTGAACAAAAGAGATGAATAAAGGAAACAAGTTGGGACAAGGGTGAAAGCGGGCAGGGGATGAATTTCTGGGGCATTGCAGATGAGAGGTTTCAAAAGCCAGCGGAAGGTGATTAGTGGGCAGAAGCCAGATGTGAGATGGTTGGATTTCCAGGCATATCCAAGTGGCCGGGGATGCAGGGGATGGCAATGTGGGTTGAGGACAGGTGGAAAAGTGACAGGAAATTAAACCAAAGGCCCCAAGCACTGTTTTTTTGGGGTGAGAGCCAAACAAGCAGAGCAGATGATTATGGATGTGGGAAAGCACGCAGGAGCTTGTCATCAGAGAGAAACTTGGGAGCAAAGGTGTTCCAAAGGTTGACGGGCTCAAGCAAGGATCTTGGGCTGGCCCAGAGCTCTTGGGACAACCTGAGGGGGGGGATGATGCTGATGATGATGACTGAAGGCTGCATCCAGCAGTGAGCAATGATCATTCCAGTGGTCTTTGTCATTGTTTCCAATGAAAAATTTGATAGGATTGAATTGATTTGGAGCTGAGGGGGAGGATTTTTGAAGGAGATTAGTGATGATGTTAGGATGAGGAAAATGAGGATGATGATGAATTGCACGCGCTCAGCCAAAACATTGGGCAGTAAGCGCCACAAGGAGGATTTTAAAAGAGGATCTTGGGACTTGAACACCCTGGAAGGCCCTTCCTAGGCCACTAGGACAGAGAGAGGCTGGAAAAACAAAAAATGGAAGAGTTGCAATGTTACAAAGTAAAATATTATTATGATTTTGATTATTATTTTTGATAGTCAGATAAAACAATATATAAAAAAATTCAAAAACATTTCCCTTTTTTCTGAGATGTCCCAAATTGGTCACCACAAGGTGCAATACCGGGATGTTGTACTTATTTGTTTCATAAGTAAAATCTATCATAGCTATATGATGGAATTGTTTGCAAAGCTTTAATGAATGTGGGTGAGCCAAGAATAGGGCCTCAAGGTGAACCTCTCCACTGAATTTTGCTCAATGAAACCAACCTGAATTACCACTTTCTTCAAAGAGGACCTCTGTTATACTTTTTCCCTTAGTTCTTCAAGCGCTACCTTGGGCTTAGTGTTATAGATTGTTTGGTCATCAAAATATTTGCAAACATTGATCTTGCTCAATTTTTTTTGAGTTGAATTGTATTGAGCCCATATTTCATGCCTTCTTTTGGATTTTATAAGGATACCCAAAAGAGTTTCCTCAGTTAAGGATGCACTGAGGTGTGTGGAGATGGTTCATGGTTATGTTTATCATTTCTTTACTAGATTTTCCAGAAGGGGTCAGCCTTTGTGTGACCTGCACGGATTGAAACCTTGCACCCAAAAGTTCTTGTGTAAGTTTGCCTTGACTGTTGTGGAAAGAGATTGTGTGTTTGGTAAAATTCTCCGCAAGAATATCAAATTCTCCACAAGAATCTCACTCCAAGTTCCATAAAGTTCACTAGCCCTTGAGTCACACTCCTGTACCTCTGCAATTTTTAATCAAAATCCACTTCTGCACCCAAGCTGGAAACCACTAAAGCTAACTTGTGATTAAATAATAGTAAATAAACAAGAAGCACTCCCCAACAATCTCCGCACTCGAACTATTTCCCTGAATATTACCTCCGGGAACTCATGCTGATAATTACACTCCAAAGTGACTGAAGAAAAGAATCTAGCTATAATTTTCCATGATAATCTCCAATAATGATGATAATTTCAAATAATAATATTTGATGATGATGGTGATATCCCAATGATGATGTCTTCCCCCCTATCTCCAATAGAAGAAAAGCTTCCTTATTGTGATGAAATAATAGTAAATAAACAAGACAGACTCCCCAACAATCTTTGCACTTGAACTATTTCCCTAAATATGACCTCCGAGAACTCTTGCTGGTAATTACACTCAAAATTAACAGAAGAAAAGAATCTAGCTATAATTTTCCGTGATAATCTCCAATAACAATGATAATTTCAAATAATAATCTTTGATGATGTTGATAAGATCCCAATGATGATGTCTTCCCCCCTATCTCCAATAGAAGAAAAGCTTCCTTATATATACAACAAATAAAAAAAGAATTCAAACCACAAAGGAAAGACCCCTATTGTCTCCGTTCCTTCTGCATTGACCCTCCTGAACTACTCCAAACAGGAACATAAACTGCTAATGAAATACTCCTTTTGTCTCCGTGAATTCCGCACTGACCCGCCTTAGCTACTTCCAAAAAAGGAACGTAAACTTGTCAGCCTCCTGGATGCCAAGACCCTTGCTATCCTTTAGCTACCAGAGGTGATATTGTAAATAATAAATATATTATTTAATAAATGCAGCAAAAATTGGTAGAATACTTTGATTAAGCTTATTGCAAGGTTAAATGGTTTGGTTATTGTTTATTGTTATGAATCAAAATTGATTATTAAATATTTATAGAGGGGCCACAATTATATTGGGGATCTTTAACACCTCTCTTTGGGGATTTCAGTATGAAAACACGTAGTCCTGGTTAATTTAGGTTCTTTAGTTGAAATATGATTATAACCAAAGATAATATGTATATGATATACACAATGGAGTGGTAGGGCCTTGTAGCCAAGCTACCACGACAGAGAAAGGATAATAAGACTCACTGGTATATTATTAAATCCTTTGGGTATCTGTTTGGGACGTGTACTGATGGGTTAAACCTGTATACTGGGGTTATAAGGTTGTTCAGCAGTTTTTTAATTGATAAAAAGAGTTTTGAGGATGGATATTACTGATCAGACATTGCCATAAATCACTTACTTATCTCTTATAAGTATTTGATTACCTTGGCACGGCGTCTGGATATGAATATTACTGGGTCTCTGCCCAACAACATCCTCAAAAGAGCTCTGTATTTATGATTTTTGGGGTCCCAATATGGTCCTTCTGAGGGTTGTAGGTGCTCAAAGGGAAGGACACTAAGGCTAGCAGGGTAACCAGGGGTAGCCTGTCATGCGCTCTTGGTGCTATAGCGCGGGTAGCATCTAATTCCACAGGGTATGGGAATTATTCTACCTTATTATGGACATTAGGACTTGTGAATAACACTAATCTGTCATATTTATGTATTATTTAATTAATTATCCTTAGTATATGTACCCTGTAATATAATAATTATATTATTAGACATCTCTACGGACATTTGGATGTCAGGTAAGTTCTCATTATGTATCATATAACTGGAGTAAAAGGTCATAATATTTTTTTACTCTTTATCTATGAGTTCCAGTTGATTTATTAAGATAATTACTTAAAAATATAAGTCATGAGAATTCATGTAATATTATTAAATCATTATCTTCCTTAGCATGTCACAAAGATGTTAATGTATAGTAATTCTCATAAAAGTATATTAAAGTATTTTAATATATTTTTGAAGCTGGAATTGTCTTGTTTTTGATATTCTTGATTCTTTGCATTATATTAAATAAAAAATAAGTGTAAAGATTATTTAGGTATTTTTATATAATATTATGTATATTTAGACAGTCTATTATCTACGGGAACCTTTATTACATATGTAACAAGTTCCCGTGTGTGTTGTAGCCTGTTTACGTGGTACCCGGGCCACCTGTCACTATGTCAGCCCGTAGTCCCGCGGCTGCATACTTGTCAGAGGCCCGGGGCTGCATACACGACCCTGACGGGTTGACACGGCTTTATCTCAGCTGCGCGCGGGTGCTGTGGCTGCCGCTGCTGCATGCGGGAATTGTGACAAAACACATTTCTGCCCGTAACTCCTAAAATATACACAAAACCTCAATTCTGACTGAATTTTAGGTGTGAAACCTGAACGTGACAATGTGTGTGAAATACTTAATTGGCCAAAAAGTTTAATACTGGAGCCGTAGTATTTTGGTTCTTTTTCTTTAATTATTTAAAAATATAAGGAGTTGGATTTCAAGGGTGGGGTCAGTGAGTGACCCTACCTAATTCGGATGGAGAATCCATTTCTGTATTAATATTTATGGTTTTCCTACTCCTTCTTAGGTTAGTTGTATCATTATTATTTTTATGTTATTTTAGTTACTTTTGCAGCTTGCTCTGCAATAGTAGCAAGCTGACAAAACTGCTAATGTAAGTCTGATTTTCCCACTGCCTCTGTGCCTTCCAAACTGATCCTCCTTACTCATAGTCTGACCCTTACCTGTTCCAATGATTTGAAGTAGATTTAATGATCCTGTTGCCAGTTCCCCTTAACAGTTGAGTTGGGCCTATGCATAACTAACAACAGATCCGGGTCAATCTTCCCTAGAAGATCACTCCAAATCCCACATGGGGCATAACTACAGATCCCCAATGACCCGCATGCTGCCTCCTCAAATTTTGAGTTCATCACCCCACAGCTCCGCAACCTCAGTGAGTATCCCATAATTGGCCTAATCTGTACTAATTCGCTTTTATCACTTGCTTCCACATTAGTAATCCCACAGCCGCAGAGGGAAAGTTATGTTAAACCACGCCCAATGTTGGCAAAAGGCAAAAAATCTGGCCCATTCTTATCATTGTGCCCGCAAAAAGTGCGCGCTGCACCAATTCTGAGCAATTTGCTAATGAAGTCTGGAATAGACAGTCCGCCAATGCGCTTCTCTGAGCCTATTTTTCTGCGGAATTTCAACCACAGCTGAGCCTCGCCAAGTCAAATGTCCAGTTCTGAGCCTACTTGCCTCTGTGTCTATAAAGAACCACCACACTGTTTGGTGAGAATTTGCCCAGAGTACAAACCATTTCTTTCAAAGGCTAAATCCACATATTTATCAAACTTTGAGTTGCAAACAGTAAAAGAATAACCATGCTTCATTGCCAATGTTTGAAAATATTTTTGTGCCTCTTTCCTAGTAGGAAAAGCTCTCACAGGAGGTGAGGTAAGTGGGTCTGTCATACTTACATAGTAATAGTTCATTTCCCATCAAATTAAATCAGGCAAAAAACAGAGTAAAATAAAATGTTAGGCACCACCACAGTTCATTTGAATTTGTGAAAAATGTTGTTCCTCAATTGTCACCCTTCACAAGGATGCAATTTTGGCCTCCATGGCACTATCAATGTTTTCCTCCAATGCAGCCATCTTACCAAAAGGGGGGCTTGCCACTGTTCCCATAATTCAAAACAAAATGAAATTCTACTTCAGTATTCAACCCAACTCTCTATTGAACAACTACCAAGTTTGCTCACTTCCAAGTTGAGATCAATGTTGTGGGACTGTTGTTTTCAGTTTCCTATAGTTTCACTTTAATTTCACTTTAATTTCACTTTAATTTCAGTTTTTTTCACTTTATTTCACCTTACTCACTTTAGTGTCACTTAATGATTGCTAGGTGTGGTCCAAAAGTCCCACATAGTATGCGTTGATCCCAAATTTGGGTTGATGAAACCCAAATGTGGTCCAGGGGGTGCCAAAAACTTTGGAATGACCCCCGGGGGGTTTTTTTCCCCCAGCCACACGTAAAAAGTGCAGTGAACAGGGGTACACACCCCAAAATGTTGATTATTTGTCTAATTGTCTACCTTCTTCTAGCCTTTTCTGTTATATGATCATTGTTGTCATCTTTTATTCTTATTCTCAGCTACTTCTTCAGACTGCTGCTTGTTTTGTCTATCCTCATCAGTTTTTGCAGTAGTGCTTCTGTTGTTATGTCTCAGATTGGGTTTTTGTATTATGTGACATGTCGCGGAGCTATCACAAACTCAGTCCGGCTATTTAAACCAGGCCCGGTTAATTTCAAGCCAACGCCAACCCTCAGGACAAACATCTCACAAACTGAGATTCAATCAAGACATCAAGAAATCCCTCTCAATCGACTGGACAGCCAGGCAAGCAATCCGTGGAACAAACGTAGGTTGCCACCAACCTTTCAACTCATCCTCAGTGTTAACACACATTTCTTTGTATAAGGCAGAACGTACGCTCCGGTTGGATCAATCAGAAGGACTCGAACAGTTGTCCACAACTATTTAGTTGTTTGTGCACCGACTCTACTTAGTCTCTTTAGAGGCCATAATCTGGCCTTTAGAGTTGTGTTTGCCTGTTGGTGTCTCTCACTGTTCTTTTGTTGAATCTTCCATTGTTTACCTTTATTTTCGGTCCTCATCTTGGAATGTCAGTCAGGTTCAGGTTTTACCAACCATTTAATTCTCTACACAAAAGCCCCATTTAGGTGGGGTATATGGCCCTCTGGGGGTCACATGTGTTTGAGAAAACCCCTTGGACGGGTGTAGACGCGTGTTTTGGCCCTCACACCCACTTGAGATGGGTGTATGGGCCCCCACGCATCCATTGGGCTTTGGAGGGCCCCACACAACTCCCACATGACCGGGAGTTGTGCATTTATCATCACCCTTCAAATATTTCTCATTCAATGGGAGTATTTTTCATTTTTTCATTTCTTTTTTATTTTTGGTAAAAGGGTACTTACATTCCATCATAAATATTAGTCTTATTCAAAGAAATAAATCTTCTACTTTACCGTTACCATTATTTTACTTGATTAATAAATTTTTGCAATATTCAAAATTATGTGTAATTTCCTCATATAAAAGTTTATATGTAACACTTATATGTCTTTTTATATTGAGCATGAGATATTTATATCCCACTGCAAATATCAGTTCTTCCTCAAAGAAATCAAATTTTTATGTTTAGTTTTTTTTAATTGTTTTTTTGGTAATTGATGGAACTTTTTTGGAATATTTAAACTTATAATAATTCCTCATATGGAAAAGATATATTGAGGATTTTTCTAGATTTTTTCATTTTTGGTAGAAAGTTATATAAATTCCACCAGAAATATTAACTTTTGTGTAAATAAAATGAATTATCATTATTCTTCATCCTTTTTTCATAATTTACAGAGCTTCTTTCAAAATATGAGGTCATATTTAGAATTCCTTGCAAAAAATTGATATCTATTTTATTTTTACATGTCACATTGACTCAAGTGATTTCCATTATTGAATTATCTAATTATTTATATATCAGAAATACCCCAAACGGCTTCTTCACCCCTTCATTTGATCCCTCAAAGCATCAATTAATGTTTACAGGCCTTTAGGGGCCTAAACATTCCTCAAGAGGCAGGTTCTATCACCCCAGGCAGTCCTGTAAACCTTAAGTGTCTGAAATTTTGCCGTTTTTATTGGAAGTTCTTAAGTTTTACACACCTTCCTAGGGTGGGAAACCAAGAAAAAATGTATCAATATAATAAAAAATAACTATAATCACCACAGTGATGCCTTTGGTGTGATTTTTGTGAAGTTTGCAGTCTCTCCTATTCATGGTTTTGTACCTTGTATGCTACATAAATTTTGATTTCATTTCACAGCTATTTAACTTTAATTCTCCAAGGTTAAGGGTTATTGTTTTTATCACTTAAACATATCCTTTTCCTCGGTAACATCTACCTCATTCCACAAGCATGACACAAACAAGGCACAAAATTAATACTGCATTCCACATACTACCTATGACTTGTGCAAACAACCTTCCAATCTTGGCAATTCAGTCTATAATTGCAATCTTTGCAGTTTTCCCTAATCAAGTTGACCATTCATTTGACATTTCCACTTCTAACCCTGGGTATTTCTAGCCCTTGAACTTCTATTCTTTTTCACGCATTTAAACTAGCTTGCAACTTTTCCCAGATAGCCACATCAAATGTATAGCTGCGCAAATAGACTAGCTCCATTCCCTGCATAACTACATCTATTTATTTGGATTTTCTTCACTGTTCATTCCTTCCATGTTTCACCCATGAATTTTGATAAATTTCTAAGGTTGATTTCAAAGAAATAAAAGCATAAAAAGGGCTGCACAGAGCAAATCATCAGTAAGAGAATAGAAACAAGAGAAGAAGAGACTTTAATAAAGAAGAAGAAGACCAGTATACTACCAACATCAAGCGGATGGACTTAAGAGACAAAGAAGAGAAATTATTGGAAAAAGAGTGGTTGGTAGTGTTGATGATTGAGGTGCAAGCGCGATGATAAAAGATAGGCTGAGAGTTAGAGCTGCAGGTAGAGAGCTTGAAAGAAACCAGCCGTGACAGAAATACTTGAGATTGAAGAATTCTGGGTGGTTGACTTGAGGTTGAGATCGAGAGGTTTGAGGTAGAGAGTTTATGAAAAAAAAGAACAAAGAGAAAAGAGAGATTGAGAAATAAGTAACGTTGAGGAGAAAGATTGATAGTGAGCAGTGAAGCTTTGAGATTCAAGAGGTGTTGAGTTTAAGGGTTTTTCAAGTTAGGATTGTGGTCCAGTTGATCATCATCTTACGGTGAGCTCTTCTGCCAGATCTCCTCCTTCACAGGTGAGGACTTAGGTTAAATCATGTAGTCAAGAGTGCGCGCGTGAAAGTGTGTGGTGATACCAAAGTGACAGAGGAGAGATGAAGCTGAAGAGCGGACAGTCAGAGTAAAGATGAAACAGAAACTTAAAGAACAAAAGAAAACAAAAAGACATGAAACATAAAGAGGAAAAATTAAGAGAGAAAGATCAAGAAGAAAAAGAGGAGTATTAAAAATGTAGAGAGCAGTCAAATATTCAACAACCCCCGTGTCTGGTAGGGCTGGAGACGTAAGAGAAATTAGGGTTGATTAGAGCACAGAGATTGGCCAGGAGAGTTGGAGGCAAAGCCTTTGTGAGTCCATCTGCATTCATCTTTTCAGATGTAATGAGATCTATGATCAGATTGCCATGTTTCAATTCTTCTCGAATACCTTTTGTTTTGATGTTGATGTGTTGAGTTTTAGAATTGCACCCAAACTTTTTGAGTTTGTCAATTAGACCTTTGTTGTCCACGTAGTGTTTGCTGGGTTCTGCATCTTTCTTCCAGAGTTTGGATACTAATTCCTTCATCCAGATGGCTTCAAGAAAAGAGTTGACAAGTGGGTTGAGTTCAGCTTCAGTGGTAGAGTGAGTAACGTTCCTTTGGCAATAGCTTCTCCAGGAGATGAGAGAGTCAAAGAGCAAGGACAGGTGACCTGATTGCAATCTTCTGGTTTCTAGATCATCCCCCCAAGTAGCATCGCTGTAACAGTGAATTTGAGTTTCAGAGTTGCGGACAGAGAGCGACAGTTTGAGATTCTTGGTAGAATTTAAGTATTTCCAGCAAAGCTTGACTTCTCTCCAGTGTTGAATGCCAGGCTTTTCGCAAAATCTTGCAAGACTGGAGACAGCAAAGCTTAGATCTGTGCGAGTCAAGCACGCAATATAGTTCATCAAGAAGAGAGCTGATTGGTAGTTGATATTAAGAGAGAGAAACTCTTGGTGTTCTTCTTTGGTGGCAGGGGCAAGATTGGTATTAACAGTAAGAGGAATGGTGGACGGTTTGCAATCCGTCAATTTTAATTCTTCGAGACCATGTTCAATGTGCTTGGGTTGAGACAGTAAGATTGAGTCTTTGAGTCTTTCAAACTTCATACCCAGTATGGTGTTGGGTTTGTGATGGCTTGAGCTTGGAAAGCGTTTGAAAAAATTGGTTAAGAAATCATCTCCAGAACCTACGAGGATGAGATCATCAACGTGGAAGAAAAGAACTGAGTTGGTCAAGGGATGAATGTAAAGACACGGGTCAGACATAGATTTGTGGAAGCCGTGATTGCAAATCCAAGAGGTAAGGGTGCTGAACCAGTTGGCTGGGGCCTGTTTGAGTCCATATAGAGATTTGTTGAGAATGAGGTATTTCAAGGTTTGTTTTGATCCTTTGGGGCGTTTAATGATGACAGTGTCGGACAGTGGCGCATGTAGAAAAGCGCTTTTGACATCCAATTGGGTGATGGGAAGAGAATGATAAAGACCAAAGAGAAGTGCAATACAAAGGGAGGCAGCCTTTCTGGTAGGTGAAAAGGTGTCAAGATAGTCTAGTCCATAGATCTGATTGAATCCCTGGACGCAAAGCAAGCTTTTGTAGATGAGAGGATCACCGTTGTGGTGACCAAATCCGGGACACCACGGAAAAAAAAAAAAAATATATATATATATATATTTTGGTTGTACCCCTATGGGTACCTTCATTTCCCCCCATCTCTCAACTTCTCCCTGTCCTACACCACGCGCAAACGGCTGACATAAGCTTCGCCACGTCGCGCGGGCACTCAACTTGGTCCGCCCGCGAGCGGGTGGGTATTTTCTACGTCAGGTGACGTTCTTGGCAGCTATAGCCTATGCTCCCACCTCTCGGGCCACAGGCAATCGACGCTTTGTATTTCGCCTTTACCACTCAATCTATCCAAGTCTCAACATCCCACATTCTCAAAGCCCTCTTCCAATATACACCATGGATTCTTCTTTCAAGCTATGTACCTGCTCACTATGCCAAAAAATCTCCTTTGTTGACCCTGATGGAAAAACATGCTATGGAGCATATCACCATCCCGCCACTTGTCGAAAACACTGTGCTAGGGACCAAATGCAAGAATACGAAGAAAACCTACCTGACTACTTAACAAGCCTAAAAATAAAAGGGTCTCCTCAAGAAAATTCACCCAAATGCTCTCACGACCATGCCCAAGACCCATTGCCATCTGATGAATCAACCGAACTGAACTCCAGGAGCCCTATTGTTGACTTCCGTGAGTATATTTCAAAGATTTATTGAGGCATTTATGCTATCATCCTGCTTACTGTGATATTATTTGACAATGTTAGATTTTGTCTTGTTTTTTATTGCCTGGTTGTATCTTGCCTGCGGCATAAGTCAAGAAAAATGCAATACCGCAATCAAATATATCTGTTACATCATCAAGCAAAGTTGTACGCTTTCTTCCAATGTCAAAATTGAAGATAAAATCCCTAGTGATGTACAAACAATCACCAAAAATCTACATCTGAATCCTATCTATGAAGTAAACGTTTATTGTTGGAAGTGCTACTCAGTATACGCCCTTGAAGTTGCACCATTTGAATGTGGTTATTGGCCTACCCCTGAATCTCCAATTTGTGGAGAGGACCTCTTTGACAGTCATGAAATTTCATCCCTCAATATGAACCATGCAACCTCTATTAGGCCAAAACCTCCCCAACTTATATCACATCCAACCAAACCATCTAGCATATTTGTAATTCAAGATTTTTTGGACTGGCTTGGTTGGTTTCTAAGATTGCCTGAAACTGAAGCATCAATGGACAACTGGTCAAGCCACTTGCAAGCAAATAATCAAGGTGAAATCATTGATTACCAGCAGTCACCGGCATCAAAGAAGAAATTTCCCAGGAAGAATCATGATCCCCTGAAAAACTCGCAACCACTCAACTTATCCTTCACTCTTTTCATTGATTGGTTCAACCCGCTACACAAAAAACTTGCCAGGAAGCAAGTATCAATGGGTGTGTTAGCATTGATGTGTTTGAACCTCCCCCCAACCTTACGATACAAGCCCCAATACACCTATCTTTTGGCCATTGTTCCCGCTCCCAATCAACCGGATATGATCACCATCAGCAACGTGCTGAAGCCAATTGTGGACGAGCTGGATCGATTGTATACTGGCAAACGGATCAAAACCCATCATTTTCCTCTTGGTTGTCGGGTGACTGTGCAACTTGGGGCGCTATTGGGTGATATGGTAGCCAATCACAAGGTTGCTGGCTTCTCTTCTCACTCTGCCAGGTTCTTTTGCTCATGGTGCGAGGCCCAAAAACCTGAAATTCAGAAAATGGAACTTGGCCAATTGAGGAACCGTGCAAAAACTTTGAGTCTATCTCGCCGATGGCTTGATGCCCCAAACGCGTCAGAAAGGGCAAAACTGGTTGAACGTACTGGAATCAGATGGTCAGAACTCAACCGACTACCTTATTGGGACCCTTTCAAGAGTGTTGTGCTTGGGGTGATGCACAATTGGTACGAAGGTGTCCTTCAGCATCATTTTTGATATCGTTGGGGAATAAATGGCCAAAAGGATGATTCGGGTCGGAGTGATGCACTCACAGAAAATCAAAAGCTTCAAATCCTTCAAAATGTTCTCGATGTTGTAGCACCCACCGGGGTGACACCAATGCCCCGTGGACTTGGCAGTGCAAAGAATGGAAAGTTGAAGGCAAGTGAATGGTGTTCGCTCTTTGCCATTCACTTGCCATTGTGTTTATTTGATGCTGTCCTCAATGCAAGCAACATGGAGGAAGACTTGGTCACTCATTGTGACCATCTGGTGAACTTCTCCAAGTTGATCAGGTGTACTAACATTGTTGGAAAGAGGTCCACCTCAGAAGACAATAGTGTTCAGTTTTCAGAATAATACATGATATATACAACAAAATTGGCTAAATTGTTTAGCAGCTACCAAGTATTACCTAACCACCATTATGCTTTGCATATTCCTGAGCAAATGAGGTGGTGGGGCCCACTGATGAACTTGTCCGAATTTCCTGGAGAACGTCTTATTGGATTACTTCAAAATTGTAATTCAAACCAAAACTCAAGTGAGTTCCCTGAATGAATCTATTGAACAAATCTAATCATGCCAAAGTTTGACATGCAATTTCAACTTACAGAGAAATGGGGAGAAACAATCATGAAACGATTCTGTCAGCTTCAGCGATTTGAGGCAAAAAGGCCCCTTGATGCCGCTATTTTGGAAGCAAGTCACAAGCCATCTTGGAATTTGAAGATTCAAATTGAACCGGCAACCTACAAAGAACTAATTGAAATTACTCGCCAATCAATCCCAGAATTACGTGCCTATTATGAATACCCCCACCCAAAGGGATCAATCATCTTACCAGCTTATGCAATCGATGTTGCTACCCTGGCCTGTGGCCAGAATCGGATAGTGGCTCCCACAAAGCCAAACAATTGGGCCGAATACCTGTCAAACGGAAAAACTAGGTATGGAAATGTGGATCAGATAATTTGCTTTGAAGGTGATGTGAATAAAGTATGGGTTAAGATCTTACAAACAGAGGAAGTAAAAAGGGACAAAGATGATTTGGAGGTTTTGCTGAGGAGATGCAATGTGATACAGGTCAGAGTCAAGGGGCCAACCTATGTCCCATCTGAAAACATAGTTATGCCATGTGCCTATCGCCCTCTGCCAGCCTGGTCACTTGGTACACCTCATCCTAGCTATCTCATTTGGCCACTGACCACAGTATCACCCACTCCCTTTTCCACCCTCAATCTGATGGACATTGATGTTGATGTTCCAATGTTTTTTGGATGACACTACCAAACTTCTCACTTGATAGGCTTTTTTTTCATGCTTTTTTTTTTTTGTAAGTTAGATTTGTTGGTTACTTCAATGGAAGAATATTTTTTTTTTCGAAATCCTCAACTTTGATCATCAATCGTGCCTACCTTTTTTTATTTTATTTGTTTTTTTCCCTAATTCATATACTCACACTTCCATACATAGACACATAGGCGCTGAGTTGAGAGAAACAAGATCCACAAGTGAGGGGGAAGGGTAATATTGCGGTAATATTGCATTTCTTAAAACATTTTGGTTGATTTCAAAGCAATCAAGAAAAAAAGTACAAATTTCGGGTTGACTGAGATTGCATAGAGGGTTAGCTAGAAAGCAATTCCAACCTTGCGATTGCTTGGAAAGCATAGGGGCAAAAATACCGCCAAAACTTTCAGTACCATATCTGAGTTTCATCAGGAATATCAAACTTGCTAGCATATCTCTCCTCCCCATGAGCTTCTATCTGCATTTACTCATCGGTATGATTATCAATTTCCTCCTCCTCATACTCATCCTCTGTTTGTTCTTCTTCTCCATTGGAAAATTCTAAGTCAATGCTCTGGACATCACTGTCGTTGGGATCATCGCTTTCATCTTCTTCATTGTCTTCATCAACAATCTCATATGACAAATCATATGGCTTGGCGGCCCAATTCCAATGCTTCTCAGTGAACTTTTTGTCATTCAGCCTCTCATCACTGTCACCCTTGCCTGAGAATGACATGAGTGGATTTGGCAAGAACGCAACATTCTGGTTGTCGGAAAGCTTGACTTTCTGGGCAGGGAGACGGTTGTTGAACCAATCGGCATCATAAAAATTGATTGGGAGATGCTTGGGTTCCTGGGGAAAGAGAGTCTCAAGTGGGTTTTTTGCCCGGACTCTTCTTCGAGCTTGAGGTCGTTTTCCTTTGGACTTCTGAAAAGCCCGCATTTCTTCATCCAACCTCCGGAAGAATGTTTGCTGCCTCAGACCGGAAGGGGAGTTTCTTGACAACATACACATCCTTATCTGGGATGTATTCATCATCGCTGTGGGCTTGAATCTGCTCAACAATCCTTTTGTATCGGTTAGGGAGATTGTTCATGACAACAAACCGGTATTGTGCATTGCGAAGCTGGATCAGAAATGAAACATAAGCAGCAGTCCATTTTGTTGTTTTTGGAACTAAAAATTACTTGCCCTTTGACGAGCACGTTGAATTACTTTTTTTTCCTCATTGCAATCATGCTTCCCAGGTTCCTTCCTCTCCTTGACAAACCTATGAGCCATGTAGTAGTGCACATAGTGATTATAAGCCGTCCCAAGTAGTTCAAGATTGTTAATGAATTTCTCATTAACATTCATGAAGGTATAAACCTTCCCAACAACGGCTTGGCGGAACGTGATCAAGGCAGACATGCAACAGGCCTCATTTTACAGGGAGTCTGGCTGCTCATCAAGTGCTGGGGCCCATACACGTAATCCAATTTTTGACATTGAGACTTGAATGTAGCTGATGAAAAACTTGTTGACATGAATGATACCTTTCCCAATCTTCATACGTCCTGCTTTGGCTTCTTTTAGACACTTAATTTCTTCCTTGGCCACAAGACTGGCCGAGCTTTTGCTGTTGAAGGCCTGATGGATCTCTTTCGGCATTTGCAAATCGTTGGTGGAACTCTCTTAACAGCTCGGGGTTGGGAGTGGCAGGAGTTGCACGCTGGGTAATAAGACCCCACAGTAACTTGATGTGAACATAAAATGCTTCCTGGAAAGATTCTTGTCAGAGGCCACATTGAATTCAAATTCTTTCAAGAAAATATTGATGACTTACTTTGGTTTGTTCAAAACCAGCAGGCTGATCCTTCAGTATCATCTGCATCGGATTCTTCTTGGATCCAGAGCCGGGGGTGGAAGGGGTTGCTGAGCAAGCACGTTGGTTTGGGGGGGTCTGGCCCGGGTTCAAAACTATAACCTTACGCTGGGGAGTTGGAGTGCTGGTTGCGGCGGATTTAGTATTGGAGCTTGTAACGTTGGACTGCTTGGTCTTGGTCTTGCCCTTTCCCTTGCAAGAGGCAGATGGTTGGGCTTGGGAAGATTCCATGGCAAGTCGAAGAGCATTGACTTGCTCACAAAGTTCGGCTAGCTCTTGATCTTTAGCAGCTAGACAATTTTCATACTCTGTGCTATGATATTTCTGACTGAAGGCTTCGAAGTCCATTGCTCAGCAATGCAAGTATGATGGTAGCTACAAACTATGACAATGTGGACGCTGATGGAAGGCAATGAGTAGGCTATTTTTATAGCCTGTGGTGGTTTCGAAGTTCAGGCTCTGTAGCTTGTGCAGTTTGTTAGGAGTGGCTTTACTAAGAGCATCACATCATGTTGGCTGACCAAAATCTACTAGGTATCCCGGGGACATGAATTGATCAGGTGAGACGATTGTTCCACCTTCTGTTTCATGGCGGATGACTGTTCATGCAACCAAGCAAAGTTGTTGGCTGGAAAACGTCAGCTGATGTTGGCTGGCGAATGTCAGCTGATGTTGGCTGGCAAACGTCAGCTGATGTTGGCTGGCAAATGTCAGCTGATGTTGGCTGGCAAACTTCAGCTGATGTTGGCTGGAAAATGTCAGCTGATGTTGGCTGGAAAACGTCAGCTGATGTTGGCTGGCAAACGTCAGCTGACGTAGGGTTGTGGTTCCTGCATCCCCGGGCTGAGTGCCCGCGCGACGTGGCGACGCTTACGTCAGCCTTTTGCGCGTGGTGCTAGCGGTCTAGGACAGGCCTCTTGCCCGTCTCTCCGCTTTGATCCTCTCTTCCTATGTTCAACTCCCACTTGTCGCGCTCGCGGCCCTGACTTTTGGCGACGCGAGCGATTGTTGAACCACTTTTGACGATCCCTTCTCATCCTCACTTTCCAATCCAACTCGCCGCAACCCATCCGATTGACCCAGTACTGCTTCATCTGCTTCCATCAACCCATCCCACCATCGCTACTCGCACTCAAAGCTTTCCTCGATCGATCAAGTACTCCATCAAGCTCATCCCAACCCACTATCCTCACTCCTCCATCATTGTCCCTCACTTGGCTCATCGTCCCAGATCATCCCAACTCAAACGAGTTTGATCCACTTGGCCCATCCAATTCCTCACCTTCCAAGCTATCAATCACTTAACATCATCACCTCCCTCATCCAACAATCTCCATCGATCTTCATCAAACTCACTCCACCCCTATCCACATCACCATCATCAACACCACCTCTCCCAGACTGCAAAGATCATTCATGATCACCAGTCACATCAGTCTCTCTCATCCCAACCCACTATCCTCACTCCTCCATCATTTTCCCTCACTTGGCTCATTGTCCCAGATCATCCCAACTCAAACGAGTTTGATCCACTCGGCCCATCCAATTCCTCACCTTCCAAGCTATCAATCACTTAACATCATCACCTCCCTCATCCAACAATCTCCATCGATCTTCATCAAACTCACTCCACCCCTATCCACATCACCATCATCAACACCACCTCTCCCAGACTGCAAAGATCATTCATGATCACCAGTCACATCAGTCTCTAACAACTGATCATCCATCGACACTCACCGCAACAACAGTGTGGGCAACGGAAACCACCGGTACGCCGGCGATCTCTGCGACGGCCGCCCGTCCGACAACTCACCCCAACAACTGTCCTCTACACCATCTCACCGGCTTGCTCATCACCCAATCATCATCCCCTCCCTCTACCCGTACCTAGCCAACGTATGCGGGCTCCCTCACTCTCCTACCGACCGGTTGGATTGGATCCTCCTACTCACAACCTCCAGCTGGCTGGTCTCCCGCCCGGCTTGTCTGTTGCCGGCGCGGGTCTCAGCTGTCTCCCGGGCCCATCAGCCTGTCCGCGGGCCCCTCAATAGCCACTCTCCTGCACGTGCCCACCATTGACACAGGCCAGGGTCTTGATTGAATTCTTCTTTTTTTTCTGAGTGTTTGTTTGTTTCTTTTTTTCTGCTCTATTTGTAAATCTCTCTTGTAAATAGTATACAGGGCCTCATGTCTATAAAAGGAGGGGCTCTCCCCTGCCTTTTGGCCCAGCATCAGAGGATCCTATCATCATCATCCTAGAAATCAATCAGACCATCATCAGAAATCAACTTATCCGTGGGCCTCCTTCCCACTTATCTGAGCAATTTATCCGGGTATATCCATGATTGCCCCTTGATCCTTTGAACCTCCGTACTCAAACTCTGTCCCTTGTGACCTTGTTCCTTATCACCAACCAATAGCCTTGCTGGTTGAAGAAGAATTCCTGTCTGTCTGAATTCTTGGGTGTGTTATACCACTCTGATCCCTTTTTCCGACCATACTGGTCTTGATCTCTCCTTGATCATCTTTCTGGAGCCAATCACGTTTGATTGAAGAGGTTTTATTAAGCTTAAAACCTGGAGTGTTATACCTCCCTTCTTCTTTAAGGTTGAATTTCGCCACGCTATTCTTGAGTCCCTTGAGAAGTGTTGGGATATTCTTGCTCAAATTTGTTATTGATTTGCTTCTAGAGCTTCATAAACAAATTGCTTTTGTTTTGTTCAGTCTCCCACAGTTATCTGGTACCCTTCAAGCGCTTGATTGCGGAGAGTTGGGCAGGTTCATTGAGAACCTGGAGGTTGGTTGGGATTGAGTTGATCTTTCCTAATCAGCTTCTGACGACCAGAGTTATTAGCTTGTGGGCGTTGTTACTTACAACTGCCTTGTCCTATTGAACTCTGAACAAACCTTGTCTTATTTGTTCAAGTCTTTACCTGCACCATCTTGCCTCAGATAGTGTTGTTTCCATCGCTACCGAAAACTCTTATCCTCTTCCCTTACTTTGATTTCTCATCCATAAGGTTCTGGACCTTGATTCCTGTTACATTTAAATATTATTGTAACTCCTAGGAGGGCAGCCTAAACAGCACCTTTCCCCTCCACAGAACTGCCACTGCTTAGCACCTTTTGGAGTCTTACATTTGGTCCACCGGGCTGGGATCAAACCAGCAACCTTGGGATTTACAGTCCCAAGACATTTAAAATCAACCTCGAAATCCGATTTTTCTTTTCTTTTTTTTTCTCTCTTCTCAAATCTGATCCGTGGAGGCAACTTATCCTAGAAGTAAGTCCTCCCAATTTGTGCACTGCTTGGGCAAGATACTGGTCGTTTCTGGCGAAACCCTACTCTTGCCACACTCGTGAGCCACTTTGGAAATCTGCTCTTTGGATCCCCTAGGAACTCTTTTATTCAATATGGCATCTTCCGCTACTCCAACCACCCCTGTCCAACCTAAGATGGTAAAGATCAAACCTCAGAACAAGAACTTAGGCTTCAACGGTACAAATGTTGAGCGATTCTTGGACTCCTACGAAATGGCTGCTGAAGTGGATGGAGCTAGTGAATTTGATATGGCTTATCAGTTGCGGTTCTTTATCTCCTCTGATGAAGTTATGGAGGTAATTGAGTCTTTTGAGGGATTTGAATCACACAACTGGATGCTTCTCAGGAAGGCCATTTTGGCATACTGGGGTAAAATAGATGTGGCTAGGTTTACTCTGCTGGATTTGGATGCTCTGGTTTCTCAGTGGATCTCCAATGGTGGTATTTCTTCAGCCTCTGACTATCAGATTTTTAGGAAGTCTTGGGATCCCATTCAAAACTATCTTATCCAAAACGATCACATTGACACAGTGGACGAAATTAGAGCAAAGTTCTTCCAATATTTTTCGTCGGCTGCGCAGGAAAGGATTAAAGAAGAACTGGTCAAATCTGGATCCATGATTACCACCAGGGATAATCGATTCAAGCTCCCTGTTTTTCTTACCCTTAGGAGTACTGTGGATAAAGTCATGAAAGGTCAAACTGCTCTTACCTTTGAAAAGCCTAGAACTACTGAACCGGTCCATGCTCCTTCTTTTAAAGAGTCAAACGATATTATGATTAAAATGGAGGCAGATTGTAGGCCTAAAGCAGATCCTAATTCCAGTCGAGAACCTACTACTATAGATGAAATAACCAAGTTACTTAGAGCCTTTGAGAACAAAATAGATCAAAAAATTTCCTCGCTAGCTACGCCTAAAACTCCTTCTTCTGTCCCCAAATCAACTCTGGTCTGTTACTACTGTCATAGGGAAGGCCATGGAACCGGACGATTCCAAGAACTTCAGAAGGACCTAAAGGAAAAGTTGGTAGAGCAGAGGGGAAACAATTACTTCCTCCCTAATGGTGCTCTAATTCCTTTTGACTTGTCTTGTCCTATCCGACATGTGGTGGCCTCTTACCAGCCATCACCTCCTGTGAAAGCATCTGTTGCTTCCCTTGAATTTCGATCATCCTGTGGTACCCTCCAACCTTGGTATCCTCCAGCTATTTCTTCCTCTAGTCTTGCTGGGACTACTTATCAATCTGATCCAGCCAGGAAACAACATGAGGAACCTAAACCTCATAAGGCTCCTTCCTTGCCAACTTCAATCCTTTGAAAACCCGTTAAACGTCGATCATCACTTGAACCTCCTTCCTCTGATGTAGAAGACATGGAGGTAGAAAAGGAACCACTCATGGAAAGGTTCCCAGATCACCCTGATCCTTCTCCCCCACCTCAACCTTCTAATCCTATCTTAGATTCTGCGTCACCTGAACTTCCTCCCCCCACCCAGCCCAAAATTTGATTTGAAAGGGGCATCTCCAAGGATCACCCCAATGCTGTGGAGGGAGTATTAAAGAAAATTTCTGATCTCAAAATTCCTGATCTATCTGTGGCTGAACTCCTATCGATCTCTCCATCTGTTGCTGAAGGAATGAAGAAATGGGTCTCTCGTCAACGTGTGGAAATTGGCCCTGAAGAACTCAAAGTCTCCTCTGGCACTTTAATGGAGGACTCTGGTGGAACCAGTCCTTCTTTAGACTCCAACCTTTATTCCTGTCCCCTTGGCTTTCTTCCTTGTTATCTTGGTGACTCAGCTAAAACTGTTTCTCCTCTTGTGGATTCTGGATCTCAGCTTAACTTAATCTCGGATGCTATGGCCTGCAAGCTCAAACTTAGTCCTAGGGTCAGCTTCAACTCTGCAGTGTATGGGATAGGAAATCAAGCTTGTGAACTGGTTGGTATTGCTGAAGATGTACCGGTCAGGATTGGTTGAAATATTGTTGGAACCTGCCACTTTTGGATCACTTGTTTGGACAGTCCTATGATCTTGGGACGACCCTTCTTAATGGACTTTGGTGCAACCCTGATGTTTTCTGATCAAGTTGGGGAGAGAATTCTTCTCCCTGAGGCTGATGGCAGGAAAATTGAAGTTCCTCTTTGCTCCTTGGATTCTGGTTGTTGGGAAAGAGATTTTCCTGGTCATTCTCCCAAATCATCTTTTAAGGTGAAGCAGAAGGATAACTCTAGTTCCTCTCATTTTTAAGGGGAATAGTTGATCCTACTAATGGTTGTAGCTCTTTTCAGCCTCAGACTGCAACTCAAGGGTCAACTCCCATCCCTCAGGCTTATTTTTCATTCCTTTCATCATTCTCTTCTGAGCTCAAGAATATTAAAAAACAAAAACATATCAAAATAGAAAAATCCAAAAATATTTCTTCTCCATCTCCTTCTCTCTCTGGATCTGTTGTGTCTTCTTTTCCTTCTACTTTTGAGTCTGATCAATCTTCTCTCAGTTCCGGTTCAAATCTCCGCAATGATTCTAAACTAGATCCTAATTGCAATTCCGTTTTTGGTGGTTTTGGTATGAAGGAATATGGGCTTCAGTGGAGGCAATTTGGGGTACAAGTAAGTCCTCCCAATTGTGCACTGCCAGGGCAATCTTTTACCGTCATTTTCAAAACCCTACCTTGTGCCACACATGTGAGCAACGTATTATCTCCTGGTTCTCCTTTTATGGAAAAGGCACCCTTCAAGGATATTGCAGAACATCGGACTTGGAAGATGTTGGAACTTGGACTCAGCTTTCGTAATAAAGTCTCTCTGGTCATTTCTTGGAGGAAACAAGAACTTCTCTCTTTTGCCACTAAGTATAAACCAGTTTCTAAGAAGATCCAACCAGTCAACCAGCCTATGCCTCTCAACCTCAATCCTCCCCTGATGCGTCCTCCTCTATCTCGCGATCCTTACTGTGGTCTTCCTCAATCTCTTACTGGGGTCCCTTTGTGCCTAATGGACGGGTCACTGAAGAACTTCTGAAGGTGGTCAACTTTGGTCCAGATGGATGGCTTCTTCCTGATGAGTTAAATTTAATCAAAAATGTCTTATCTCTAAGGGAAAAATCTATTGCTTTCTGTGAAGAAGAGAGAGGTCTCTTGCAGGAATCCTATGGCCTCCCTTATATCATCCCTGTAGTTGAACATGATCCTTGGAAAAAGAAAAAAGATCCCTATCCCTGCTGCTAAAGTTGACAAATTCATCAAGTTGGTCCGGGAACGAGTTCGAACTGGCCTGTATGAACAGTCAACTTCTAGTTACTCCAGCCCCGTCTTCTGTGTCCTCAAGAGTAATGGTAAACTTAGAATAGTTCATGATCTTCAACCTCTTAATAAAGTTACTATTAAAGACTCTGGTATCCCTCCTGCTACTGAAGAATTTGTTGAATCCTTTGCGGGGAGGGCTTGCTACGGTCTAGGGGATATTATGGGTGGCTATGACGAACGATCCTTAAATCCTATTTCTCATACTCTCACTACTTTTGATACTCCTCTTGGTCGATTTCAACTTACTCGATTGCCTCAAGGAGCCACCAACTCGGTTGCAGTCTATCAGGCTCAGATGATGTGGATCCTCCAGGATGAAATCCCTGATCATGCTGGTATCTTTATTGACGATGGAGGAATTAAAGGTCCAGTATCTGACTATGATAATGAGCTCTTACCTTGGCATTCAGGAATTCGTCGTTTTATCTGGGAATATGCTACTACCTTGGAGAGGATTCTGTTTTGAATCGAGGAATCTGGCCTTACTGTCTCTGGATCCAAACTGGCGGCTTGTGTCCCTGCTCTGGAAATTGTTGGTCATGTGGTCTGCAAGGAAGGAAGAAGGATGGCACCAGCCAAAGTCAACAAGATCATCTCTTGGACTACCCCAAACAATCCAACTGAAGTCAGGGGCTTTCTAGGTGTTGTCACTTATGTTAGAATCTTTATCCCATCTTTATCCAAAATCTGTGCACCCTTGCGTCGACTAACCAGAAAAGATGCTGAATGGATTTGGACCCAAGATTGTGAATGTGCTTTCCAGCTACTCAAAAGGATAGTTGGTAAAGACATAGTTTTGAAAAAGATCTCTTATGGACCTGGAGCTGGCAAGATCAAGCTGGCTGTCAATTCTAGTTATCAATCTGTTGGGGCCGTCCTTACTCAGGAAGATGAAAATGGTTGGGACCGTCCTGCTCTTTATGAATCTTTGTTTTTTTCAAATGTAGAATCTAGATATTCCCAGCCCAAACTGGAACTCTGTGGTGTGGCTCGAATGATGAAGAAACTTCAAACCGTTCTCTGGGGCCAACATTTCAAGTTGCAAGTTGATGCTTGATCCATCATTGAAATGATCAAGCTCCCAGTCTTCCCAATGCTCCTATGACTCGTTGGGTGGCCTTTATCCAGCTTTTCTCTTTTGATATTGTTCACAGGCCGGGAAAATCTTTCACCATGCCTGACGGTTTATCTCGAAGACCTCTTGGGGACAAAAAATCTGATTTTGTAACCGATTTCAATGAAGAGGAACCTTTAATCTAACCTATTTTCTCTTTTTCTTCTCAAAATTATTCTGGATTTCAACAAGGCTTCTGGTTTAAATTAGAGCAGTACCTTTCAACTCTTCAAAAACCTCCTGATCTCTCTGCTAAGGAATTTCAATCTCTTAAACAAAAGTCTTCTAATTTTTTTGTTCAAGGCTCTAGACTTATGAAGAGAGGCAATCCTTGTGCTCTTATTGTTGTTACTATTCCCTCTAAACAAGATTCTATCCTTGAAAGTCTCCATGAAGGCCTTGGTCATTGTGGGGAAACCGAAACTTATCGACAATTATCCAAACGATTCTGGTGGCCATCTTTGAAGAAATCAGTCTCCCAATGGTGCAAGAGTTGTGAAGTTTGTCAAAAATGTGATCTTCGGCGCCCAGCCGAAATTTGTTATCCTACTGGGGAGTCCACTGTCTTTGGAAGGATTGCTATGGATGTGGTTCATATTAAGGCAGGTGGTGCTAAGTACCTCATTGTGGCTAGAGATGATTTTTCCAGATGGGTTGAAGCAAAATTTCTTAAGAACCTTAGCTCTGAATCACTGGCAGCTTTCCTCTACAAGACCTGGACAATGCGTTATGGCCTGGCTCGATCTTACTCTACTGATGTTGGCTCTGAATTTGGGGGCAAGCTTGCTGAAATGATCCGATCCCTTCCTGAACAACATAGAGTTACTACTCCTTATTATCCTGAAGGCCAAGGCATGGTGGAACAAGGCCATGCCCCTTTGAAGGCTGCACTTGTTAAACTGGCTTGTGAAAGTGGCAAGAATTGTCGCAAATTCCTTCCTCTTGTTGTCTTCTCTGATCAAATCTCAACCAAAAGGACTACTGGCTACTCACCTTATGAAATCATCTTTGGTCAAAGAGCAGTCCTTCCTTTGGATCTGGAAATGGAATCTTTCTTGGGTATCTCTTGGGAAGAGTTTTCCTCAACTACTGATCTGTTAGTTGCTAGATCCAAGCAACTGGAGCAAAGTGAAGACGTTCGTGATGAAGCTTATCAAAAGATGATGGAGTCCAGAGCAAAATACGTCCAGTATTGGGAGGACAAGCACTCTAATTGAATCAGGGAGCCCTTGAACCCTGGTGACCTAGTTTTAGCTTATAATCGATCTTTGGAGACCCAGTGGGGCAAGCTTTTCTCTAATCGTTGGAATGGCCCTTATCGAGTGGTTCATCAAGTTAGAGGTGGATCTTATGTTTTGGAGGAGCTGGATGGTACTCGGTTGGCCAGAAGGTTCTCTGCTGATCAAGTCAAGAAGTTTCATTGTCATGGGGGCAACTTATCCGAGAAGGCTCATTTGGAAGAATCCAGATATTTTCCTCAACTCTTCAATTGCTCTCAAGATCAAGAAATGGCCAATCTTTGCTTCAATTTCTTTGTTCCCTGCCTTTTTTTTAATCCCTTCAAATTTTAGATGCAGACTAGGGACAGTCTGTAAGTTGGGGAGAGATGTGGTGACCGAATCCGGGACACCACGGAAAAAAAAAAAAAAATATATATATATATATTTTTTGGTTGTACCCCTATGGGTACCTTAATTTCCCCCCATCTCTCAACTTCTCCCTGTCCTAGCAGTCTAGGACAGGCCTCTTGCCGTCTCTCCGCTTCGATCCTCTCTTCCTATGTTCAACTCCCACTTGTCGCGCTCGCGGCCCTGACTTTTGGCGACGCGAGCGATTGTTGAACCACTTTTGACGATCCCTTCTCATCCTCACTTTCCAATCCAACTCGCCGCAACCCATCCGATTGACCCATTACTGCTTCATCTGCTTCCATCAACCCATCCCACCATCGCTACTTGCACTCAAAGCTTTCCTCGATTGATCAAGTACTCCATCAAGCTCATCCCAACCCACTATCCTCACTCCTCCATCATTGTCCCTCACTTGGCTCATCGTCCCAGATCATCCCAACTCAAACGAGTTTGATCCACTCGGCCCATCCAAGTCCTCACCTTCCAAGCTATCAATCACTTAACATCATCACCTCCCTCATCCAACAATCTCCATCGATCTTCATCAAACTCACTCCACCCCTATCCACATCACCATCATCAACACCACCTCTCCCAGACTGCAAAGATCATTCATGATCACCAGTCACATCAGTCTCTAACAACTGATCATCCATCGACACTCACCGCAACAACAGTGTGGGCAACGGAAACCACCGGTACGCCGGCGATCTCTGCGACGGCCGCCCGTCCGACAACTCACCCCAACAACTGTCCTCTACACCATCTCACCGGCTTGCTCATCACCCAATCATCATCCCCTCCCTCTACCCGTACCTAGCCAACGTATGCGGGCTCCCTCACTCTCCTACCAACCGGTTGGATTGGATCCTCCTACTCACAACCTCCAGCTGGCTGGTCTCCCGCCCGGCTTGTCTGTTGCTGGCGCGGGTCTCAGCTGTCTCCCGGGCCCATCAGCCTGTCCGCGGGCCCCTCAATAGCCACTCTCCTGCACGTGCCCACCATTGACACAGGCCAGGGTCTTGATTGAATTCTTCTTTTTTTTCTGAGTGTTTGTTTGTTTCTTTTTTTCTGCTCTATTTGTAAATCTCTCTTGTAAATAGTATACAGGGCCTCATGTCTATAAAAGGAGGGGCTCTCCCCTGCCTTTTGGCCCAGCATCAGAGGATCCTATCATCATCATCCTAGAAATCAATCAGACCATCATCACAAATCAACTTATCCGTGGGCCTCCTTCCCACTTATCTGAGCAATTTATCCGGGTATATCCATGATTGCCCCTTGATCCTTTGAACCTCCGTACTCAAACTCTGTCCCTTGTGACCTTGTTCCTTATCACCAACCAATAGCCTTGCTGGTTGAAGAAGAATTCCTGTCTGTCTGAATTCTTGGGTGTGTTATACCACTCTGATCCCTTTTTCCGACCATACTGGTCTTGATCTCTCCTTGATCATCTTTCTGGAGCCAATCACGTTTGATTGAAGAGGTTTTATTAAGCTTAAAACCTGGAGTGTTATACCTCCCTTCTTCTTTAAGGTTGAATTTCGCCACGCTATTCTTGAGTCCCTTGAGAAGTGTTGGGATATTCTTGCTCAAATTTGTTATTGATTTGCTTCTAGAGCTTCATAAACAAATTTCTTTTGTTTTGTTCAGCCTCCCACAGTTATCTGGTACCCTTCAAGCGCTTGATTGCGGAGAGTTGGGCAGGTTCATTGAGAACCTGGAGGTTGGTTGGGATTGAGTTGATCTTTCCTAATCAGCTGCTGACAACCAGAGTTATTAGCTTGTGGGCGTTGTTACTTAAAACTGCCTTGTCCTATTGAACTCTGAACAAACCTTGTCTTATTTGTTCAAGTCTTTACCTGCACCATCTTGCCTCAGATAGTGTTGTTTCCATCGCTACCAACAACTCTTATCCTCTTCCCTTACTTTGATTTCTCATCCATAAGGTTCTGGACCTTGATTCCGGTTACATTTAAATATTATTGTAACTCCTAGGAGGGCAGCCTAAACAGCACCTTTCCCCTCCACAGAAATGCCACGGCTTAGCACCGTTTGGAGTCTTACACCGTGGCAATTGTCTTTAAGACGGTAGACCCAGGTCGCATTTAGAGGATTGACAGGTTCAGGTCCGTTGTAGTCATCCCATACCTTGAGTTCTTCAATTCTGTTGAGTTCAACGTCCATAGAAGCTTCCCAATTAGGTAATTCAAAGCATTTCTTGGCTTTTTTGTAGGTCTTGGGCACGAAGTAGTGATGGTAACCATATCTTTGAGGAGGATTGATGGAAGAGCAATCTTGTAGAGTGTAGTTTGGTTTAGTTGAGTAACAAGATTTTAAGATGAATTGGAAGAGGAGTCTGAATCCAGATCAACGGAGGATTTGGAAGAGAGAGTGGGATTGTTTCTGTTGGTATCAGCAGGAGCATTGGGAGAAGGGGGAGGAGAGGAAGATTCAGGAAAGGAGAAAGAAAGAGGAAAATCAACGTCCAAGTTGAGAAGAGGAACAAGATTGGATTCGGAATTGGGAGTGGAAGATGGTATCTGAGCAGAAGAAGAGTTTTTGAGTACTTTCACATGTTTGGAGGAAATAATAGAATTGTCAGGGCAGAGGATGTGATAGGAAAGAAAGTGAGGGTTGTAGCCCACAAGAATGCTAGCGAGGCCGCGTTCTTTGAATTTTTTGCCTTGAGCTACCTTGGTGTTGAGATAGACAGCCTTGGAACTGATTGGATGAAAGTAGTCAAGGGGAAGAGTTTTGTTAAAAAACATTTGGTAAGGAGAGGGAGAGTTTGTAGTCTTGGGAATTTGGTTGAGAACCAGGCAAGCAGATTTGGCAATTTTGGCCCAGAGACCAAGGGGTAGCTTTGAGCTTTGGAGGATGGATTGTATGGATTTGGTCAGTGTTCTGTTAGCTTGTTCAACCTTGCCGTTGTGTTTGTGGTGATAAGGTTCAGTGATGAGGTGTTGGATGGAGTTAGATTGAAAGAAGTCCTTTAGATTGGAGGAAATAAATTCTCCTCCTCCGTCAGAGCAGATGGTGGCAGGAAAGGAGTTACGTTTTTGTTTTTTGAAGTTTAGGATTGATTTAAGTTGTGGGGCGGCATCTGATTTTTGTTGAAGAGGAATTGCAGAGATATAGCCAGAGAAATTGTTGACAATGGTCATCATATAGTTCATTCCGTTTTGGGAAGAGGGAGTGATGGGACCAACAAGATTGACATGGAGTTGTTCGAAAGGATGGTTGGCAGAAGTTGAGGTGTTTTTGAAAGAACTTTTGGTGATTTTAGAAAATAGACAGTCTTTGCACTGGAATTCTGACATGAGATTGGAACCAAGATTGGGAAAAAGGTTTTTGAGTTGATATGGACTGGCATGTCCAAAGGATAAATGAACACTTTTGAGTTTGTCGGAGGTCCAATCATTTTGGGAGATGTAGCAGAGCTTCTGATTGAGTCCTACCTTAGAGGTATTGTGGAGGACAAAAAGATTCCCTCAAATAAAACCCAAGAAGACAGGACAAGAGTTGGAGAAAAGTCAAAACTGATTTCCATCAGAGGTTAAGGAGCATCTTTTAGAGACTATGAGTTCTCCAGGACTGATGAGATTGACGAAAAGATTGGGAACAAAGAAGGCAGTGGAGAGTGTGACGGAGGTGTCCTTCCAAGTGAGTTTAACAGTTCCCTTTCCTTTGATAGGGAGCTTAGCACCTTCCTTGCCAGTGCTGATTGACTCATCTTCAGAGCATAGAGTAAGATCAATGAAAAAGCTAGCAGAGTTGAACATGTGGCAGGACACCCCAGAATCAAGAATAATTTGATTATGTGAGTTTATTTCTTCAATCCAGGTGGTGAGGAGAGAGTGATAGTGAGCAACTTCCTTTCCTTTGGAGTTGGAATTGGATTGTTCTCTCCAATTGGCTTGGGATTCTTTCCACCAATCTGGAGCCAGGTGTTTGTGTTTGTGCCAGCATTTGTCCTCTGTATGATCAGGAGATAGTGGATTGTGATGAACTCTCTTGCAGCGGAGCTCTCGAGGCACGGGCTTTTTGAAGTTGCGTGAGACAACTAGAGCAGTGTCAAGGGATTTTTTGATGTCTTTGGCTTTCAATTTGGTTTCATTTTTGAGTTGAGTGAGATGGTTTAGAACTAGTTCAACTGAGACGCTTTTGTCGGAATGCATAATTTGTTGACGTAGGGATTGAAGAGTAGAAGGGAATTTAAAAAGAATAAGATAGGCAAGAATATCATCTGGAAGATCAATTCCTACGTCAATCATTTTCTTCATGGAGATTTTTGTTTCAGTGATAAACAGATTAATCAAATTGGTTTTGAAGTTCTGGTAGAGGAATTCATTAAAGATTCTAGCTCGATTGGCTGTTTGTGAAGAGGAAAATCTCTCCTTGATGGTTTGCCAGAGCAGTTTGGAGGAGGTGATGTTGGTTGGATTAACAACGTTATTGTGAGTAATAGAATTGATTCGAGAGAGTAATATGACCCTGATCTCCATGTCATCTGTAGTCTTGAGAGTTTTGGTTTCATCCTTGAGAGCTTCCTTGAAGCCTTTCAATTCCAAGAGGATTGTCATTTTGTCCTTCCAGATTGAGTAGTTTTTGTCGGTGAGAACGGGTACTGCCTCAAGTGCTGCTTTGAGAATGATTTGTCGAAATCCATTGCTGTTGCTTGATCCCTCCATAGTGCCGGTGAGGAGAGTTGGGCTGATCTTTGGCTTTTAACCGTGATAAATTTCTAAGGTTGATTTCAAAGAGATAAAAGCATAAAAAGGGCTGCACAGAGCAAATCATCAGTAAGAGAATATAAACAAGAGAAGAAGAGACTTCAATAAAGAAGAAGAAGACCAGTATACTACCAACATCAAGCAGATGGACTTAAGAGACAAAGAAGAGAAATTATTGGAAAAAGAGTGGTTGGTAGTGTTGATGATTGAAGTGCAAGCGGGATGATAAAAGATAGGCTGAGAGTTGGAGCTTCAGGTAGAGAGCTTGAAAGAAACCAGCCGTGACAGACATACTTGAGATTGAAGAATTCTGGGTGGTTGACTTGAGGTTGAGATCGAGAGGTTTGAGATAGAGAGTTTATGAAAAAAAAGAACAAAGAGAAAAGAGAGATTGAGAAATAAGTAACGTTGAGGAGAAAGATTGATAGCGAGCAGTGAAGCTTTGAGATTCAAGAGGTGTTGAGTTTACGGGTTTGTCAAGTTAGGATTGTGGTCCAGTTGATCATCATCTTAAGGTGAGCTCTTCTGCCAGATCTCCTCCTTCACAGGTGAGGACTTAGGTTAAATAATGTAGTCAAGAGTGCGCGCGTGAAAGTGTGTGGTGATACCAAAGTGACAGAGGAGAGATTAAGCTGAAGAGCAGACAGTCAGAGTAAAGATGAAACAGAAACTTCAAGAACAAAAGAAAACAAAAAGACATGAAACATAAAGAGGAGAAATTAAGAGAGAAAGATCAAGAAGAAAAAGAGGAGTATTAAAAATGTAGAGAGCAGTCAAATATTCAACAAATTTCAGGTCCTCTCACATTTTATTTTCTTGCACTTGAGCTATGAACTTGGAAAAAATTGTTCAGCTCATTTCATTTTCCCATTCCCTTCCTGTAATTCATTGCACCATTGTTCTCTAGCTGTAGAAAACTTTCCATCAGGTTTTATCTAGTCACCACCAGGTTATCTATAAGGACTTCACTTTCTGCCTGAATATTTTTTCCTCATTTAGTTAATTTCCTATGTTCTTGCATTTGTTATGGTTAAGTAATCACATTGGGATTTTCCTAGTTTCTCTCCATTGGAAAAATTTCATCTATCTTGCTATTTGTTGAGCCATCAAACCAATTGGTTTTCACTTTGCATTTATCCCTGCTATCTTTCATCCTCCCTTGCATTCAGCCTATCCCATTTTCACTCACAATCATCAAATGATTGCCCTAGAGTATGTGGGGTGGTTGTGTGACCGTCACTAGTGCTGTAGGATACCTGGGGAAAAGCATGTGTGGAAGTAATCTTTTCCTCATCCTTCCACAGTCTTACCCCAGTGTCCCAGCTATGAACTTCTTCATTAAAATTAATTTTTCCTCTTAACTTCTTTTCATGTTTCTAACATGAATTATCCTTCCACACTCTTACACTGGTATCCCAGTATTTTTCATTCAAATTTTTATGAGCCCAGAAAATCACTAGCTGCTGAAATATTTCTCTAGGATCAGGTAGTTTTTGTTATAGCCTCTATGTCCACTTACTCAAATAATTCTGACAATAAGACCAACAACATGGGATCTGACTCAACCCATCCAACCCTAAGTTGGCTGGAAACATCCAAGTACTCAAAATCCCTGGGGACATTTTGAACCACCTAGGCTGAAATTTAATGCTTGATCTTCACTTCAAAGAAAAAAAAGTAGTGTATGTTATACAATCCCCCCACATCAATCCTCAAACTTTTTCATGGAAATAAAAGAGCATTTCTTTATGCTCAGTCATCTCAAAAAAAAATTACCTAGAAAACCTATGCTACATTCAGGACCATGGAAAAAATGCACCCACAATGTGGCATGTGCTGGCCAAAGCTCTCAAGACTCAAATACCATTGGAAAATTCAAATGGATAAGAAAATTTATCCTGTCTTGCATGTCTTGAGAATCAATTGATACCCATCTAGAAAAAATGGGAAGCCACTCTGATCAACTCAAGGCCCTTTTTAACCCCAAGGACCCTCTCACCATCAACAAAATCTACTCCACAGCATTGCTTATCTACCTATGTTAAAACTGGATTTCTTGTGTATATTCAATTTTTAATGAAGACAAAGTACCTTCACATAGGATTGTGTCAGATCTCAAGGCAAAGTCACCTTTATGAAAATTTTTCCAAGAAAAAAAATAAATCTCAGTATCTTCCACAAAGAACAAGCATCAACACTAAAATTGTGGCAATGATCCTTGTTTTTTTACCTTTTTCTCTTGAAAGGAACCAAATTCAACTTCTGAAACAATTTTGATAGATTGATTGATTCTCAAAAGCAAACATCTGATTTTCCCTCCAAAAAAAGGAAGAAAATTACCAGAGACCCCTTTCTAAAGACAGCTAGACATCAGAAGCCACCCTTGGAAACAACAAGTTGGGTCAATAAAACAACTCTGCCTTCAATGGAACAAAATTCAAGGTTAAAGCTGGTCAGAATGCTATCTCTATGTCCCCAACCCTCTTTGAAGATGCCTCCAGAGATAAAAAGTTTTACTCTGCACTCTCAGTCTGAAAACATCCAAAATTGTGCACTGTTAATAAAACTCAGCCAGATCAAACACCGGTTATGCTATCCAACAAATCAGTAATAGAATTAACTTGCCAGGGGATGCCCCATCTTCCTTTTGACCACACCAGAGAAGTTAAAACTATTGTTGTGTCATTGCTACACAACGCCTGGTTTAATTTGCAGTTCTATGCAAACTGACCTATTCTTTGTCTTCACTCAATCAGGTTTAAAAATCTACCCACAGAGAAAATTTAAGACATTGGGTCAACCTTCTGGTCAAGGATATTTCCAAGGAAACCTGTACTACATACCCTGTCAGCCTTGAAGCTCAGAAAAATTATCCAATCGCATTTCCTTTGCTCCTTTTGATGACTCTTTCTTGGGTTTTCACACTTGTTTCTCTCATATAGGCCTCAAGCCTCTGAAACAACTCCTCTTCACACATTATATCATCTCAGCTTTCATTAATTGGAATGAGGTGAAAAATTTTCCCATGTGTCTACAATGCAAAATGCTGAAAAAATTCATCAAATCTGGAATACCAAATTGATGCACAGCCCCCATTCAAATCATCCACTCCAATTTTTGTTCCTACAAAGTAAATTCACATGAAGGGTACAAATACTTCATCAATTTTATCAATTATTTCTCTGGATTAATTTCTTTCTTACCTATGAAATGAAATTTTTAATTGTTAACCTGCTTCAAAATATTTGACAAAATCTTTTAGAGAAGTGGGAAAAATGCTGTTTTCATGCTCCAAACCAAAAATTTGGTCAATACCTGTCAAAAAAGTTCACATCTGTCAGCTAGAGATCCTGCCGCCTCAGCAGTCCTTCCACGCAGCCTCTCCGCAACTCCCACTAAACAGTACCCGCATAGACAAAATGAGGTTGATTCTCTCTTCTCTTCTGGTCTCTCTCCTTTTCCTGGTCTCCTCTTTATTGTCTTCCTTTTTTCATAATTATACTCTTAATTCTCTCGTCTTTACGTGTCTCTCCTCCTTTCTTATCCTCTCTAATTCACTTGCTTGGTCAAACTCACCTAAAAACAATCCACGCTTGCGACTGAAATCTTGGCACCATATTTTTTTCAAGGAGCAGGAAACTTGTCAATCTCCTCCTCCCAATATCAATTTTCCAAGCTCACGTCACAAGTGCCAGACCAAGGTGACAATTGATATCTATCATTTATTCTTTCCTTTACTCTTTCTTCTTCATGTCTTTCTTGATCTCACACCTTCATTCTCACTCAAAATTATAGTCTGATACGTCATGTGCTCTACTTCCTATTATCTAATATAAGACTATAATATTACAAGAGTTTGTTTGATTGAATCAAAATAAAGAGATTTTTCATGACTCAGGAAATAATCCTCATGGTAGCAAGAGTTATACAGTCCAAAAGACTGCAGCCTAAAAGCTGTCAAACATAATGATCTGTCTTTATCAATGAAATGAAATGGTTGAGTCCCTGCTAAAAGCACAGAGGGGTGTTAGATTAAATAATTGCCATGAGCAGTTCATTGAATGGTATGTGCCAACCACATCATAGAATGCTGGGATAAGTACACCTCTTCTGGGGTGATCAGCCAATAGCTATGAATTGACTGCTCCTTACTCAACAGCGCACTTATCTCAATTGGTAAGAGCATCACTCATATAAAGAGTCTGGGGTTGTGTTTTGAATCCCACAGTGTTCATTTGTTTTCATATGACTTGTGACAAAATCTTACCTTAAAAACCTGGAGATTGAACATGAAACTGGTCCTCCTGACTGCCCAGAGCTAAAAAGTTTGTCCAAAAAACAAGCTATAAAATCAGAAAAATATTAAGATTGGCCAATGTTCAATTTGCAACGCTAGGCTTGCAAACGGGGCGCTAAACGCCGTTTGCAATCCATCTGAGTTGTGAATGGCCGTTTGAAACCCATTTGAGTTGCAAATGGATATATATATATTGGGTGATGTTAAGTTCAAGGATCTAACCTTGTGGTAGTTGTGTAGGTCCCTATATGGCTCAAATGAGGTGTGGGGGCCCAAAGACAACTACAAAGGGCCGTTTCAAACACGCGCAACCCCCGGGGGGGTTGTGTAGGAGCCATGTAACCCCCAAAAAAGGCTCATTTGAGCCATGTACCCCCGTACACGGCTCAAATTAGCGGTGTTTGGGGGTGCACAACCCCCCCAAAGTTGTGCCAGAATTTTGGGCACCCCCTGGACCACACTTGGCTTCTGTCAACCCAAGTTTTGAATTAACGCATACTTTGTGGGACTTTTGTTCCACACCTAGCAATCCCAAAGAGACATGAAATTGAAACCCAAGTGAAATTAAAGTGAAAACTGAAATCATAAATCATATAAAAATCTGCAAACAATTCTTTCTCAACTCAAAAGTGAGCAAACATTGTTTGATCAATTGAAAGTTGGATTGGATACTGAAGTATACCATTGCATTTTTTTGCATGGGAAAAGTGGCAAGCCCTCCTTCTTCTTACATTGCTGCGTGGAAGGTCCACATTGATATTTCCATTGACAAAGCTTTGGAAAAAGAAGAAAAGGATTTGGGTAATGAAACCTTGGAAGACCCTATTGCATCCTCATCAAGGGTGGCAATTGAGGAACAAAATGATTCACAAATTGATGTGACTGCTGGTTGTGAGTAACATTTTATGTTACTGGTCTTTTCCGTATTTAATTTGATTGAAACTGATGGAGTGCATGCCATCAATATAACTATGTGACTATGGAAGATCCATTTGACCCAGCTCCCTTGAGAGCTTTTCCTACCAGGGAAGAGGCACAAAACTATTGTCAAACATGGGCAATGAAGCATGGTTACGCTTTAAAAGTTTTCAACTCAAAGCGTGACCAATATGTGGATTTAGCCTGTGATAGACATGGTTCCTATTCAGGAAAAATTCTTACAGAACAGTCCAGACAAACTCACAAAAGGAAGGTTGGGTGAAATTTTTTAATCCATGCAATTGGCACAAAGGCAGACCCCTTGTGGCGCCTCTCCTACAAATAAACCCAAAATAACCATCAACCATCTGAACATCCCTCTGTGCATCCTCAACGGAGCAGAATCTCCGGGGTGGCCTTAGACAATCTAGTAGAAGGCATGAATGATTGGCTCAATAAGTTACAACTGAAGAGAAAATTGAGCAGGATTGATGGGTGGGATTATGTTGATGACCAAACAATCTATAAAACTAAGCAGAAGGTCACACTTGCAGAATTCAAGGGGAAAAGTGTTTTGGAAGTACTATAAGAACAGCTTGAAGAAACAAGTTGGATTCACCAGTCAAAGTTCAGTGGAGAGGGTCACTTGGAGGACCTGTACTTAGAACATCCAGAGGCAGTAAAGGTTCAAAGCAATTCCATCATATTGCTATGTTGTATCGTACTTATGAAATGAATAAGTACAAAACCCCACTATTGCATGTTGTAGGAATGACAGCCAATTGCAAAACATTCACAAAAGCTCTTGTTTTTATAACAAAAGAAACGCTTGAGTTCTACAGTTGGTCTATAAATGCATTAAAGGAGTTGGCTTATGATCCTGAGATACTTTTAAAAGTCTTTGTGAAAGACTGTGAAAAAGCTCTGATTTGTGCAATTGAAACTAGTTTCCCAGAGTCATCAAGACAATTTTGCCCTTGGCACTTTTCTAAAAACATAAAAGCAAACTGTAAAAAGTGCTTTGTTAATGAATTTGAAGGATGGAAAAGCTTTATGACCCTGTGGGCAAAGTATGGGGCCTCAAAGACCAAGGAGGAGGCGGAGGTCAATGATGCGGAACTCAGAGTAGGTCCAAATCATTGCTTCTTATTCTTCCTATTTTTGGGTTCTGACCTTTTGACTTATATAGGGTTTCTTGAAAGACTATGAGGATGTACTCAACTATATGCAAAATAATATTTTCCCTATCAAAGAGACGTTTTTAACAGCGTGGACTTGTATAAACCCAGGTTTTGGAAGCAAAACAACGTCTCAGGTTGAAGGTGCCCATGCAACTCTCAAACAATTCCTTGAAAACTCTTTGGGAAACCTGTTGGATGTTTGGAAAAGCCTTGATGGAACAGTTTTGAATCAAATTAAATCAGTTCATGCATCACTTTACAACTCTTGAATTAAGTTAGGGATGGTTATTCCTCCTGAACTGTTACCATTGGGTTAAAAATTGTCTTTAGAGGCAATCCATCTTGTTAGGGAACAATTTGAGAAGTTCAAACATGATCATGATGGCAAAGTCTGCACCAAGTCATATTTCAAGACTATGGGTTTGCCCTGTTCCCACCAAATAGGTGACCGTCTAGCATTCAGAGGATCCATGGTACCCAAAGATGTTCATCCTCAGGGGAGGTTGGACTATGACCCTTGCAGTTCTAGTTCTGTAAGTTGGCTTAAGTTGGATTGTTCAAATAACTATGTGATTAATGCTTTTTGATTAACAAATCCTAATTCACTAGTGGTTGATCCTTTTGAATTTTTCAAGTGTAATGTTGATGAAATGCTGAAATTACTCATTTAGGTGAAAAATTCAATGAAATGATCTTGAAAATATCCAGATCATAAGCAAAGCGGACTATTGAAGTATATCATTTGGAAGATTACAAAATATTGATCAAAGCCAAGACTTGAACCTAAATTCTTACAATCAAGTAGGGGCAGGCCAAAATTGACAGATATGTGGCAAGAACCATCTCGGTTTGAGCTTTTTAACAAAAAAATCAAGGGGTAAACAGAACTAGAAGGGCTCAAAACAAGAAAAGACAAAAAATTGTAAGTCTTTACTTTTGAGATATGTTCATTTTTTTGGTTTAATGAACTTAGTTACTAACTAATGATGAATTTTTTATTCAAATTTGGCCAAATCTGAATCTGAATTTCATAGTTCAGAGGAAGAGACTGAAATTGAATTGGGATCAATTGATTTGGAATCAGAATCCCTTCAGAGGAATACAACATGCAGCAAAGCTCAACCAGAAGCTCTTCTTTGGTGAGTATTCATTTCATTGATCCAATTAAAGAAATGAATACTAATTTAGTTTTAATGATCAGAACAAAACGTGAAATACCTCAATCAGATACCCTTGAAATTCCATAACTTCTTGGGTGAGTTTTGGTATCCAATTGGAGATGGGAATTGCAGATTTAGGGTCATTGCTGAATCTCTTGGTCATGAAGAACGTGGTTGGTTTAAAATTAGGAAGGAAATGATTGAAACCTTAGATAAACATAAAGCATGCTACATTAAGATTCTTGATGGTACAAAGGAGGTTGAAAAGATTAAACAAATACTTGATGTTGAAGACATCACTGAAAAGATTCCCTCCTCAAAATGGCTGGCTAAATTAGACATGGGTCAAATTATAGCAGACACATATTACAAACCTAAATGTTTCATTTCATTGGAGTCATGTAATACTTATACTCCAATGAAAAATGGTGTTACTGATCAATCAGATCCAATGTTCATTTCCTTTGTAAACAATAACCACTGGGTTCCATTAGTACTTGAGGGAGAAATTATTCCAATCCGGCCCATTGTAGCAAAACCACATTCCTTAATTTCTCAAAAAGCCTCTGGTTGATTTGATCATCTCAAAGATCAACTGAAAATGTATTCTAGATTTCAATAGACTTTGACTTAATTTCATCATTGGGTTTCATATAAATTGTAATTCTAATGCAGCTAACAAGTTCTATTAATATAAAGGGTTATCACATTTTGAACATCATTATGTTGGGTGTTTTGAGTTAACATCATTCTATTGAGTGTTTTGAATGAAAGTTTAATGTTAAGTCAGTTCAAATTGTGTTGGGCTGATTCCATCACAAGCTTAACTTATGCTAAGCTTGGGATGTGATCAGCTCAACACAAGTTGAACTTGTTTTTTTTGGTGTTTTTACTTTAGGGCTGGTCAAAAGACTTGTATTTTTTTGGGCAGTTTTACTTGAGGGCTTGTCAAAAGACTTCTTTAATTTTTGGCCCCTTTTACTTTAGGGCTAGTCAAGTTGAAATTACTTTGGGGCTTGTCAAGTTAGTTGTTTTTTTTTTGTGTTTTTACTTTAGGGCTTTTCAAGTTACTTGTCTTTTTTTTGGTGTTTTTACTTTAGGGCTAGTCCAGTTACTTGTGTTTTTTTGGTTCTTTTTACTTTAGGGCTAGTCCATTGCATAGTACCAGTTTTTTTATTTTGCTTTATTTATTTATTTTTTTTAACCAAAAAATGAACATTATTTGATTTTTTGGTTGATGTCTGTTTTTTTGCAAGGTTTATTTAGTTTAAAGATTTTGTTAGTACACTTTCATTCATTTTCCTTTTTTTTTTTTTTTTTTTTTTCTCACCACAGTCCGGTGCCGTGTGGGATGCCACACCACTACACTTGAGCCGTTTACAACTCCACACAGCTCAAATGTAGTCGTGTGGAAGACCACACAGCGACGGACTGGGATGGTTGTACATGGCCCAAATTGGACCATGTGGCCTTTCACATGGCCCCTTTTCAAACTGTGTGCACGGCTCAATGAGCTGTGAATTTAATATTACCCATATATATTTTTAATTTTTTTTAATTTTTGTTATCTTTTTTCTTTGTTTTATTTTAATAAAAAAATAATTAATAAAAAATAATAAATAAATAAATAAATAAAAAATACATTAATTAATTAAATTAAAAATATAAATATAAAAAAAGTTAAATAAATAAATTTAAATAAAATGAAAGGAATAAATAAATAAATCAATATATCAAAAATAAATCAATTAATTAATCTAAATTAAAAATAAAAAAATATAAAAAAATCTATATAAATAAAATAAAATAAATGATTAAATATTTTTTTTACGCAATAAGCTACCCAAAATGGATCGCGTGGCGCGGTTCGCGACCCAGAATGGGTCGCAAAAGGTCATTCACAAGCCAGCTGAGCCGCAAATGGCTTTTTGCGACTCAAATGGGTCGCAAATGGCTGTTTGCGACTCAAATGGGTTGCAAATGGGTTGCAAATGGCTGTTTGCAACCCAGAATGGGTCGCGAATCACGCCACGCGACCCATTTTTGGTAGTGAAAAGGGGTTTTAAGATTGCAAATTTAACATTTTCAATTAAGATTTTCCCTAATTCAAGCTGAAGCCCCAAAGTACCTTTGGGTCAATGCTCTCCAAAACTCTTGCAATGGATACAACCAATTTATGTGCAACACTCCAGTGGTTTTTGTCCTCCAGAATCAATCATGAATGATTTCTCATTTGATCCTGATCAAATGGATACCCTATTGGTTGTATCACCTGGTAAAAATTTCCCAAAGCAAATTTTTTCAATCTAGACAAAAAATATTTGTTCACCATTTTACTTTACCACATCTCATATGGAAATATCTTGCCCCTATGGGATCTGGAAAAATACTTGGTAATCAAATATGGTGATGTAATCTTTGAAAAGAACAATTCCCTTATGACATGGCACTAAGCTACTTTCTGCTCCTACTCCCCTCAAAGCAGACCTCCCCTAGCCAAGCAGTTCCACAAAACCAGTAAACACTCCCACATTGACTCCCAGTGACATTATTCCAACTTCTGACACTCCAATGCTTGATATTGCATTGTCCCCTGATGTCAATATTTGTTTAACCAACTCCATTCCTGCTCCTTAAAACACACCTTGCACACCTCAACAGATATATTCAGACTCAGATTCTATTCCTGATACCAACACAAGCTTTAATGATTCCCCATATCCACAAGGAAACCCTAACTCCCCAACTCTTTTTTCACCAACTGAAGTCACATCAATTTTTCTTCCTCCACCTAGAGCCAAAAAAACCCACATCAGAAGCCCCAGAAACCTCTCCTCCACAGAAATGTTTTAATCATGAAAGAAAACCCCAAAACCTCTATGGATAATATCCAAAGAAAGTAGGTGATATTGAAAATTAAAAAAACTGGGGTCAGCTGCTCAATTCACCCAAAAAACACTGCTGGCTGAAAGACACTCAAGAAAAATTTCCATCCTTCCTAGGTTATCCAGCATGGTGTCTTGTACCCCACCCATAAATACACAATATCATGAATTCCAAATGGGTATTCACAATTAAATTCTGTCCCAACAGCTCAATTCAGAAACCAAATCCTTTTCTGGTAGCCATGGGGTACTCACCAGTGCATGGGCTTGACCACCAGGAGGTCTTCTCCCCAAAACTGAATCTTGAAAAACTTTGATTTATTCTCATTCTCCTTGCACAATAGACTGGAAAGGAAAAAAAGTGGAATTGCACACTTCTTTTCTAAGCAGTCACCTTGAAAAAACCATTTACATAGAGAAAAATCCTGGTTTTGTAGACACTCTTCACCCTGAATGGGTATGTCAACTTGATCAGTCCCTCTACAGACTATAAGAATCCCCTCAACAGGGGAATCTTGAACTAAATTGTGATTTATTGGACCTTGGCCTAGCCAAATCAAATTATGATCCAGAACTTGACTTTATTAATGGGAAAGAAAAGCCTTTTGGATTACTTACCACTCATTTGGATGATTTTTCATTTTGGGAGAGCCTCAATTTGTCAAAAAATATTTTGACATCTCTGGAAACATGTTTCAGATTTAGGTGGATGATTATCTTCATCAATTCCTGTATTTTCAAATAAATCATCAATTGAAGGTCCAATATGTGGATCTCAATTGATACAAATTCATTGGATAATTATCTGAAATTTTACAAAATGTAAAGCATGTCCCAGAACCAGCTCCAACAGACTCAAACTTTAAAAGTCTCTCCTGTTTCTCTATCCCAGATCCCCCATCATCTGGAATGCGTAATCAAATAATTGGTTCTATTTTCTGGGTATCTTAATGCACACAACCGGATTTTTCCTTTGTGGTGAATCTTCTATCTCAATTATTGAAATTTAAATTGACAGCCCACTTCCAAGCTGCTTTTTAAAAGTGGTATTACCTGCTTTCCACCAAAAATTAATGGCTTTTTCTGGGTGGGAAACTTGAGCTGCAATTTTACTCTGATTCCAAATTAGATGAAGGGTTCAAAAAAAAAAAATCAACCTCTGCCCATGTTTATTGAATTGCAGACAGAGTCATTTTATGGAATTCCAAAAGAAAATCCCAACTTTATCCCTCTCAAGCACAGAAGCAAGTAAAAGGCTCTATCATACTCATGACAAGAAGGAATGTGGCTGTGGTATTTTTTTGATAAAGCTTGAAATCCAACGAATGACTGCCATACTGCTGCATTTCAATAAAAAAATTAAGGAGGCTAAAGCAAAAACCACAAAAATCATACATGAACCAACACATCATCACTTGCTCCAATTTCATCTGTCAATTTTTTTAAGAAGTTCAAATGACACCGCTTCACACATAAACCAAAGAAATGATGGCCAATATACTCAAAAAGAAATTTCATTGAATTCTACTGGAGAACCAGAAATTTTTGGTGTATTTACTTGAGATTCTTGTATTTTTATTCTGTTTCATTGATTTTATTCATTAGTATGCTTTTGTCTTTTTTCCATTTTTGCTAAGGTCTACAGCAAAGGGGGATCTGAGTTTGGTGTCTATCCTATCATTTTTATGTACCTTGTATGCTACATGCCATTTAATTTTATTCCGCAGCCATGTCACTAGTCTTTTAGGATACTTGGGCACAGAAATTGTTGAAGGACTCCTTACTTCATCCTTCCACACTCTTACACTGGTTTCCCACACATGCAATTCTTCCTTGAAATATATTTTTCTTATTCCCCTTTTTTTTTCTCTTTCAAACATGATTAATCCTTTAACACTCTTATTGTGGTGTATCAGTCCGTTTCACTCATAAATTTCAGAAAAAGTAACACTCAAATGGTGCCTTTTTTGAGAGAATTGTTTAAATTTGAGTTGTGTTGAGATTTCACGTCAGAGGAGTTTTTCTTCCCGCTTGGGGATCTCTATTCTCTGTACTCACCCCCGGACTCTCAGGAATGGGGGGGACCTTTCTACTTCATCTTCTCACTCTCATTGTCTTAGACGGACCTCTCCTCGATGATCAAAACTTTTATTCTCAAAATCTTCCTCACAATAACCTCAAATCACTCTTGTCACTGTCCGTCGTAGTCCTCATTTTCCATTATTCTTTCATCTCTATTTCTTTTTCATTCTTTCTCCGATCTTGTCTCCGCCTCAATCAATTATCCTCTTCCTCAAAATATTCCTGGTGAGATTTGTGATCTGTCTCTTACTCTTTGAAATATTTTAGGCCTCAACGACTCACATCTACGCCAATTATAGCTTGTCCTGATCCTCTCACACCTCACCTCAACGCCATCCATGCTCAGTGAATTCTCAATCAATCATCCCCCAGATAATCACTCATCACTCGTACAGTCTCACATTCCTGTTTGTTGTTTTCACTCTCAGTCTTCAGTTTGTTTCTTGTGCTGTTCTCACCTCCTGTTTCTTCTTCTGTTCCTAGCTCTCAATTCTGTGATCAATTCAATCCTCATTATCTCTTCAAGTTGAATGCTCTGGTTGAAATAAAATAAAAGGATGAGGATGGCAATCTTATGATTCTAAGAGGAGTGTATATAAGATTCAAATGGGGGCACTCTGGTTTAAGGTGAGTAAGAAATGATGATTCATTTCCCTTGTCAAGCTTCAGAGTTAAGTATACTAAGTAAAAAAGGGCTTACAGGTGGTTTGCAGGTAAGGATAAAAATGAATGGAAGATATTCAATACTAAGCTATTAAGGTCCACACTACTTGGGGGAACAATTCAGACAGGAATGGAGGAAATGAGCCGCATGGATAAATATAACAAAATCACAAGAACCATAACTCCATAGTATAGTATAAATAAATTACAAGACTTTACACTCATGAGCAGAGATTAATAAAGGAATATGAAGCTGAAAAAAAATATGGCTGAACTCAAAATTTAGGCAACACAAAGATCAGACAAATATCTAAACAAAAAGAAGTTTTTTTAGTAATTTCAAAGGCATGAATCAAGCCTGGGTCTATAACTTCAGTATGCTTTGAATCCAATTGATACCACCATGGAAAATGGATAAATTGGGAGGTGATTTCAGATGCTGAATACTTGGAAGAGTTTATTTTTATCATCCTTTAACTCTCTTTTTTTCCTGGAAGATTAAAAATTTGAATAATGATTGATGGAGAGTACAAAATGATTTCAACAGCTTCCCACCCATTCATATTTTGGGAATTCAATTTTTTTGTAATTTTTTTATAAAAAAAATTTATTCAATGAGTCATCAAAACAAATGACTGTATACTTTAAATTCCAACAAGATCAGCATTATTTTTCCTGAAAATTAAATTCCAAATTTATCTTTCACAAAAGGTTAGTGGACCTAAACTCACTCAATTCTAGAGGTTTTCTGTGGGAACCCCAATTAAAAAATTCAAAATATCCAGGATTTTTAATAATCAATCATGAAAAATTCATCTTGAAAGTACTTGGCATACAAAAATAATATCCAATCCAGATTCAAACTTTTTTCAGATTTGAATCAGTGTAGCATCATATAATTTCATGTTAAAATAATTTTTTTTAAAAATTAATTTCAAGAGATTTTAGAACAATTTTTCCAAACAAGATTCCTACCTGGAAATAGATTTTTATTTTCCTAAAGACAAAAGTAAAATTTGCATATAGAATCAAATTAGATTTGTGGAAAATTAGGCACTCTATCTATTAAATTCTTGAAATTCCATCAGTTCAAAATTATAATTTTACCACTCTTGAGTGAAGTTATGCTGTTTAAATAGAATTGAATGTATTCTATCATTGCATTCAATAATCAAAATTTCATCAGGTAATTTGAATTAGGAAAGATAGAAAGAATTTTCTTCTCAAAATTTGAAAAAAAATATCTAGATTCCCATAGTGATTCCCAGCCTATACTTTAGGGCCCACATCGTAAACTTGCATCATATTTAATAGAATACAAAGGGCTCACCTCCTAGCCATAAATATTAAATAAAATGGGAAATAAAATATTGAAATTTTTCATTTTCAGCTTGATATTTTGATTTTATATATTTGGGATAATTTCTGTTTACATCTTAAAAGAAATTCTTCTATCATGTAAGGTTTTTTTTGACCAATTTGGGATTTTTTAATTACCATTCTTTGCACTGATTTCAAATTCTTTGATTCATCATGTAGTAAATCAAAGTATCATTAACATAGGAACTATGATCTAAATCACTTCAAATTTGGGATGGAGTGAGTGGAAGTACAGAATTTCTACCATGTGAAAATTTCTGATTCCTCAATTTTCAAATCATCTTTTGGAAAATCATCATGCCCAGAAAATTTCCTGGTTTAGGGTTTTGATAAGTAAAATATCTTTTTTAAAGCACTTTCCAATAGCTTTAGAATTTTTTTAATAGCAATCTAATTCATTCTCAATCATGTTACAATATTGCTGGATCACTTTTTCCTAGTTAATATAATTTTATCTCTAAATAAATTCTTAGCCAAGCTTTTTTATATGGGGTATGTAAAAGTATCTTAACTTGTGTTACTATGTGTGTTTGTTCTTTTGAATTCATGTAGCCTCCCCCTTCCCCATTTTTAATAATAATAGGGCCTTGGCTAGATTCAAACCCTCAAAATTACTAAATCCGCAGATTTTTTTGAAAAAGATGTTATTGTGCGATTTGGTTTGTTAAAATCACACCCTTGGGTGTGATTGAAAACAAAATAAAATAATATATATATCTATTTATACATAACAATACATGAATATAGCAATTGATTTAATATATCCATTAATTTTGTCCTTTTCTCCAATGAAAAATGGTTTGAAACATTCATTCCATGCTTTAAAACTGTTAACTGGTGCTGGAAGTTCATTTCCTACCCTTACACACCCCAGAGGGCGTGAGGGTATGGCCATTAAGAACCCTCTTCTGCAGAGTTATGAAGTGGTGTTTAAACCCTACAGCCCATGTTTTTGATGGCAAGCTCCTAAAAAATGGGGGGTGGCATGTTCCAACACCCTGTAAAAACCTGCCAGTCCACAGTTTTGATGGGAATTTCAATTGCCTGCATGTCATAACCACAATCTGGCTTTGTCTCCTCAGTCTTACCCAACCCTCAGCCAAAGTCAACCCTCAGCACAATCTACCCCCAGCCCTGGATCCACATGCTGCACCTGCTGAAGTCTCCTCCTGCCTACCCTGCAGCCCTCAGTCAATCCCCCAGGCAATCCATCCACCTCTCTATGGCTTGGTGCATCCTCATCTCTCCTTCAACTCTATCTGGTATGAGAAGTACATACTATTAACCCATAGTACATACTCCTGGATGGAAAGCCCATACTCCAGTTCAGTACATGACCTTCCTGGACAGGCCCATTACCCAATAAGTCAAACAACTGCCTCAAGCCCAATTTTTCAACATGTAATACAATGGGAAATTCAGCCCCAGAACCAGTAATCCCTCCTCAAGGCCTCCTCTCAGTTCTCACATATACTTGCCTCTCTTGTCCTCCTGGACTAATTCCCCTCAAGGAATCAGTATACTACTTCCTATTGGTTAGTCCCTCATCCAATAGGTTTCATTTCAGAACAAGGAAGCCAACCAGCCTACCTTAATCACCTCACCTATCCCTCTGGTGTTACTCTTACAGGATTCCCTTATCAACATCCTTCAGAGCCTTACTCCTGGATTCTTCTCCTTATCATTTTCCTTAATCTACATCTCATCTTCATATGAAACCATCTCCTTATCTATATCCTGATTTCTGTGAGCAGTAGTGCCTGTTCCTTCAGCCCCTTGCACACCAGGGGCAGTTGTGACATTATACTAATTCCTTCCCCTTTATTACTACCCATCTCCATATATCAATAGAACTATCCCATCCATTTGTCAAATCATTCCACCTCACAAATAACACTGCCTACAATATTTTTGGGTTTGCATGTTACAGAGCTCAAAATTGTGTGGCTTCCACATTTCCAAAGGATCTCCCTGTGTGATTTATCTACCTCAATCCCTTCCCCAAATTTGGCCCTTAAACAAAACTTCAACAGAACAATTTGATTCTTTGAAGGGGATTTTGAACTTCAACAGTCCTTTTACAGCACTTTCAAAGCTTCAATAGATCCAATCAAACTTTGAAAAACTTTGAATTTGACAAAGCTTCAATAGATCCAATCAAACTTTGAAAAACATTGAATTTGACTGCTTTGACTTTGACTTTGACGCTTCAACTGCTTCAATGCTTGGACCTTTGACTTGGATGCTTTGAACTTCAACTTTGATGCTTTGAACTTTGACTTTTACCCACTTTGACACGCTTCAATCCACTTTGACCCACTTCAAAGTGCTTTGACAAACTTTGTACAACCTCAAGTCTTCTACCAGCCAATCCTTTTCTGCTTTTTCTCTGGGTAATTCTCTTGGGTCACTCCCCAAAAGTATACTTGGAAACCATGCCTTCTTCATGCGCAAGACCTTCCATCATTACCAGTCCACCTCATGCTTGGGCAGCCCAAGGACGTGGTTCTACCATAGACGTACAGGATCAAAATCAATCTAATCCTGAAGCCTGTGGACAAGGGAGGAAATTTTCCAACCTCCCTGTACCAGCTTCCAAAACCCTGGATACTGGTATCCTTACTCCATCCCATCTAAGAGATTCCCTATCTCCCACTCCTCCTGTAGTCATAACTTTTGCTAATTGTGTAATTGGTCAATATCCTCAAGCAGATTTTGGACTGGACTGTCATAAACACAACTTGACTCAGCCTTACTCAACCCTCAGTCACACCCAACCCTCAGCCACTCACAGTACAATCTACCTTCCACTACATACTGCATATCCCCTAGGTAATCTCCCAGGCATACTCTCCACCTCTCTATGGCTTGGTTCATCTCTATCTCTCCTTCAAACTCTATCTGGTAGGAGAAGTACACAGTCAACCCATAGTACATACTCCTGGCTGGACAACCCATAACCCAGTCCAGTACATGACCTTCCTGGACAGGCCCATACTCAATCTGTCAAGCTACAACCTCCAGCCCATTTGGTCAACACATGTAATGCCATGGGCCTCTCAGACCATCAACAGTCATCCCTCCTCAAGGCCTCCTCCCAGTTCTCACATATACTGGCCTCTCCTCTCCTCCTGGACTAATTCCCCCCAAGGAATTAGTATACTACTTCTTATTGGTTAGTCCCCCATCCAATAGGTGTCATCTCAGCACAAGAAAGCCAACCAGCCTACCGTACTCATCTCACCTATCCCCTTGGTGGTACTCCTACAGGATTCCCTTACCCACATCCTTCAGAGCCCTACTACTGGATTTCTCTTCTCCTCATTGTCATTACGCTACGTCTACTCTTCATATGCAATCAATCTCTTTGTCTCTATCCTGAGTTCTGTGAGCAGTAGTGCCCGTGCCTTCAGCCCCTTGCACGCCAGGGGCTTTTGTGACATTATACTAATTCCTTCCCCTTGATTACTACCCATCTCTATATTCCAATCTACCCATTCCATCCAACCTCCAAACCTTTTCTTCTCCCGGATAACACTACCTACAATATTTGTGGGCGTGCGTGGTACAGAGCTAAACAGTGTGTGGCCTCCACGTTTCCAAGGGTACACCCTGCGGAATTTTTCCATCTCAACCCCTCCCCTGAAATTGGCCCTTGAACAACGTTTTTCGACGGGAACTTCGATACTTCGACTTCAACTTTGACCTTCAACTTCGATACTTCGACTTCGACTTCAACCTTTGACTTTGACACTTCAACCTCAATACTTCGACTTTGACTTCGACCTTGATACTTTGATTTTGACGCTTTGACTTCGACCTTCAACTTTGACGTTTCGACTTTGATACTTCGACTTCGACTTTGACCTTTGACTTCAACACTTCAACCTCGATACTTCGACTTTGACCTTTGACTTTGACGTTTTGACTTTGACCTTTGACTTCAACCTTTGACTTCAACCCCTGATTACAACGGGACGTTGTACAAGCTCAAGATTCTTTTGCGGCCAATTTTCCGTCCTCCTTTCTTTTTTCTCTGGGTACTTTTCTTGGGTCACTTCCCTACGGCATACTTGGAACCATGCCTCCTCGACGTGCACAACCTTCCGTCATCACCAGTCCACCTCTTACCAGGGCAGCCCGGGGACGTGGCGCTACTATGGACATACAAGACCACAATCAATCTACCCCTCAAGCCCGTGGACAAGGGAGGACCTTTTCCAACCTCCCTGCACCAGCTTCCAACACCATGGACACTGGTATCCTTCCTCCAGCTCCCCCAAGAGCTTCTCTGTCCCCTGCTCCTCCTGTTGTCAGACCATTTATTAATCGAGTGACTGGTCAATATCCCCAAGCAGGTTATGGATTGGATTCTACATTGTACAATCCCAGCCTAATTCCTCTCCCTGAGGACGAGGAAGAGGAGGAAGAAAGCGAGGATTCAGGTTTTGATTCAAGGATCCTTAGCAACCTTAACTCACCAACCTCTGGACCTCAAGAAGAAGCTTCCCAACCTTCTGTCTCAACTGCAATCCCTTCTCCCCCAAGTCAACCTCCTCAACCTCAAACTGTGGACCCTACTCTCCTAGCCTTGCTTCAAAACATGACTTTGGCAGTGGCCAAACTCTCCCAACCCCCAACAACTAGTACTTCCCACTCTGGAACTTTCAAAGCCCCATCAATGAATCCGCCAGACAAATTTGAAGGCAATAACCCTACCAAGCTCAGACCTTTCCTACAAGCTTGTGAACTCATCTTTGCAAATGATGAAGGGTCATTCCGTGTGGACCGAAGGAAAGTTCTATTTGCTGTCTCCTACCTCACTGGGAACACAAACCGTTGGATTCAACCCTACTTGGCTCATCTCTCCAATCAAGAGCCCTCATTCCTGCTCAACTCCTGGCAACACTTCACGGAACAACTTCATACTATCTTTGGCAATCGTCTGGAGACGGCCAAGGCAGAGAAGGAACTTGTAAATTTGAAGATGAAGGACTCTGGATATGCCTCAACCCACATCACCGAATTTTGCTCCCTCATGACTAAAGTTTCTGGATGGGGTGATAGAGCCTTCTACTTCCATTTTTTTCAAAGCCTCCCTGCCCAACTTCTGGACCAGCTAGCCGGCTATGACGGTTCTGTAGGCCCCCTCCAAGACCTCACGGATGTAGTGTTGGATTACAATACCAGGTACCACGAACAAGTCAAGGAGAAGTCTTCCCATCCAAGCTACTCTAAACAGAAAAACTCCTCTCAATACCAAGCCAATTCTTCCCAGTCTGACAAGGGCAAAGGCAAGGCCAAGAAGAAAGACAAATCCGCAAAGAAGAAATCTTCCCAAACCAAACCGACCTTGGACTTAGGTCCTGATGGCAAGCTCAAGGCTGAAGAAAAGGCAAGAAGGGAGAAGGAGGGACTATGTATGTATTGTGGAGGGAAGCATAAGACAGACAACTGTAAAAAGAAGCCTGCATCCAATACTAACCCTTCCTCTAACCCCAAGCCAAAAAACAACTAGGTGGTTTTCCTGTTGTACTCCAGGATTATCACCCTACTGATGTTAGGGTACAAAAGATACAAAAAGATTACTCTGACCAACTTTCCAAAGGCTTACGTTTTATTCTCTTTCACCAGGACTTGAGTTATAGTGTTTTGATTGATTCAGGTGCTACTCAATCTGTAATGGCTAATACCATGGTTCTAAAGTGTTCATTGCAGCCCATGCCTCTGGGCAAACCTATTCCTCTTTTCAATTTCAGTCCAAATTAGTCACCCTCTAAACTGATTACCCACAAGGTAACTTGGGTGGTCTCTCTTCCTTCCTTTCCTAGCTTTGAATGGGAATTCTTCCTTGTCGACGCGCCATTCTCAGAAGACCTCCTCCTGGGAATCGACTTCCTCCACCACTGGAATCCTGAAGTAAACTGGAAAATGGGGCGGATCACCCCAAGACACCAGCCAGCTAACAACTTTTCCTCCCAATCCGTTGAACTCAACATGGCCAACCTACCCTCAAATAATTGCTCTTTCACTCTGCCCTTGGCACTGCAGTCCATTGCATTCCCCTTTACTTCAGAACCTTTGCATCCTCAACACTCCATCCAGTTTCCATTGAGTTCAACAATTTCCCACCTAGCTTGGATATTCACTGATCCCTTGACCATTCCTCTGGAGGAGGAACCTAGGGATTCATCCTTGCTTATCATGCAATTGGTTACCTCTTCTAACATTTCTGTCACTCCCCATAAGATTATTTCAGCTGACTGGGGCAAGTTTGACATTGACGAAGACCCTGAAGAAATAGAAACTGTGTTGAAAAAAGTTCCTGCTGATTACCATTCTTTCCTAGATGTTTTCTCCAAGGTGAAAGCAGATCAACTCCCACCTCACCGCGCTTACAATCATCACATCAAACTGGAAGGCCCACTCCCTCCAGTTGGGCCTATCTATTCACTATCCCAAGTTGAAAAGTCAACCCTACAAGCCTACATAGCAGTGAATGTAGAGAAAGGTTTCATCCATTCCAGCACTTCAAGCACTGGAGCACCTGTTCTTTTTGTTAAAAAGAAGGATGGGAGTTTGCGGTTGTGTGTTGACTACCGCAAGCTTAACGCTGTCACCAGGAAGAACCGTTACCCACTTCCTCCAATGACTTTCTTACTGACTGTCTTCTCAGGTTCTTCTATCTTCACCAAAATCAACCTCAGAGGCGCCTACAATCTATTGCGCATCAAGGAAGGAGATGAACACCTAACAGCATTCAGATCTCAGTTTGGAAGCTATGAATACCTGGTCATGCCCTTTGGGCTGACCAATGCCCCAGCTTCTTTCCAAAATCTTATAAATGACATCCTTGCTGATCTCCTCACAATTTATGTGGTGGTTTACCTTGACAATATCCTCATTTTCTCAAAAAACTTACAGGAACACATCCCTCATGTGTGTGAAGTATTGACCAGGCTCAGAAAGCACAAGTTATATGCAAAAGCCTCCAAATGCGACTTCCATGCACCTTCTGTGGACTACCTGGGCTATGTGATCTCAGGGGATGGGATTTTTATGGACAACAACAAAGTCAAGACCATCCTTGCCTGGCCCACTCCTACAAACAGAAAGGCCCTGCAATCTTTCCTTGGGTTTGCTAACTTCTATTGCAGGTTTATAAAGAACTACTCTAAACAGGTCTCCCACCTCACCTCTGTCGCTGGAAACAGCTCCCCCTTCAACCTCACTCCTGAAGCTTTGCAACAATTTGAAAACATCAAGCAAGCTTTTACCCAAGCTCCAGTCCTTCGCCATTTTGATCACCTCCTGAGAACTTACATTGAGACTGATGCCAGTGACTATGCCCTGGGAGCAGTCCTGCACCAGGTTACTGCTGATAACACTAAACACCCTATTGCCTTTGACAGCAGAAAAATGTCCAGTGCTGAACTCAACTATGAAATCCATGACAAAGAGCTCCTTGCCATTGTCTTTGCCCTCCAGCAATGGAGGTCCTACCTCTTGAGCGTTACTGACCCTTTTGAAGTCCTAACTGATCATTCCTCTTTGAAGTATTTCATGTCTTCCAAGGTCCTCACTAGAAGACAGGCCCGTTGGGCAGAGTTCCTCTCTGAATTCAATTTTCTGATCACTTACAGGCCTGGCAGACTTTCAACCATCCCAGATATCCTGTCACGTTGGGACGACGTGTACCCAGCGGGGGGAACGCCATATTCTGAAAAGAATCCTGGAAATTTTCAACAGCTTCTGAAACAAAATGAAGTTGAAACTTCTAAACTCTTTTTCCTTTCTGCTAATGAACTTGACAATCAACTGAGTGAATTGGCTTCTGGTCAACAAGCTGACAAGTTATTTCAGGACATCATTAAAATATTGAATAAGAATGAAGAAGTAACTGATTACTCCTTAGACCCCTTTAGTGGCTTACTCCTGTTCCAGGGTAAAGTGGTCATACCTGACCAAGCTAACCATCTTAAACAAAAAATACTCTATCAAAGACATGACTCTCCTCTTGCAGGTCACCCTGGTCAAGAGAAGACTCTCAACCTCATCAAGAGATCTTTCTCCTGGAATGGAATGTCAAAGGATGTCAAGAACTATGTTTCAGCCTGCTACCTTTGCAACAGGAACAAGGCAAGGCATGAAAAGAAACTAGGACTTCTCAAACCTCTTCCAATCCCTGATGGCCCTTGGACTTCACTCTCTATGAACTTCATCTCTCAACTCCCTCTCTCCAATGGATTTGATTCTATCCTTGTTGTGGTGGACCGTTTCTCTAAGATGGCCCTCTTCATTAAAACAACCGGCACACTGACTGCGGTAGAACTTGCTAACCTTTTCATCAGTCATGTCTTCTCCAAGCATGGCCTACCTGCTGACATCATAAGTGACCAAGGCTCCCTATTCATCTCTTCTTTCTGGAAAACACTTTGTGAAAAATTACAGATCCAAAGGAATCTCTCCACAGCCTACCATCCTGAAACAGATGGCCAAACTGAAAGAGTCAACCAAGTGCTAGAACAATACCTCAGAATGTACATCAGTTATCATCAGGACGACTGGGATACTTGGCTCCCCTTGGCAGAATTCTCTTACAACAATAGTGTCCATACTTCTACCCAGCAATCACCCTTCTTTACCCTCTATGGAAGGCACCCAAGTTTTGACTTCCTACATGTGTTGGACAATCAACCTGCCAGTCACTACCTGGACCAGATTCAGAAGAACCAGATTCAACTAAAGAAAGAATTAAAAGAGTCTATGGATAAGTATAAGTACTATGCTGACCTTAATAGAAAAGATATTCCAAAAGGTATTACTCCTGGGAATAAAGTTTGGTTATCTGCAAAGAATATCAATACTAACAGACCTTCCAAGAAGCTCTCTGAGCGTTGGTTGGGTCCTTTTCTCATCATTGAATGTATAGGATCTCATGCTTTCAAACTCCAACTCCCTGATCAATGGTCTTCCATCCACCCTGTCTTCCACGCTTCCCTTCTCAAACCCTACTCCCCAAACCCAAATTCTCCTAACCATCATCCACCCCCAGAACCAGTGGAAATTGATGGTCAGGAAGAATGGGAAGTGTCTCAAATCCTGGACTCCAAGATTAGACGTGGCAAACTTCTTTACTTAGTCTAATGGAAGGGTTTTTTAGAAGACTCTGAAAGAACCTCATGGGAACCAGTAGCCAACCTCACCAACTGTTCAGCCCTCCTCCACAACTTCCACTCACTCTATCCTTCCAAACCCAAACCCTCATAATAGCCACTCTGTCTCCCAACCAGCTCCATCTTATGTCTTTTTGGTTTCTCCACAATTTTAAAGTCCACTCTCTCTCTCTCCCAAAACAATAAATCAAAACAAACCTCGCTCCATTTCATCCATCTATATAAAGAAAAGTAAAAGAAAACAAAACAATTTCTATCTACCACTCCTTTTCAATCTTATCAATCAAATCAGTAATTTTAGCTACCCAAACACTAGCCAACTTTATCTTCCTCCCTTCATATTCCTCCTTGTCCTTAGCAGTAGCCCCCAACTCATATGTTACACCAGAAAAAGATAAAAAATCCTCTAGCTCTGCCAACACTTCCTTTTTTGCCTCCTTCTTTTCCTTCTTCTTCTCCACTTCTTCCCCATTATTTAAGCTCCATCCAAAAATAGCATTGCTCCTGGAATCCTTTGAAAACCTCCCAAGACGTCTTTCAATCTCCTTCAAGTCCCCCACTGGATCATCTTCAATAGCATCCATGGGTCCAACTACTTTTCCTCCAGAGCAAGCATAAAAACCAATATCCCCCTGGTTCACCTTCCTATACTTACCCATCACTCCATCCTCAGCCAGTAGTCTTCCAACCAACTCTCCAACAGACTTAGGACCAGGGGAATCATCCTCCAACTCTATAACCTACTTGCCCTTTCTTTGTCTTTCTCCACTCCATCTTCTCTCTCTTCCTCTTCTCTCTCTTCCTCTTCTTCTTCTTCCTCTTCTTCTTCTTCATTGTCATCAGGCTCTCCAGGAGCATCCTCGTCCTCGTCCTCCTTTCTTCCGGCTTTGACATCCGCTTTGACTTTGACAGGTCCAACTTTGACTTCAATTGGTTTGACTTCAACTTTGATAGAGGCGGCGGCTACGTTCCCGACGGGCGGCTCTCTGGCAATTCGAACCACCCTCGAACTTCAAACTTTGACGTCTCTTCAACGCTTCGTCGCCTTGTCAACCCCCTCGCCGCTGCTTTGACCATGCTTCAATTGGATCACCACAGCTTCAACGGCCCTCCTACGCGGCTCAACCGCCTTGACCACGTAGCGTCAAACCTTGTCAGGCCCCATCCCGGACCTTCAAACCTCAGCCACTCCGGCCTTTGACCGTCAAACTTTGACGGCCCCAACCTTCGACCGTCAAACTTTGACAGGTTCGACCCCCGACCGTCGAACTTTGACGGATTCAATTTGACCCTTTCGAACTTTGACTGGTTCGACCAGGTCTCGGCCTGCCTCGACCGCTTTGACAAGGGTTCAATCAACTTCGACCGGGCCGGCCGTACTTCGATGAAGGTTTGACTGGCCTTCTAGGCCCTTGGAATCCGCGAGCGAACTAATTGAGGAGGTATATGGGGTCCCCCAACGGACGTCCATCGCGTTCGAACTGGCCGCTTCCTTCTTCAACGTACCGTCCAACGCCAACTGTCCTTTCCTTCTCAACTCCATGCGATGTTTCTCCATCCTCTTCATTTTCTCCTTCAGCGCCTCCACTATAGTAAGACGCCCGCACAAGAACAGTCAGCACCGCTAAACAAACTTGAACTTCCACACTACTCACCATCCAAAGCTCCTACCCTACTCTCCACGCCTAGCAACACGCTCAAATTGTCCGGCGCTTCCTTCACTTCAAAATTGGGGCAAAACTCGTCCCTCACCCAAACAACTGGTCCCAGCACCTTCCTTCCGGCGTCGTGGGCTCCAGAACAAGGCCTCTTGTAGCGTCAACAATACTCTCACTTCCCAGACTTGGGAGTGATGCTGGTGATGCAAACCTTGTCAGTCTCAGCACACCTGGAACAAGGAGGATAGTATTGGTTGACAGGGTAATAGCCGTTGGTAATTTCCATGGTGAATGGGGGGGTGGATGATCTATTATAAGATGAAAGTGATGGACAGGTGTCAGGTAGTGATGGTGATGGATATGGTGATAGGAAGAGTAGTACAGACATGGTTGAAATCTCAACTTGTTCTCACCTCTTCTTATGGGTATCAGGAGCTACCCCTTCCTCTTCTGGGGGGGTACTTTCATAACCACAACTTGACTCAGCCTTACTCAACCCTCAGTCACACCCAACCCTCAGCCACTCACAGTACAATCTACCTTCCACTACATACTGCATATCCCCTAGGTAATCTCCCAGGCATACTCTCCACCTCTCTATGGCTTGGTTCATCTCTATCTCTCCTTCAAACTCTATCTGGTAGGAGAAGTACACAGTCAACCCATAGTACATACTCCTGGCTGGACAACCCATAACCCAGTCCAGTACATGACCTTCCTGGACAGGCCCATACTCAATCTGTCAAGCTACAACCTCCAGCCCATTTGGTCAACACATGTAATGCCATGGGCCTCTCAGACCATCAACAGTCATCCCTCCTCAAGGCCTCCTCCCATTTCTCACATATACTGGCCTCTCCTCTCCTCCTGGACTAATTCCCCCCAAGGAATTAGTATACTACTTCTTATTGGTTAGTCCCCCATCCAATAGGTGTCATCTCAGCACAAGAAAGCCAACCAGCCTACCTTACTCATCTCACCTATCCCCTTGGTGGTACTCCTACAGGATTCCCTTACCCACATCCTTCAGAGCCCTACTCCTGGATTTCTCTTCTCCTCATTTTCATTACGCTACGTCTAATCTTCATATGCAATCAATCTCTTTGTCTCTATCCTGAGTTCTGTGAGCAGTAGTGCCCGTGCCTTCAGCCCCTTGCACGCCAGGGGCTGTTGTGACATGGACTCCCCTTTGTACAATCCCAGCTTAATTCCTCTCCCTGAGGAAAAGGAAGAGGAAGAGGGGGAAAGCGTAGACTCAGGCTTTGATTTGAGTATCCTTAGCAATCTTAAATCACCAACTTCTGGACCTCAAGAAGAAGCTTCCCAACTTTCTTCTTCAACTGCATTTCCTGCACCACAAAATCAACCTCCTCAAGCTCCTGCTGTGGATCCTACTCTAATTTCCCTGCTCCAAACAATGACTACAGCGGTAGCCAAACTCTCTCAACCTCCAGAAACTAGTACTTCCCACTCTGTAACTGTTAAGAGTGACGTGAGGACACAATTATTTCACAAGACTTTAACCAAAAGTTTTCACAGATTTCTCACATATGACATACCTTGTAGATAGTCTAGTGCCCAACCATCCGCCTGCCCTGGAATCCTTCTCTCTCCTTACCAAGATTTGGATTTGGGATTGGCCCAAACGTGAGGCCAGAGGCTAACGTGGTGGATGGTCAGGTGAGTTAGAATCCTGAAAGCAATCTAACCAAGATTTGGATTAGGGATTGGCCCAAACATGAGGCTGGAGGCTGATGCAGTGGATGGTCAGATTGAATCATTGAACAGTTTAAAAGACAGTGAACCAACTAGAACAAACACCCATGGAAAATAGATATCAAAAAAGAAAGGAAGAATGGATTAAAAACCAGGCAGACAAGCAACAGAGCACCACCACTGGAGGATGAAAAGGGGACAAGGCAACAGCGGAAAATAAAATGGCGGACCAAGGATCATCTTCAGCTGGATTTGTATTGAAAAGGGAAATTTGAATCAAGGTTTGAGTCCCTACAAGCTACACTCCCACAACAGTTCCAGCAAATGGAGGCAGCCATTTCTGGGTTGGCCACGCCACAAGGATCATTGGGCTCTCCAATTCCGCACCACATGACCCTGGCCACTCATTGAGGGGAAAACCAGCTGGCTATCAAATTTGTGGAAGACCCCATGTCTTTCCATTGGAATATTAACACCAAACATCTGGTCCTTGCCTTCAATTGATTGAACTTCAATTTATTGGAAGGAGCAATTGAACGGACCCTCTGCCAGGAATTCAATTGCAACCCCAGTTTCCTGGAAGACCCAACATGTTTTGACACGTTAACACGCACTGAAAATTGAGCCATAGTCAACTTGCTTTGAAATTCAGTCAACTACAAGCTCTATGCCATCATCAAGGAATCTTGGATATAGCTAGCTAGATCAATATATGACACCTTGGTGGAGAAATTCAAGAGGTCAGACAGAAGACCCAAACTGGCCGTTGTGGAGAAGATGATTAAACTATTATCATTTCCCAAAGCGGACATGGCCTGGATAACAGGCTTCCACACAATCATGGCCAATCTCAACAAATTGGATATCTCAGGCAATGAGCTGGTTGGCCTACTTTTCCAGTCCTTCACAATATCCTCACTGGGTATTTAAAGAAAAACTTACAACAATTCTGTCTTGCAACAATTTAACAATGCAAAGAACCCACCACAGTTCCTTGACTTAGCAAACGTTTTGCAAGGGGAAATAGGGAAACTGCAAAAAAAGCTGATGGCTGGTGTGGATTTGATGGAACTAAACAGGATCAACGCTGTCTGGGGACAATATTTCCTGCTGCAACAAAGGAATCCAGTCCCCGGGAACTCCTTTGACAAGCCCACAAATAAGCCTCACCTATCCATTGACCAAGCAGCATATTATGCTGGAAAATGCAAGTTTCATTCCCTCCTGCTGGAAACTTATGGATTCAAATGCCAATATTGTGGCAAGGAAGGCCACTGGTATGCTTACTGCAGCATGTTCTGGACCAATGTATGGATGAGGAGAATCCCCACCCCACTGGAAGACCATGCACATAGTCAGTCACAATACCTACCACCTCCGTGCTGTGGAAAGTAAAAGAGAGCTACTCCCCTATTTGTCCTTGAGTTTGGAAGTCAATGGTCTCAGCATCTGTAATTTTAAGAATGCTCCTTTGTTTTTAAGAGTGAGAGAGGGAAAAGAGAGTAAAAAAATATGTTGAATTCCTTCCCTTCCTCTTCCTTTCCTTATCCCCATATCCAATGGTAATATAAGATAATCCCCCAAGAGCTGGGATTGAGAGTGCAGACTTTATGCCCACCCTCTCAATCCTAACCTAAGTACAAGTGCAATAAAATCCCAACAACAAATTTTAAAGAAACCCTAAGCCCAGAACCCTAGCCTAACCCTAACCCATTCCGTGCCTGCTTACTGTTACTTACATCCAGTTTGTCCTTCTCATGACGCGGCCCTCCGCCGCTCCCTACTTGGAGCCCCCTGCTTGTCTGTATCCGCTTTGTGCACCATGTAATTCCCTGACCCGCAGGTTGGCCTGCGCCCATAGCCCCAATTGCCCTGCCCTACTTCCACAAAATAGCTTTCTGCAAACCTGGTTGGGCCAGCTCCATTCTTGGGTCCGTAATGTCCAAGGGGGCCAGGGCCCATCACATCTGATCAATCCCAACCCATGCCCAGTATGCCAGGCCCCACAGCGCCTACTGCTGAGCCCACTGCCGCTGCTGCTGAGACTGCGCGCATCCAGGTGCTGAGCCTGACCTACCAAATTCTGAGCAGGCTAACCACGGTGTGGTGCTCTTTCATGGACGCGAGTTGGGAAAGGCTGCGCGCTGCGGGCTCACATAGATTGGAAAGCTTGCGCGGATTGGAAGGCTTGCCCAGATCGGATGGATTGCGCGGATTGGAAGGCTTGCGCGGATTGGAAAGCTTGCGCGGATTGGAAAGCTTGCACGGATTGGAAGGCTTGCGCAGATTGGATGGATTGCCCGGATTGGAAGGCTTGTGCGGATTGGACGGCTTGCGCGGATCAAGCGGATTGCCCATTGCAAGACGCGCGGATTGGATCACGCGGGTACGCCCCAGATACCTGGAATGGGTTGTCGGGCGGACGCATCATGAGAAGGACAAACCAGCAGGCAACACGGACGGGGCATGTGGCAGGGGAGGTGGAGCATGGGTTACAAAAAGGGGGACGGAGGGATAGGGTTGGGCTAGGGTTCTGTGGCTTAGGGGTTTTATTCCATCATTCTTGCTTACTTGCAGTTGTACTTAGGTTAGGGTTGAGAGGGAGGACTTAAATACTTCACTCTCAACTCCGGGTTGTAAGGAACATCATCACATCAGATTGGATTGGATTGGAAAGGAAGGAACCAATCTTATTATCACTCTCTCTCTCTCCCTTGTCTCTGAAGACTCTCTCTCTTCTTTAAACTAGTTGCATCCAACCTCCTTACAGACGCTTAGACCAATAACTTCTGGAACTCAAGGACAACTTCAGGGGGTATTGCCCCTTCTTGTTTCCACAATGGCATGGTTCCCAATCAGAGACTATATAAAAACACCACAGAGCCCAACTCAGCCCCACAGGCGCAAAGATTGGACTATATTTGTGGATATGCCAGAGGTGGATGGTGAGGAAATCTTGCTGGACTCCAGGGCCAGCGCGCACATGAGTGGCCCCTCCAGATATTTTCATCCTACCTCTAGTCTCAAGACCCCAAAGCATTTCTTCCTGGCAGCTAACAACCATCATGTTGATGCTACCACAACCAGCAGCCTTGTGGTACCAACCAAGACAGGACAAATAACTATTGAAGGTGTATATTTGTGTCCATCATTCAGCAGGATTATCCTTTCTACTGAATGGCTGTTAGAGGGTGGATGGAGACTGTCTCACTGAGGCCTGAGAGCAACTCTGAAGGACCCAATGGGGAACTCCTACAAAATGTTCTTCTGAAACTTCTGCTGGGTCATACTTACTTTTAATACAACTAACACTGAAATGAAGATTAGCTTGAGGCTGTCTTTTGATCCGTACAAATGGCATGTCCGCCTTGGGCACGCTTCTGAGGCTGCTATGAGGGCTTTCCTGAGGAAAAACTACTCAGGTGAAATGCGTGGCCCTTGGCAATCATTTTTCTGTGAATGCTGTGCCATCTCCAAAAGTTTGGATAAAAGGACCCCAGGCGCTGAGTCCGGCATAGCAAGGAATGACCCCTTGGACCTGTTTGTCACTGATGTGGCGGGTCCATTTGAGGAGCATCTTATAGGGGCCTGCTTCCTCCTGATGTTCCGCAATCATGCATTGACCTACACTTTTGTGGAAATCCTGAAGTCACAATAGGAATTTCCAGGGAAGATCTTGGGCTGGCTGGAAAACCTAAAAATAACCTTGGGTCAATACCCTAAGTTTATCCAAAGAAATAATGTGGCCAAATACACCGGGCGGCTCAAGAAGAAACTAGAGCCAATGGGAATCCAGATGGCGCCAGTCGCACCGTACCAACCCAAGCAAATTGGAAAGACGGAAAGGGTGAACAGAACCCTGGGGGACATGGCGCGCACTATGCTGAAAAAGAGGGGGATGGACTGCAAGATTTGGTCTTTTGCGTACCAGGCAGCCACATACATCATCCACTGCCTCCCCAACTCCCGGACAGGCAAAAAGTCCCCGCTTGAGCTCCTATCTGGAAACACCCCAACCCCGGCCATCCTATACCCCTTTGGGGCAAAGGCCATCAATCACATCCCAGAAGAGCATAGAGGAAAGTTGGATGAGTGAGGCAAGCACTGCAGGCTACTTGGCTACCCACCGGGGGCGCTGGTTGGATTTTTTGGTCAGAGAAACAGCAGAGGGTGATCCACTCAAAATTGTCCATATTCCCTTTCTTCCATAATTCACCAGTCAAAGTGGTGTTGGTTGACAGAGGTGATGTTATCAGCCAGCTCCAGCTGGGTGAGGAAGATACTAACAGCATTGCTGCGGCCAAACAGGCTGCCATGGATGCCTTGCCACAATTGATTGAAAGGGCTGTTCCATGTTCAATGCCTGAGGACTTGAAGGGTGAATGGGCAGCGGAGTGGCAGGTATTGGTTGAGGCAGAGATCCAACAATTCAACAACATGGGCGTTTTGGAGCCTGTCAGAACACATAAAGGGATGAAAATCCTTTGCACCAAGTTTGTGCTGGCACACAAAGGTGACGCGGAGGGTAACCTCATTCAGCACAAATCTTGATATTTTGTAAAGAGTTGTAGTCAGAGGCTAGGAGTAGATGAATACAAAACTTACACACTGACTGCTTCCCTCAACAGCTTGCAACTCCTCTTTTCAATATCCCATAGCGGTTCTTATCCTGTGGCCAGTTTTGATTTAAGTGCTGCCTACCTTTAAGGGCCCATTCACAAAGAATTCTATGTCCAGCCACAGACCTTGTTGCGGCCAGAATGGAAGGGATCTGTTATGAAGATCAAGAATTCCATGTATGGGACCCATCAAGCCACAAGATTCTGGTGGAAACACTTCAAGGCAGTTGTTGGGAGAGTTGGCTTTGAAGCAAGTGAGCTCAAGGATTTGCTGTATATCTGCAAGGATGGGAACAAATTTGTGGTCTTCTGGATGCATGTGGATGATGGGGTGGTGATGGAATCCTTGAAGCAGATGATGCAGAGATTTCAAGAAGGGGTCAAACAGTAGTTGAAAACCAATTTTTCAAAGACGCTGTGGTTCCCCATCTTGGACATCCTGGCCACGTTAAGACCTCGATCTATAAACTGTTGCGCAAACGTACCGTCCGGCATCTAAAAAAAAAAAAAAAAAAAAAATTCCAACTCATCCTCAGGTTCATCCGCATTATCATCCTTGCGCGTCGCGGGTCCCTCATCCGCGCTCATCATCTTTGCGCGCCGCCCATCCTCATCCTTATCCTCGCGCGTCCCAATCTCCTGTCCGCGGCGCGTCCCAATCTCCTCTCCGCCGCGCGTCCCAATCTCTTATCTGACCGTGCGTGGTGCGCATCCATGACTTACCAAATCCATCCCAACCGCACCCCCAAGCATTTTTCCAATCCTCAGATCCGTCAATCTCCCATCTCACTCAATCTATCAGTTGTGAATCTCAAGCCTGTCATGATTTTCTCAACTGCCTCCAGCCAATCTCCTATCCGCCCATCCACGCTCTCACAAACTTCATCCGTCACCTTTCCTGGGACTCTCCCACCCACTTCCGCCTTTGGACAAGGGGTGGAGATTGTGTACTACCGCCCGCGGACATCCGCGGCGGTTTGGTTCATTTCCCTTTCCCACCCCATCCGCCTTTGGATGAGGGGTGGTTGATTCCGGTATTGTCGCGTGCGCCCATCCACGGACAGACGCAAGTGATAACTCAATTTTCTTTCTTTTTCCGCGCTATTTGTAGAATCCGTTGTACATAGTCTAACAGGGCCTCCTGCCCATATAGGGAGGGGCTCTCCCCTGCCTTTTTGAAGGTGGAGGGAATCATCCAGCATGAAATCAGCACACCATTGATCCTTGAGCCTCCATACTCAACCCTTGATCCTTGAGCCTCCATACTCAAACCCTTGATCCTTGATCCTTATCACCAACCAATAGCCTTGCTGGTTGAAGAAAAATTCTGTCTGTTGGAGTTTTTGAGTGTGTTATACCACTCCTTTATCCCTTTCTCTGACCATACTGGTCATGATCCTTGATCATCTTTCTGGAGCCAATCACAATTGATTGAAGAGGTTTTATTAAGCTTAAGACCTGGAGTGTTATACCTCCACTTATCTTCTTTGGAGTTGCATTCTGCCAGCCTACTCTTGATTCACTTGAGAAGTGTTGAGGTTATCCTTGCTTCAAATCAGTTACTGTTTGCTTTAGAGCTTCTTAAACATTGTGCTTTGTCTTGTACAGCCATCCTCAGTTATCTGGTAACCTTCAAGCGCTTGATTGCGGAGAGTTGGGCAGGTTCATTGAGAACCTGGAGGTTGCTTGGGTTTTGAGTTGATCATCCCCAATCTTCTGCTGACGACCAGAGTTATTAGCTTGTGGGCGTTGTTTACATACAACAGCTTTTGTTCCTTGAACTCTAAGCATACTTTAACTTCTTTTGTTCAATTTTTTCCCTGAATAATCTTGTCTCAGATAGTGCTGTTCCATTGCTACCAAACCATTGTCATTTTTATCTTCAAATTCCTGATTCCTCATTTACCAGGTTCTGGACCTTGATCTCGGTTACATTCAAATATTTTTGTAACACTCAGGAGGGAAGCCTAAACAGCACCTTTCCCCTCCACAGAACTGCCACGGCCTAGCACCGTTTGGAGTCTTACAACGCTAGACAAGATAGTTGGCATCAGGATAAGCCAAAGGAATGAAGATATGACTCTGGACCAGAAGCTATTTGGGGATGAGATAGTTGAAGAATATCCAAGACGCGTTTTCCAAAGGTGGTCACCGTTTGCTGGTGGAGCAGTTGAGGTGACCGTGGGCAAAGCTGTGGCGGTAACAGAGTATCAGTTGATCCTGGGATCTTTGATGTATTTGTCATGCAGAACTAGGCCGGAAATAACTTATGCTGTCAACCTACTTGCTATATTTAGCTCTTGTCCTGGAGAGGAGCACTGGAAAAAACTGGATCACCTCATTGGCTACCTACAAGTAACCACAAGCTACTCCCTCTGTTATCTACGCAGCGTGAATGGGTATCTAAACATGTGGTTTGACGCAAACTTTGGGGATGAAAATGAGCGCTCTACAAGAAGCTTTGTCATCCAATACAAAGGGAACACGGTTGCTTGGGGTGCCAAAAGACAAACGGTGGTAGCTCTTTCAACCTGCCAAGCCAAGTATGTGGCCTTATCTGAGGAGTCCCAGATCCTTTCCAATCTATGGCTGACCTTAGCCAACATACATTTTGAACTACCATCCATGATATACTGCAATAATGAGGCTTCCATCTCAGTTGCCACTAACAATGCCTCACGTAAGCGCACCCATTAATGAAGCAGGGTGTTTTACTTTTTTAATGATTTTTTCAGAGGGGAGAGAATTGCTATAACATTGACCAGATTGGCATCACAGCTTGCCAACATCATGACCAAAGCTTTGGGCCCTAACAAGCACACAGCCGGAACAGTGGGGATAGGAGTGGTGCATTTAAATAATTGTGGGAGGGGATGTTAACAGTGAAGGGAGGACACAATTATGTCACAAGACTTTACCCACAAGGTTTCATGGATTTCTCACATATCACATATATTGTAGATAGTCTAGTTCTCAACCATCTGCCCGCCCCGGAATCCTTCTCTCTCCTTACCAAGATTTGAATTTGGGATTGGCCCTAACGTGAGGCCGGAGGCTGATGCGGTGGATGGTCAGGTTAGTTAGAATCCTGAAAGCAATCTAACAAAGATTGGGATTTGTGATCTGCCCAAAAGTGAGGCCAGAGGCTGATGCAGTGGATGTTCAGATTTCATCATTGAACAGGAACCTTTAAAGCCCCATTTATGAACCCACCAGAAAAATTTGAAGGCAGTAATCCTACAAAGCTCAGACTATTTTACAAGCTTGTGAACACATCTTTTCAAAAAATGAAGGAGACTTTTTTGTGGATTGAAGGAAAGGCTTGTTTTCTGTCTCCTATCTCACAGGGAATGCAAGCATTTGGATCCAACCCTACCTGGCTTACCCCTCCAACCAAGAGCCCTCATTCCTTCTCAACTCCTTGCAACACTTCACAGAGCAATTCCATACCCTCTTTGGCAATTTTATGGAATTAGCTAAAGCAGAAAAGGAACTTGTGAACTTGAAGATGAGGGAATCTGGAAATTCTTCAACTCACATCACAGAATTTTGATCCCTTCTGACTAAAGTTTCTGGATGGGGTGATAAAGCCTCCTACTTTCATTTTCATCAAAGCCTCCCTTCTTGACCTCTGGAACAACTAGCCTGTTACAATAGTTCTGTGGACACCCTTCGAGATCTCATGGATTTAGTGTTAGATTAAAATACCAGGTACTACAAACAAGCCAAGGAAAAGTATCACCACTCCAATTCCTCCAAAAAGCAAACTTCCTCTCAATCCCAAGCCAATTCCTCTCAGACTGAAAAGGGAAAAGGTAAGTCCAAGAAGAAAGGCAAATCTGCAAAGAAGAAATCTTCCCCAACAAAACCTACCTTGGGCCTAGGTCCTGATGGCAAGCTCAATGCTGAAGAAAATGCTAGAAGGGACAAGGATGGATTATGTATGTTTTGTGCAGGGAAGCACAAGACAGAAGACTGTAAAAAGAAGCCTGTCTCTAACCCTTCTCTCAGCACCACCTCATCCTCTACTCCTAAGCCTAAAAACAACTAGGTGGTTTTCCTGCTGTACTCCAGGATTATCACCCAACTGATGTTAGGGTACAAAAGATACAAAGAGAATACTCTGAACAAATTTCTAAAGGCTTACGTTTCATTCTCTGTCACCAGGACTTGAGTTATAGTGTTTTTATTGACTCAGGTGCCACTCAATCTGTAATGGCTAGTACTATGGTTCTAAAGTTTTCCTTGCATCCCACTCCCTTGGGAAAAACCTTTCCTCTCTTCAATTTCAGTCCTAATGAGTCACCCTCTCAACTAATTAAACACAAGGAAACTTGGGTTGTCTCACCTCCTTCTTTTCCTAGCTTTGAATGGAAATTTCTCCTAGCCAATGCACCCTTCTTGGAAGACCTCATCCTGGGAATTGAATTTCTTCACCACCGGAATCCTGAAGTGAACTGGAAGATGGGATTGATCACCCCTAGAAACAAGCCAACTGACAAAAGTTCCTCCAATTTTATTGAACTCAACATGGACAACCTACATTCAGCTGGTTTCTCCCCTACTCTGCCTTTTGCGCTGCAGTCCATTGCATTCCCCTGCACTTCAGAACCTTTGAATCCTCAAAACTCTATCCAATTTCCACTGAGTTCAAAAATTTCTCATCTTGCTTGGATATTCACTGATCCCTTGGCCATTTCTCTGGAGGAGGAATCAATGGATTCATCCTTGCATATCATGCAATTGTTTACCTCTTCTAATATTTCTGTTACTCCCCACAAGAATAATGCACCTGACTGGGATGATTTTGACATTGACAAAGACCCTAAAGTAATAGAAACTGTGTTGGAAAAAGTTCCTGCTGATTACCATTCTTTTCTATATGTTTTCTCTAATGTTAAAGCAGATCAACTTCCTCCTCAGTGCACTTACAATCACCTCATTGAACTGGAAGGCCCTCTCACTCCATTTGGGCGCATCTTTTTGCTATCTCAAAGGAAAAATTCAACCCTAAAAGCCTACATAGCAGACAATGTAGAGAAAGGTTTCATTTGTTCCAGCACTTCAAGAACAGGAGCACCTGTTCTTTTTTTTCAAAAAGAAGGATTGGAGTTTGCAGTTGTGTGTTGACTATTTCAAGCTTAATGCTTACACCAGGAAGACCCGCTATACACTTCCTCCAATGACTTTCTAACTGATTGTCTTTTCATGTTCTTCTATCTTCACTAAAATTGAACTCAGAAGTGCTTACAATCTACTGCGCATCAAGGAAACAGATGAACACTTAACAGCATTCAGATCCCAGTTTGGAAGCTATGAATACCTTGCCATGCCCTTTGGACTGACCAATGCCCCAGCTTCTTTCCAAAATATTATCAATAAAATCCTTGCTGATCTCCTCACAGTTTATGTGGTGGTTTACCTTGACGATATCCTTATCTTTTCCAAGTCCCTTCAGGGACATTCCCCATGTATTTGAAGTACTGACCAGACTCAGACAGCAAAAGCTATATGCAAAGGCCTCCAAATGCGACTTCCATGCATCTTCTGTGGACTACCTTTGCTATGTTATCTCAGGGGATGGCATCTTCATGGAACAAAACAAATTCAAGACCATCATTTCCTGGCCTATTCCTGAAAACAGAAAGGCTTTTCAGTCTTTCCTTGGGTTTGCTAACTTCTACTGCAGTTTTATAAAGAACTACTCCAAACAAGTCTCTCATCTCATCTCCATTTCAGGAAACAGCTCTCCCTTCTCCCTCACTCCTGAAGATTTGCAACAATTTGAAAAAATCAAGCAAGCTTTCACTCAAGCTCCAGTCCTTTGCCATTTTGATCACCTCCTGAAAACTTATGTTGAGACTGATGCCAGTGACTATTCCCTGGGTGCTGTTCTGCACCAGGTGACTGCTGATAAAACTAAAAAACCTATTGCCTTTTAAAGTGGAAAAATTTCCAGTGCTGAACTCAAACATTAAATCCATGAGAAATAAATCCTTTCTATTGCCTTTGCTTTCCAGCAATGGTGTTCTTACCTCTTTAGTTTTACTAACCCTTTGAAGTTCTAACTAATAATTCTTCTTTGAAGTATTTTATGTCTTCCAAGGTTCTCACTAGAAGACAAGCTCTTTGGGAAGATTTCCTCTCTGAATTCAATTTTGTGATCACTTACAGGCCTAGAAAGTTTTCAACCATCCCAGATATCCTTTCAGTTTGGGACAACGTTTTTCCAGCAGGAAGAGCACCATATTCTGAAAAGGATCCTAAAAAGTTTTAAAATCTTCTGAAAAAAAAACAAATTTGAAGCTTCTAAAATCTTTTTTCTTTCTGCTAATAAACTTGATGATCAAATGAGTGAATTCACCTCTGGTCAGAAAGCTGACAAGTTACTTCAAGGTATCATTAAAAGACTGAATAAGAATGAGGAAGTGACTGATTTTTCCTTAGACCCCTTTAGTCACTTGCTCCTGTTCCATGGTAAAGTGGTCATACCTGACCAAGCTAACCATCTTAAACAAAAAATAATCCAGAAAAGAAATGATTCTCCTCTTGCAGTTCACCCTGGTCAACAGAAGACTCTCAACCTCATCAAGAGATCCTTCAGCTCCTGGAATGGAATTTCTAAGGATGCTAATAAATATGTTTCAGCCTGCTACCTTTTCAACAGGAATAAGGCAAGGCATGAAAAGAAACTAGAACTACTCAAACCCCTTCCAATCACTGATGGCTCTTGGACTTCTATCTCAATGGAATTCATCTCTCAACTCCCTCTCTCCAATGTACTTTATTCTATCCTTGTTGTTGTGGACCATTTCTTGGAGATGGCCCTCTTCATTAAAACAACTGGTACACTGACTGAAGTAGAATTAGGTAAACGTTTTATCAGCCAGGTCTTCTCCAAGAATTGTCTTCCTGCTCAAAATATAAGTGAACAAGGCTCCCTATTCACCCTATTATTTCTTGAAAACACTTTGTGATAAATTACAGATCCAAAGGAATCTCTTCACAGCTTACCATCCTGAAACATATTTTGAAACTGAAAGATTCAATCAAGCACTGGAACAATATCTTCAAATTTAAATCATTTATCACCAGGGCTCCTGAGATACCTTTCTCTCTCTGGCAGAATTCTCTTAAAACAACAGTGTCCACACTTCTACCCAGAAATCACCCTTTTTCACCCTCTATGGAAGGCATCCTACCTTTGAATTCTTGCGTGTGCTACAAAATCAGCCTGCTAGGAATTACTTGGATCAGATTCAGAAGAAGCAGAGTCAATTAAATAATGAATTAAAAGAGTCTATGGATAAGTATAAGTACTATGCTGACTTTAATAGAAAAGATATTCCAAAATTTATTACTCCTGGTAATAAAGTTTGTTTATCTGAAAACAATATCAATACTAGCAGACCTTCCAAGAAGCTCTCTGAGAGTTGGTTGGGTACTTTTCTCATTACTGACAAAATAGGATCTCATGCTTTCAAAATCCAACACCCTGTTCAATAGTCTTCCATCCACCCTGTCTTCCATGTTTCACTTCTTAAAACCTACTCCTCAGACCCAAATTCTCCTAGTCACCAACCACCTCCAGAACCAGTGGAAATTGATGGCCAAGAAGAATGGGAAGTTTCTCCAATCCTGGACTCCAAGATCAGGTGGGGCAAACTCCTCTAATTAATTTAATGGAAAGTTTTTTTAGAAGACTCTGAAAGAACCTCATGGGAACCAGTATATATCCAACCTCACTAGCTTTCCAGCCCTACTCCACAACTTCCACTCCCTTTATCCTGCCAAACCCAAACCCTTATAATCATCATCCTTTTTTCCAATAAATTCCTCTTCCCAAAATTCTCAAATTCACTCTATCTCTCCCAAAAAGAATAAATAAAATCAATCCTATCTCTATTTCATCAATCCATATAAAATTAAAAGAAAACACAAAAAATTTTCTATCTAACACTCCTTCTCAATCTTATCAATAAAATCAGTAATATTATCTACCCAAACACTAGGCAACTTTATCTCCCTAATTTCATATTCCTCTCTATCCTTAGAAGTAGCTCCCAACTCAGAGGGCACCCCAGAAAAAGATGATAAGTCTTCTAGCTCTGCAAATACTTTCTTATTTGCTTCCTTCTTCCCCTGCTTCTTCTGCACTTCTTCTATACTATTCAAGCTCCACCCAAAAATGGCATTGATTCTGGAATCCTTTGAAAACCTTCCAAGAAGCCTTTCAATTTACTTCAAGTTCCCAATTGGATCATCTTTAATAGAATTCATTGGACCAACCACCTTCCCTCCAGGGCAAGTGTCAGCCTCTTGGATTCCAAGACCCTTGCTATTTTTTAGCTACCAGAGGTCATAGAGTAAATAATAAATATATTATTTGATAAATGCAGCAAAAATCCGTAAAATATTTGGATTAAGCTTTTGCAAGGTAAGGTGGTTTGGTTATTGTTTAGTGTTTTAAATCAATATGAATAAATTAATTATTAAATATTTTTATAGAGGGGCCACAATTATATTGGGGATCTTTAACACCTCTCTTCAGGGATTTCAGTATGAAAACACATAGTCCTGGTTACTTGGGACTCTTTAGTTTAAAGAATATTTTACCCAAAGATAATATGTATATAAAATACACAGTGGAGTGGAAGGGCCTTGTAGCCAAGCTACCACAACACAGAAAGGATAATAAAACTTACTGGTATATTATTAAATCCTTTGGGTATCTGTTTGAGACGTGTACTGGTGGGTTAAACCTATATACTGGGGTTATAAGGTTGTTCAGCACTTTTAATTGATAAAAAGAGGTTGAGGACGGATATTATTGATCAGAAATTGCCATAAATCACTTACTTATCTCTTATAAGTACTTGATTACCTTGGAACAGTGTCTGGATATGAATATAACTGGGTATCTGCCCATCAATATCTCAAAAGAGCTCTTTATTTATAGCTTTTGAAGTCCCAATATTGTCCTTCTGAGGGTTGTAGGTGCTCAAAGGGACGGACACTAAGGCTAGAAGCGTAACCAGGGGCAGCCTGTCATGTGTTCTTGGTGCTATAGCACGGGTAGCATCTAATTCCTCAGGGTATGGGAATTATTTTACTTTATAATACAAATTAGGACGTGTGAATAACACTAATCTGTCCTATTTATGTATTATCTAATTAATTATACTTAGTAAATGTTCCCAGTAATTAAATAATTATATAAATAGTCATTTCTACAGAAATCTTTATGTCAGGTAAGTTCTCATTATGTATTATATAACTGGATTAAAAGTCATAATATTGATTTTACTCCTTATTATGGAGTTCCAGTTGATTTACTAAGATAATTACTTAAAAATATAAGGCACGTTAATTCATGTAATTTTTTTACACCATTAGTTTCCTTAGTATGTCACAAAGATATTGATGTTGAGCAATTCTCATAAAATTATATTAAAGTATTTTAATATATTTTTAGAAGTTCTCATTGTCTTATTTTCGACATTCCTGGTACTTTGAATTATATTAAATAAAAAATACGTATAAGGATTCTTTATGTATTTTTATATAATATTATGTATTTTTAGACTGTTGACTATCCACAGGAACATTTATTACATATGTAAAATGTTCCCGTGTAGGTTGTAGCATGTTTACGTGGTACCTGAGCCTCTCAGGCCGTCTGTCACTCTGTCAACCCGTAGTCCCGCGGCTGCGTACTTTTCAGAGGCCCAGGGCTGTGCACACAACCTCGAAGGAGTGACAGGGCTATATCTCAGCCGCGCGCGGATGCATTGGCTGCTGTGGCTGCATGCGGGAATTGTGAGAAAACACATTTCTGCCCGTAACTCCTAAAATATACACAAAAACTCAATTCTGACTGAATTTTAGGTGTGAAGCCTATACGTGACAACATGTGTGAAATATTTAATTGGCCAAAAAGCTCAATAATGGAGCTGAAGTATTTTGGTTTTCTTTGCTTAATTATTTAAAAATATAAGGAGTTGGATTTCAAGGGTGGGGTCAGTGAGTGACCCTACCTAATTATGGATGGAGAACCCATTTCTGTGAAAATATCTATGGTTTTCCTACTCCTTCTTAGGTTAATTGTATTATTATTATTTTTATGTTATTTTTGTTACTTTTGCAGCTTGCTCTGCAATAGTAGCAAGCTGAAAGCAAGCATAGAAACCAATTCCCTCCTGTTTCACCTTCCTAAATCCACCTATGACCTCATCCTCAGCCAAAAATCCCCCAACCAACTCTTCCACTGATTGGGTTTCAGGTGAATCTTCTTCTAGTTCTATCACTTGTTTTACTTTTCCTTTTCCTTTATCCTTTCCTAGTTCCTCTTCTTCTTCCTCCATGTCTTCTTCTTCTTCATTCTCCTTCTCATCATCAGGCTCTCCAGGAGAATCTTCATCTTCATCTTTCTCTCCTTCCAATGTGTCTTTGTCTTGGAGTTCAACGGTTCCAGCTTTGAAAGGGCCAGTGGTGGCTTTGACAGGCAATTTTTTGGCAATTAAAACATTCTTCAAAGTTCAAACTTTGACTTCTCTTTGATGCTTTATTTCTCTTTGACTCCTTTTCTTCTAATTTGACCATGCTTCAATCAGACCACAACCCCTTTGATAGTCCTTCAAAAAGGTTCTCCTACTTTGACAAAGTTACATCAAACTTCAATAGGTTTGACCTTTGACCAATTTGATTCAACCTCTTTGAACTTTGACCTGTTCAAAGCTGCTTTGAAAGCAGTTTGATTGGCTTTTGCGGCTTTGATTTGGCTTTGGAAAACGTTTTATTGGCTCCCTATGCACTTGGACTCAGCAATCAAACTAATATAAGATGAATAAGGTGTCCCCCAAGGGATGTCCATTGACTTTGAACTTGTTGATTCCTTCTTTGATGTGCCCTCCAGGGTCAACTGGCCCTTCTTCCTCAATTCTGATTGACATTCCTCCAGTATTTTCATCTTGTCCTTCAACGCCTCCACTGGGAACAGAAGAAATAATTCATTCCTATCAGAAGAAAGCTCTGCATCAATCAGAAGATCAGGAAACACTCACCATCTGATGGACCTACTCTACATTTGTCTCCTAGAGACATACTCAAGTTGCCAGGTGCATCTTTCACCTCAAATTTGAAAGAACTCTCATCCTTCACCCAAACAACCAATCCTAGTACCTTCCTTCCAACTTCATAGGCTCCAGAACAAGGTATTTTATATCTTCTACAGTGCTTACATTTCCCTGACTTGGGGAAGATGCTGGTGAGAAAGATCTTCCCAGTTTCAATACACCTGGAGCATGAGGGGAAATACTGGTTGACAGGGTGATAACCATTGGTAACTTCCATGGTGAAGGATGGGGTGGGTGATCTGTTTAAGGATGAATGTGATGGGCAGCTGTCAGGTGGTGATGGTGATGGATATGGTGGGGGGAAAGAAATTTCAGTCATGGTGATGATCTCAACCTGATCTCACCTCTTCTTATGAGTATCAGGAGCTACCCCTTTGTCTTCTGGGGGTATACTGTCATAACCACAATCTGGCTCAGTCTCCTCAGTAATACCCAACCCTCAGCCAATGTCAACCCTCAGCAAAATCTACCTTCCACCCCTGGATCCACATGCTGCACCTCCCAAAGTCTCCCCCTGCATACCCTGCAACCCTCAGTCAATCCCCCAGGCATTCCATCCACCTCTCTATGGCTTGGTGCATCCTCATCTCTCCTTCAACTCTATCTGGTATGAGAAGTACATACTATAAACCCATAGTACATACTCCTGGATGGACAGCCCATGCTCCAGTTTATTACATGACCTTCCTGGACAGGCCCATTACCCAATAAGTCAAACAACTGCCTCAAGCCCAATTTTTCAACATGTAATACAATGGGAAATTCAGCCCCAGCACCAGTAATCCCTCCTCAAGGCCTCCTCTCAGTTCTCACATATACTTGCCTCTCTTGTCCTCCTGGACTAATTCCCCTCAAGGAATGAATATACTACTTCCTATTAGTTAGTCTCTCATCCAATAGGTGTCATTTAAGCACAAGGAAGCCAACCAGCATACCTTACTCACCTCACCTATTCCTCTGGTGTTAATCTTACAGGATTCCCTTATCAAAATCCTTCATATCCTTACTCCTGGATTGTTCTCCTTATCATTTTCCTTACTCTACATCTCATCTTCATATGCAATCCATCTCCTTATCTCTATCCTGATTTCTGTGAGCAGTAGTGCCTTTTCCTTCAGCCCCTTTCACACCAGGGGCAGTTGTGACACTTCAGGACACAGTTTCAAACAGGCTTTGAAAAAAATGCAGCTTCAAGTACTGCTTTGAAGGCTTTCAAGTATTCTGTGGTCCTGGGAATTTATCAGAGCCCCCATGATTCTTTTCATGTTTATTTATTTATTTTCATTTTTTTTTTCAATTTTTTCTTGTTTGTATAAGTTTGAAATTTTTAAAAATTTTCTTTAATTATGGCCCAGGTTGCAATCATGCAAATATAATTACTAATATTATGCAAATAATTCCAAAATTCATCATTGTTGTAATTATAGTAGTTTTTTCTAAAAGGAAGCCTTTTGGCATTACTTCCCGCACCAGGAAGGCATGGAGCCGTTTTCACATTTAAAGGGCTTTCTGGGGTGGAAGAACACACCATTAGATGGCATTTTGATTGCCCAAAATCCTTTTAACAATATTTGAGGCCCTGGGGGGCTGAATTAAGGGTTCCAGATCCCCTGTGGGGTCTGTTTGGGTCAGAACGCTTTGGATTATCAAAATATGGACACAAATTGAGTAAATTTGATGTGTAAAAATGCTAAAAATATCAATTTATGGCAAGGAATGAAAATTTCACCTTGAATTTGGAAGAAATCAAATCAAATGCATTAAAAATAATTAAAATGATTAAAAATCAATTTCTCACAAAAATGATTCCTGGGCATGAGATGCTGTGATTACTTTCAGCGAGTAGTGAGATGGTTGACTATTGAAGGTGTTAAATTTTGTTTTAAAATGAATCTAATTGGATTTAAGTGGCAGTTGTGCTTCTGAAGAATCATTAGGTAGCCAAATATGGAAGTGCAAGGGTGTGAGACCAATTTCAAGATGGAACAGAAAGTAGTTTTAAATATAGCTGAGAACTCCAAGAGAAAACATAAGTTCTGCCTGAGTAACCAGAGGTAAAAGGTCTCTTGAAGCCAACAGTAGAAGCATGTTTCATTTCATTATTAAATGCTTTTGTTTTCATCCTTGTAGACTGATGTTAGATGATACTGATGAGAGGGGGATTTTTCAATTTCATTGAAAACAATAACCCAAGAGGTTTGGAGTGTGACACTAGTTTCATTCAATTGTATTACCAGGATTTGTTTTTTTGTTTATTATTTTATTGTTTCAAGACCATTATTTTGATCTTGTGATTCATGATTTCAATTGAATTTTTTATTAGGAAGGAAATATCTATGTTTTTGATTTCATTCCATTGAAATCATAATTTATCTTTTTTTTTGCAAATTCAAAAGCAATGCATCTGATTCAATGAAATTCAATTCATAAAAATTATTTTAATATTTTTAGAGGTTAATTTTTTCCCTCATATTTTGGTTTCACTTCAAAAACATTAATTTGAATCAAATTCCCTTGAAAGAATTTTGGTGCTTTCTTTATATATTTTTTAAAAAGGAATTTAAATTTCATCATAAATATTATTTTCTTTTCAAAGGTGGAAATTTTGGATTTTTCTCATTGTTATTGTGGTGATAAATTTATATTGAGTTGAATATTTCATAATATTTTGATTTCCATAATCAAAAAGGTATGTTTAGCATTTTTCTACATTATTTAATGTTTTTTAAAAGTTATTCACACTATAAGAAATATTTAATGTCTTTTTTAGAGATCAACATTTGATACAGAAACTTTTTATTTTTCTACCTGTTGAATTTTTTAACATATTTTAACATATTTTGTCCCCTCTTTAAATTTTTATATGTATTATTTTCCTATTTCACTTTTTGTTTGGTACTAATTTGGTTATATTTCACCAGAAACATTCAATTTTGATGAAAGAAAATTATATTTCTTCATATTGTATGAAGTTCCTTGTCAAATCTAAGCCCCTTTTTGAATTCCTGGCAGAAAAAAAGATATATATTGCATTTTTACATGATCTATTAACTCCATTTGTGTCCATTTTTGGATTATCCCAAATTTTCTTCCCCAGACAGAACCCACTGGGCGTCTGGAGCCCTTATTGGGGGGCCCAAAAGTTCCTCAAAATGAATTTTACACCACCCCATGCACTCCTTGAAACCTCAAGAATAAATTCAAAAATTTGAATGTCTAGATTCATGCATTTTTTTTATATATTGGAACAAACATTTAAGTTTCAAATGCCTTCCTGGAATTGGAAAACATTCCAGAAGGCAGGGAGTTAGTAGAAAAATAACCTTATATTCACACCTTTCTTCAAAATAGTTCATATTTTAGAACAAAAACATTCTAAATATGTTCCTTTTTTGAAGAATAAATTTTGAATTAGTAAACTCTAAGGTGTGAGTTTTTTCTGGGCTTAATAATTGCATAGATGTTTTCCAACTTTTGATGGTCAATTCTTTAAATTATCATCATTATCTTAGCCTCAAGAAATTAAAAAAATATAAGTAATCCAGTTATAGATTGAGGGAACCCCTTTAGCAAGTTCAAATATATCACCAACTGATTCATTCCAGATCTACCTTCCAGAAATATCATCATTATCAAGGAAAAAGTGATCTTTTCAGATTTTGTTATCAAATGGACACAACTTTCAAGTATCATAGCATTCAAGAAATTATAACTGATCTTCAAGGCAGAAAAAAAAAGCCTTTTAAGAAAAAATTAAAATACCAAGGAATTTTTTGATTTGACAGGATATAAATTGGTTGTAAAATCAAGGCTTTCCATAATTTAGAACCAAACCAATTTTTATTGTCACAAAGTTTACCATACAGGACCCAATCAGGCATTAGGAAAATGTTTTTTATTTCCATTCCTTGGTTTATTAAACAAAGGAACATATCATATGACAAGTAAAAATTTCAGATTTCTCAGAATTGGGGGTTCTCCAAATTAAAAGAGCATATAATTTGGAAAATAATCATTAAATTGGTAATGAAATAATTTTAAATGAATCTAAAAGACTGCACCAGCTCTTATAGATGTTCCTTAATTTTTGAAATTGGTTTCACTCAAAAGTACACAAAATTAAGGTTTAGGTCTTTCAGAAGCTTTTTTATCTAAATATTCATCAATCCATGGCTATATTAAAAATGCCTTGTAACAATTATTATTTTTTTGGTTTGGAGCCATTTGGTGCATGTTTTACACTTGAATATATGAATTATTTCCTCTTGAGAGCTGCTACTGATCCAATTTCTGAATTAGAAATCATTTTTAACTCTGGGTGAATTGAGAGGTTTTTTTCCCTTCTCCACCACCAAAATTCAAATTTCCAGAACCCCTTCATTTTGATGGGATATTGGACCTTTATGTGTCAAATAAGTTCCAGAATGCAGCCAAAAAACATGAAGAATTAGTAAAATTCCCAGTGACAAATGGCTGGTATTTTTTTGATGTATCCTGGGTGGTTGGTGATTTCTTTCAAAATTTATTAGTTTTCCAGAGTTCATATGCTGAAAATTCACTTGAAGCTAATTTCAAGTATTTCTGGAACTTGATCTCCATGGATTATATGAAATTTAAATACCCTTAACTTTTAGGAACTCTTCATAGTGTTTTCTGCGGGCATTCTTTTGATTTGTTGTTTTTACTTTGGCTTTTATGATTTTCCAAAATTTCTGTGGAATATTTGTGTTTCTCAAAGTTCATACTTTCAGGGTCTTTATACTACCCTCTAGCCTGTGGGATTTGCTTCTTTATTAGATATTTTTACCAGATCTAAAAATCCTTTTCCTACATTCATTTATACAAGGTTGGCATCCAGTTTCCCTGCTGGAATATATTAGGGCGTATCAAAGTTAGCAAACCCGCCATTAGAAACCCGCCATTTTTTTTGACAAAACCCGCCATTTTTAATGGCGGGTTTCTGAAATACACATACCCCCTAACTGGTGTATTTCAAAATGGCGTGTTTCATGAAAATGGCGGATTTCAATCATTAAACACGCCATTAAACCCGCCATTTATGCATCATCATCCATCCACCATCCATCACATCAAAAACACCCATCCACATCAGCAAATCCATACTGGTCCCATATCCATTGCATCACACACATCTCTATTGTTTTTCACATACCTTCACATACCCATCTTCACACAAATCCCATCATCATCTCATCACCCCACATCACTCACCACCTTTCTCAACATGTCCAATCAAACATCCCGCCAGCAAGTTGAAAACGCAAAAAAGCTGACTGAACTTTTGCTACTGTTTGACTCCCATTCAGACTCTGATTCAGACTCCGATTTGGAATCAAATTGGTTAGCTTTGAATTCTCTGTTGGCAAAGCAATACATGGTTCCAAGAATACACACTCTCCATAACCCTATGTATGAAAGGCAAAAGATTCATCTCATCCCTGACTTAAGCTTCCAGCAACTGTTCCAAACTTTGTTGCCTTCTTTCATGAAACTTTTGGCAATGATTGAAGACCACCACATCTTCCAGAACAATTCTTGCAATCCTCAACGCGATCCAGCCATCCAACTTGCCGTTGCTCTTTATAGATTGGGGTCAAATGGAAATGGAGCAGCAATCCATTGATTGGAAAATCTATTCTCAGTCAGTTACGGAAGCATTGACTTATACACCAACAGAGTCATGATTTCTATCCTATCTTTCCGTTGCTCGGTCCTTTCATGGCCAACCAAAGAAGAACGCAAGGAGATATCTCAAGTAATGGAGACAGAATGCTTTCCTGGTTGCATTGTTTTTGTTGATGGAACCACAACCCCCTTGAGTCAAAAACCCAACCTAGATGGCAACCACTATTTTGATTGTAAAAAAAGGCAATTGATTCATTTCTTTTCCAATTGCTATGATAAAACTTTGGATCACACACTGACCAAATATGTTCCATCTCTTTGTTTAGATACTCCGTGGCACTACAACTTGTTTGCAATAACAACAAGAAGTTCATCTCCCTCCATGCTGGCCTTCCAGGTTCTTGTCATGATTCATATGTTTTCAATCGGATGCGGATTGCCCAACAACCAGAGATCTACTTTGACCAAGATAAATACCTTCTGGCCGATTTGCCTTATGCTAGTGGGAAATATGTAGTTCCAGCATACCAGAATGTTTCATCCAATGATCAAGGAAAAACCGATTTTAACTATCATCTTGCCCAATCACGAGTTTGGATTGAGCATGCCATAGGAATTCTGAAAGGAAGATGGGCCAGCTTACGGGAGATGTGAAACCAGCTCCAATGTTCCAAAGATATGAGGTTCCTCATCAACTGGATTATCACTTGTGTAATCCTTCACAACCTTTTGGCCAACATCAAAGATGAATGGGACAAAATATTCCAAGATGATATTCCTGATCCGCCTCAAGTCATCCCTGTCTCATCTGGTCCCTCATCTTCTTCTATGAGAGAGTGGATTCTTCCTCTCACCCTTGTTTGCTTTGATGAGTAATTTTGGATTTTGAAATTGGTAAAAATTCCCTTCACCGTATTTTTTTGGTTTTGGTTGTTCACCCAAGATTCATAGGCTGAGTTTTTTTTTTATTTTTATTTTTAGTGGACTTGAATCCAAAAACACCTCCACCTCAAACCCTTCCACTCACCAAATGCCACCCCCCTCCCCCTCATCACTCAACCCCTTCAACCTCACCCCACTCACTCACCGGTCAAACCCTGCCTCCTCCTCACCAAACCACCTCACTCATCACCACCACCTTACTCACCACCACCACCTCATCTCACCTCACTCACTGAATCCCCTCCTCCTAATCCTGGTAAGCCCCCTCCATGCTCTTCCTCTTCCTTCCCCTCACCATTTGCTGATCCTTTGATCATTCAACCTGTAGTCCCCCCCTGGATCCACCCCACTCACTCACCGGTCAAACCCTGCCTCCTCCTCACCAAACCACCTCACTCATCACCACCACCTCATCTCACCTCACTCACTGAATCCCCTCCTCCTAATCCCGGTAAGCCCCCTCCATGCTCTTCCTCTTCATTCCCCTCACCAGTTGCTGATCCTTTGATCATTCAACCTGTAGTCCCCCCCTGGATCCCTTGGTCAATCCCTCAAGGTGAGCCCCTCCCCTCCTCCAATTTCTCCTCTCTTCAATCGAGCAATCGATTGCTCAATTGATTGGCCATCGATTGGCCATTGATTGCTCAATCAATTCGCAATCAATCGCTCAATCGATTGCCCAATTGATTGCCGATCAATTTCCCAATTGATTGCCAATTGATTGGGCAATCAATTGGAAATTGATTGCTCAATCAATTCGCGATCGATTGGCCAATTGTTTGGGCCAATTGATGCAGGGTTTTTGTAGGGTACAGGAATTGACTTCCTGATTGTTTTTTTTTTTTTTCTTTTTAGGTTTTCGAGCTTGGCCAGAACACATTCTCTCAAGTCTTACGCCAACCAAGCTACGTCCTGGGACAGTCTGGTTCGCCTAGTATGATGCCGGCTGCAGCTCCTCATCATTACCACTCCTCCCCATCTAATTCTATTCTTTTGATATCTATTGATTCCTTCACTGGCCACCAAACTCAAAATGTTATACATCCATCCAAATTTCACCTTGATCCTCACCTCGGGTGCAGCAAGTGCCTGGGAGGGAGAAAGATGGAAGGAGATGGTATGAAAAACATAAAGAGAGGTGGCAAGCAGAGGAATCGTTGATTTTCATCTCTTTTTGATTTTTTTAATCCCACCGTTTCCATAATGAGAAAGTTGCTGACATTTTTTTTTTTTATTTGTTTGACCGGTCTTTTCGTTTGTCCAACCCCTTTTTTGATATTGATTCCTTCAATGCCTACCGAACTCAAAATGTTATACATCCATTCAAATTTCACCTTGATCCTCACCTCGGGTGCAGCAAGTGCCTGGGAGGGAGAAAGATGGAAGGAGATGGTATGAAAAACATAAAGAGAGGTGGCAAGCAGAGGAATCGTTGATTTTCATCTCTTTTTGATTTTTTTAATCCCACCATTTCCATAATGAGAACGTTGCTGACATTTTTTTTTTTTTATTTGTTTGACCGGTCTTTTTGTTTGTCCAACCCCTTTTTTGATATTGATTCCTTCAATGCCTACCAAACTCAAAATGTTATACATCCATTCAAATTTCACCTTGATCCTCACCTTGGGTGCAGCAAGTGCCTGGGAGGGAGAAAGATGGAAGGAGATGGTATGAAAAACATAAAGAGAGGTGGCAAGCAGAGGAATCGTAGAAAAAGGAGGGCTCAAATGAGGGATTCGGAAATTTCTTTGGAGGTGACTGACGACTTGATCAAGGAAAAGTTTGCCTGGTCTAGACAAAAGCTATGCCCTTTGGATCTGTACCCTGCTATCATGGCTGAGAAGAAAAACAAACCTCGAAAACCCACCCAGGAAGAATTTAAGCAAGCAAAACAGACAATTGGGGCTTTCCACTTCTTCCACCATGGAAAAGTTATTGTTCTCGACCAATCTGATCACCATGCTCTTGTTGCCGTCATTGAATTTGTGCCTTTGGATTGACTATCTGAGCAAGATAAGAAAGATATCAACTTTGTGACGACATTCCTTCACAGTTTGAAAAAATTTGTCAACCCGGTTGTTCCCTCAAGATCTTGGGGTGGAAAAATGTGGGCAATTGGTTGGCGAAAATTGATGAACCCTTTGGAGTTATTCGGACGTTATGTGAAGAAATCATCCATTAGATCTTCTCCTCAAGAGTACGCTTTCCTCAACTTGAAGGCCGACAAAGTATCCCGAATTTTACAACAAATGTTTTGTAATTTGGCCAAACTTGCCTTTGAATCAAACCGTGATACCATGAAGGACAGCAACATCCCCTCTTTCTCTTTGTTGGAATTTGGTTCCAAGCCTACACCTTTTGATTGCTCCCCACACCTCACTTTCACCTTGGATTTTTTTTACAATTATCCTCATATTGACAAAGGCAACATCTCTGGCTATTCCTTTTTACTTGTGGTCCCAACCAAAAAATCAAATGGTCAACTTATTGAAGATACGGATGAATATCAAGTTTCGGACGGTCAATTTGTTTTTCCTGACCTTGGCTTTGGAATTGATTTCAAGCAAAAAGGTATAGTCAAAATGGTTTGGGCGGCTAACAAGTACAAGCACTGTACCTTTCCAGCTGTGGACACAGCAACCCATACCAGAATGGCCATGTCACTCCAAATTAATAAAAAAACTCAGAGCACTTGTAGGGACATGAAAAACAGCCAAATTTACTCTAGAGAAAAAAATATCAATAAAAACAAAAAAGATTTGTATATTGGTGGGGTTAAGAATGCTCTCAAACGTTGTTGTAGTAAAAAATAATTTGTTTTTCTTTCATCCATGCAAATATATTTACAAGCCCAGCATTTGAGTAATCTGCTGTATTTCTTCTACCAATCTACCACTGCCAATGCAAGCCAAAGCTACTGATACCTTATCCTTTTTTTTGTTTTCCCGTTGTTCCCTCTCCTTTTCCAGTTACACTTGCTGCCGATCCTTCTCCTTTTCCTCTTTTTGAAACTCTAGCTCAGCTTGTTTCAACCTCCACTCAGCATCCAATTTTTGTTGATTAGCCAAAGTCTTGGCTTGCTGCTTTTGACCATCCATGGCCAGTTGGCGAACCCACTTTTGCTTTTCAAACTGAAGTTTATCTGATTCAATTTGTGATTTCACTGTTTTTTGGAGGGGAATGGAAATGAGCATGATTTTGAAAGCAAGGATATTGAATCAATCAACTTACATTAATCTTGCTTCTCCATGATTTCTTCAAAGCCCAAAAAACTGGAAGTGTTTCTCCTCTTTTGATGACTTCTTGGGTTGACATTGATGGAATTGGAGGCCTTTTGCTTACCCTTGGCAGAGGAGGTTTGAGTCTGAAAGTCCTCACTAGTATTTGAAGGCAATGTGGGAGGCCCCATTGGCTTGAGTTTTCGGCCAATCAAAAATGGATGAGCCTGTTTTTTTACAATGTAAATCAGTCAGGAGCAACCAGACAGAATCGAAAACAATTTAGTTCCTTACTTGAGCCGATGTTGATGGCAATGGTGATCCAGGAATAACATCCTCCTCATTGGGCAAGTTCTCCAGTTGTTCTGCCCCAGGAAGAGAGCAATCAAAAGAAGGAAGTGAGGGGTCCAAGGTCGGGATTGACTGATCAATCAATACCAAAGTAGAAGTGATTGGAGCCAATTGTGTTTGAATATCCTCCTCGTCATCAGATGGGGGCCACTCCAAGGCCAAGGTTTGATCAAGGTCCCCGTTGGTAGGCTGAGCATCCCCAGCCAAGTCCTCGGCATCAACGGAATCAGATTGTTGGGCATTGAAAGCAGCTAGGGGGGTGATGTTGGCCTTCTTTCCGAAGATTTCATCCATTTGAATATAAAAAGGACAAATGGAGTCCAACTTATCAACCACCAAGTTGATTCCTTTGGCTTTGTCCAAGTCAGTGATACCAAAGCCAGTGGAGATAGACATGGAGTGGGCCTTTTTGTACTTGGCTCAATAGTTTTTGAACCGCTCCCTCATCTGTTTGGATGACAGATCCAGCCTACCTTTTGTTTTGTTCTTGAGTTCATTGGCCATCAGGAGATAACCATTGACCTTAGAGGATTGAGGTCAGCCAACACGTGTTTCGTTGTTGGATCCAAAGCAGGCATTGTAGTTGGATGGAATTTTCAGCCAGTTTACCAGGATGATGTGATCAGCTCTCTTGAGCTGACTTGAGCCCTTGGAAGCTGATGGGGGAGGATTGTTTGTTGTGGAGTTCCTTGGCGATGTTCTCTTGGGTGTGTTGGACTTGTGGGGGGAGGTTCGCTGAGGGGCCATTTGAAAGAGTTTGGGCTACGCAAGAGATGAGAGCGATCAAGTGATGAGAGTGGTGAAGTTTTGAGAGCAATAAAGTGGATGAGAGTGATCAAGTGATGAGAGCGGTTAAGTGATGAGAGTGATGAAGTTTTGAGAGCGATAAAGTGGATGAGAGTGATCAAGTGATGAGAGGGGTTAAGTGATGAGAGTGATGAAGTTTTAAGAGCGATGAAGTTTTGAGAGCAATGAAGTGGATGAGAGTGATCAAGTGATGAGAGGGATAAAGTGATGAGAGTGTTCAATCAATTTTATGATGAGGTTGGGGTTAAAAAATTTTCCGATGAGGTCGGAGGTAGAAGGAGGTGGGAAGACAGGGGTGTATGGCGCGGACAGGTGGTGGATGCATTTAAATACTTTATTTGAAAAAACCCACTTATTTCAGGTTAAATTTGACACGTCTGATCTGAAATAAGTGGGTTTTTTTGATTTTTAATGGCGGGTTTGAAATGGCGGATTTGGGTTGAAACCCGCCATTAAAAAATGGAGGGTTTGGTTAACTTTGATACCCCCTATTGGGTACACTATCCTCCTGTTCCAATAAATTATTTTCAGGAATGAAACTACTTTCTGACTCTGGTTTCAGCCAACCATTATTTTTTTCTTTTATGATATATCAGTTTAATTCCTGAATAGTGAACAGGGAAAAATTCAAATTTTCAAGCGTTCTTGAAAACCATTGAAAGAAAAATCAATATGCCAAAATTTGGAAGTGAAATTTTCATGCTGAAAACCTCCACTTTATTTTTTTGATTCTGCTAACAAATAGAATAGAATATCTGTGGATCAAAAAAAAATGCCATTGAATGCAAGGCTGCTCATCTCTGAGTCATGATTTTAATCTTCAGGGGTTCCTTCTACTTGATAAGCTCAATTTCAAGTCTATTAGGAATTACTCCAAGCCCATGATTGATTCTACTTATTTTCTTTGAAAATACATCCAATTTTTATTTCTAATAATTTCTCTATTTATTTGAAATCTTTAAATAAATCATGTATTTCCAAAAATATCCTTCAACACTTTTATTTACTGGTTTCACTATTCTCAAAAAATACATCAGTGACTATTCCATTTCTGGTGCTATTTGTAAGTTTTATTCTTCAAATTTATTAGATCTTGTATATTTTCAACTAATCAAGTTGGAATCTGCTGAACGTAATTGAATGATTCAAAATAAATAGCTTCTCAAAACTATTTATTTCTTGATTTAATTCATTATTTCTTAGGCTTAAGTAAAATTTCAAATTTTTGACTGATGTTAACTCTTCTAGTATTTCATGAGCACAAACTTTCTTTAATTTTTAAAAGATTAATTTTGATTAATACCTGTTACAATTTAAATTTAAAATAATGAATTTTCCTCCAAAATTGGTAGTAAATTCTGATGCCTTTTCATGTTGCAAAAACATCTTGATGATTTGATGTAGCATGGTTTATGAAAATAATCCTTAGAAAATTCATAAACTCTTCTATCATTTCATTTTCAAGTCAAATTTTCTATTAGGAAGTATTTTAAGCAATTTTCTCAATAGTTTAGAGGCTCATTTTAGATACTTTCACTGTGTTTGACTTCAAGATAAATTAACTTGTGGTTCAAAGGACTATTCCATTGATAAATTTAATATTCTATTATAGAAGAATATCATTGTAATTCCTTATGAACCTTGAATCATTTTTTTTGTCTTTAAATTTCGAAATAAAGCTCTGTTATCTAGTCATAAATTACAGAAAAAAACCTGCTGTTTCATTTGAGATAAAAATGCCTATTATGACCAAAAAAAGTGACATATTATTTTATCTTTTGCTAATATGGAAGAGAGAATAAGCAATGGAATCACCGGAATTTTTTTCTGATTAATTCACTTCCAATCTAACCTAATCCTTGAAATTTATTATCTATGCATTTTATTTCTCTATTACCTTCTTCAAACAAATATTATGTCATTCAGGTGATAATATATTGTACCTAAAAGAAGGCTTTTTTTCTTCAAAAAAAAAACAACAGATACTTTTGAGGAGTTGGATAAATTATTTGTAGAGTTGTTTTTTCTTGAAGAATTTACTACTAGCTAAAACTTTCAGCAATTTTGAATGATTATTTGTATGAATCCTTTGGGCTTCATTATTATAAGGGTGACAATAAATTCCTGGCCCAAACAAGTTGTGTACACTGCTCATTTGGGCCATGTGGCACACCAAAAAACTCAATTGTGGCTGTGTACCCTCCATACAACTTGAGTGTAGTCATGCAGCCCCCACATGATTGCCAGGGTTGTGTTCTGTCCCACGCAACGTCAAGTTTTGTGGGGAAAAAAATAAAAATAAAAAATAAAGAGCCAAAATAAAATAAAAAAATACAAAATAAATACAAAATAAAAAAAATACAAAAAAAATACAAAAAAAAAATACAAAAAAAATACAAAAAAAATACAAAAAAAATACAAAAAAAAAAAAAAAAAAAAAAAAAAAAAAAAAAAAAAAAACAGAAATCAAACAAAAGATCAAAAAATGTTGATTTTTTGGTTGAAAAAGAGTAAAATAAAAATAAGTCAAATAAGGGCATTATTTTTTGGGTGATGTTAAATTCAAAACTCTAACAGTGTGGTAGTCGTGTAGGGCCCTACACAGCTCAAATGAGCCATGGGGGCCCAAAGACAAATACAAAGGGCCCTTTCAAAAATGTGGGACCCCCAGGGGGTTCTGTAGGAGCCGTGTAACCCCCAAACACGGCTAATTTGAGCCGTGTACCCCCGTACACGGCTCAATAAGGCTGTGTTTGGGGGAGCACAACCCCCCAGAAGTTGTGCCAGAATTTTGGGCACCCCCTGGACCACACTTGGGTTCCATCAACCAAAATTTGGGAACTTTTTGGGACCATTGTTCCACACCTGGCAATCCCAAAGAGACTATGAAGTGAAACCAAAGTGAAATTAAAGTGAAAATTGAAATCATATAAAATTCTGCAAACAATTCTTTCTCAACTCAAAAGTGAGCAACCTTTGTTTGTTCAATTGAAAGTTGGATTGAATACAACATTGCATTTTTTGCATGGGAACAGTGGCAAGCCCTCCTTCTTCTGACATGGTTTTGTGGAAGGTCTACATTGATAGTGCCATCAAAAAAGCTTTGGAAAAAGAAAAAAAGGATTTGGGTAATGAAACATTGGAAGCCCCAATTGCATCCTCATCAAGGGTGACAATTGAGGAGAAAAATGCTTCACAGTGGGATTTGACCTCTGGTTGTGAGTAACATTTTATGTTACTGGTCTTTGCAGGATTTAATTTGATTGAAACTGATGGAGTGCATGCCATCAATATAACTATGTATCTATGACACATCCACTTTACCCACCTCCTGTGAGAGCTTTTCCTACTAGGAAAAAGGCACAAAACTATTGTAAAACATGGGCAATGAAGCATGGTTACACTTTACCAGTTTTCAACACAAAGCCTGACCAATATGTGGATTTAGTCTGTGATAGACATGGTTCCTATTCAGGAAAAATTCTTACCAAACGGTCTAGAAAAAATCACACAAGGAAGGTTGGGTGCATGTTTTTAATCCATGCAAGTTGCACAAAGGCAGACCCCTTGTGGCAAATCTCCTATAAAGGAATGTAACATAACCATCAACCATCTGACAATCCCTCTGTGAATCCTCAACTGAGGAGAATCTCTGGGAAAGCCTTGGATATACTTAAGGAAGGCATGAAAGATGGCCTCAATACGTTACAACTTAAGAGAAAATTGAGCAAGATTGATGGGTGCAATTATGTTGATGACCACATAATCTATAACACAAAGCGGAAGGTAAAGCTTGCAGAAATAAAGGGTAAAGTTTTTATGGAGGTACTCTATGAACAGCTTGAAGAAACAAGTTGGATTCACTGGTCAAATTTCAGTGGAGAGGGTCACTTGGAGGCCCTGTACTTAGCACATCCTGAGGCAGTAAAGCTTTCAAAACAATTCCATCATATTGTTATTTTGGATTGTACTTATAAGACAAATAAGTACAAAACCCCACTATTGCATGTTGTAGGAGTGACAGCCAATCAGAAAACTTTCACAAAAGCTCTTGTTTTTATAAAAAAAGAAACGTTTGAGCTCTACACTTAGTCTGTAAATGCATTTAATGAGTTTGCTTAAGATCCTGAGAGACTTCCAAAAGTCTTTTTGATGGACAGTGAAAAAGCTCTGATTTGTGCTATTGAATCTATTTTCCCTGAGTCATCAAGACAATTTTGCACTTCGAACTTTTCTAAAAACATACAAGCAAACTGTAAAGCGTGCTTTGTTAATGACATTGAAGGATGGAAAAGCTTTATGACTCTGTGGGCAAAGTATGGGGCCTCAAAGACCAAGGAGGAGGCGGAGTTCAATGATGCAGAACTCAGAATAGGTCCAAATCACAGCTTCTTATTCTTCTTAGTTTTGGGTTCTGACCTTTTGAATTGTTTAGTGTTTCTTGAAAGACTATGAGGATTTACTCAAGTATATGGAAAATAACATTTTCCCTATCAAAGAGACGTTTGTAACAGCGTGGACCTGTATAAACATAGATGTTGGAAGCAAAACAACATTTCAGGTTGAAGGGGCCCATGCAAATCTCAAATAATTCCTTGCAAACTCTTTTGGAAACCTATTGGATGTTTGGAAAAGCCTTGAAGGAACAGTTTCAAATCAAATTAAATGGGTTCATGCATCACTTTATAAATCTCAAATTAAGTTAGGTACAGTTCTTCCACCTGAACTGTTACCATTGGGTTACAAATTTTCTTTAAAGGCAATTCATCTTATTAGGGAAACATTCAAGAAATTCAAACATGATCATGATGGCAAAATGTTCACCAAGTAATATTCCAAGACTATGGGTTTGCCCTGTTCCCACCAAATAGGTGACCATCTAGAATTCACAGGATCCGTGGTACCCAAAGATGTTCATCCTCAGTTGAGGTTGGACTATGAACCTGGCGGTTCTATTTCTGTAAGTTTTCTTAAGTTGGATTGTTCAAATCACTATGAAATTAATTCTTTTTGATTAATGAATCCTAATTCACTAATGATTGAGACTTTTGAATTTTTCAAGTGTGATGTCAATGAAATGCTAAGCATTCCTCAGTGACTTGAAAAGGTGAATGAAATGATCTTGGAATCTCCAGATCATGAGCAAGGAGGCCTATTGAAGTATATCATTCAGCAGATTAAAAAATATAAACAAAGCCAAGACTTGAACCTAAAGTATTACAATCAAGTAGGGGCAGGCCAAAATTGACAGATATGCGGCAAGAACCGTCTTGGTTTGAGCATGTTGAAAAAAACTCAAGGGGGAAAAAAGGACTAGAAGGGCTCCAAATAAGAAAAGACAAAAGATTGTAAGTCTTTTCTTTTGGGATATGTTCATTTTTTTGGTTTAATTAACTTATTTACTAACTAATGATGAATTTTTAGTCAAAGTTGGCAGAGTTTGGATCTGAATTTCATAGTTCAGAGGAAGAGACTGAAATTGAATTGGGATCACTTAATTTTGCATCAGAATCCTCTTCAGAGGAAGAGAACATGCAGCAAAGCTCAACCAGAAGCTCATCTTTGGTGAGTATTCATTTGATTGATCCGATTAAAGAAATGATTACAAAGTTAGTTTTCATCATAGGAACCAAACTTGAAATACCTCAATCAAATACCCAAGAAATTCCATAAGTTCTTGGGTGAGTTTTGGGATCCAATTGGATATTCCAATTGCGGATTTAGAGTCATTGCTAAATCTCTCGGTTATGAAGAACATGGTTGGCTTAAAGTTAGGAAGGAAATGATTGAAAAATTAGAGAAACATAAAGCATGCAACATTGAGATGCTTGGTGGTGCAAAGGAGGTTGAAAAGATTAAACAAAGACCTGATGTTGAAGACATCAATGAAAAGATTCCCTCCTCAAAATGGCTGGCTAAATTGGACATGGGTCAAATTATAGCAGACACATATTACAAAACTATATGTTTCATTTGATTGGAGTCATGTGATACTTATAATCCAATGAAAAATGGTGTTACTGATCAATCAGATCCAATGTTCATTTCCTTTGTAAACAATAACCACTGGGTTCTATTAGTACTTGAGGGAGAAATGATTCCAATCCCACCCATTTTAGCAAAACCACATTCCTTGATTTCTAAGAAAGCCTCTGGTTGGGTTGATCATCTCAAATATCAACTGCAAATGTCTTCTAGATTGTAATTGACTTTGACTTCATTTCATCATTGGGTTTCATATAAATTGTTACTCTAATGCAGCTAACAAGTTCTATTAATATAAAGGGTTATCAAATTTTTGACATCATTATGTTGAGTGTTTTGAGTTAACATCATTATATTGAGTGTTTTGAATGAGATTTTAATGGTAATTCAGTTCAACTTGTGTTGGGCTGATTGCATCTCAAGCTTGAATTTTGTTAAGCTTGGGATGGGATCAGCTTACCACAAGTTGAACATGTCTTTTTTGGTGTTTTTCACTTTTGGGCTTTTCAAAAGACTTGTATTTTTTTGGGCACTTTTACTTTAGGGCTGGTCAAAAGACTTCTTTAATTTTTGGGCCCTTTTACTTTAGGGCTATTCAAGATGAACTTTCTTTAGGGCTTTTCAAGTTTTTTTTTTTTTGGTGTTTTTACTTTAGGGCTTATCAAGTTAATTTTCTTTTTTTTGGTGTTTTTACTTCAGGGCTTGTCAAGTTACTTGTCCTTTTTTTGGTTTTTTTAGTTTAGGGCTAGTCCAGTTACTTGTGTTTTTTTGGGTCTTTTTAATTTAGGGCTAGTCAATTGGATAGTACCAGTTTTTTTTTTTATTTATTTATTTATTTGTTTTTTTTTAACCAAAAAATGAACATTCTTTGATTTTTTGGTTGGTTTCTGTTTTTTTGGAAGGTTTATTTAGTTTATGAGTTATTTTAGTACCCTTTAATTCCTTTTTTTTTGGCTCACCATGGTCTGGTGGCGTGTGGGATGCCACACAATACATTTGAGCCGTGTACAACTCCACATGGCTTGAATGTAGTCGTGTGGAATCCCACATGCTGGCAGACCAGGCTTGGTTGGCCACGCAACTCTTTGAGCCTTGGGGGGTTGTACACGGCTCAATGAGCCATTGTTTTAACATTTCCCTTATTTTTTTCATGGGTGCTACCCTTAAACTAATGGGGTTGATATGTCCCTGAAATGTCCAGTATACATGGACAAATCCTTGTTTACACGGGCATTTCAAGAACTTTATTTTTTGAAATTCTAAAAAAGCAGGCCTGTAGATAGGTTTCTTGAACCCTTATGGCTAATCTTTTATAATTATGGGACCAGTTAAACCCCTTCAAAAATCCATTCAAAACATTAACAAAATCCAAAAAAAAAAAACTACTTTTGGAGCTATTCCTTTGGCTTTTGGCTTATGTTTTTTTTGGCACTTTGAACTCTCAAAATATTTATCAATCAGCCGAAGAGCTCTAAAATATTTATTTGAGATTATTTGGATGTATCCTTGGCCTCCAAAAATTGGATCCAACGTAAAAACACTTCAAAATAACATATCCTTTTCAAGATTTTTTTTTACTTCTTGAATCAATGTTTCTCTCAATTTGTTTTTGCAAAACTTAAGATTCAGATCCAAAAATTGAATGAAAAATTTGGCTGAGCTTTAATTATATGTTTTACCCCACCAAATATTCATCACAGTGAAAAGAATTGAAAATAAAAGGGGTGGTCTTGAAAATAAAAGGGGTGGTCTTTAAAATAAAAGGGGTGGTCTTTAAAATAAAAGGGGTGGTCTTTAAAATAAAAGGGGTGGTCTTCAAAATAAAAGGGGTGGTCTTTAAAATAAAAGGGGTGGTCTTTAAAATAAAAGGGTTGGTCTTTCAAATAAAAGGGGTGTTATTTACTTATTTCTTTACCCCACCAAATATTCATCACAATAGGGCATATAAGTTTAAGCAAACTTGCCATTTTTTAATGGCGGGTTTCAAACCAAATCCTCCATTTCAAACCCGCCATTAAAAATCAAAAAAAAATCCACTTATTTCACATCAGACATGTCAGAGTTACCTGCAAATAAGTGGGTTTTTAAAATAAATTATTTAAAGGCTTCCACCATCTGTCCACGTCATCCACCCCCGGCTTCCCACCTCCTCCTAACTCCAACCTTATTCGAAAAAAATGGGATTCATTTCTCTTCATCTCTTCATCACTATCCTAATCACATAATCACTCTCATCACTTTATCGCTTTCATCACATCCAGCTAACTCTCATTGGATCACTATCCTTATCAAATCATTGCTCTCATCCATTTATGGCTTTTATCACATCCTAACTCTCATCACTTTATCCCTCTTGTAACTTCATCAATCTCATCTCTTCCTATTCTCTTTGCTTCATCACTTTCATCCTCTCATCACATCATCACTCTCACCACTTAAACACTCTCATAGTCCTTCATCCCTTCATCCCTCTTACTATTTTTAAATGGCCCCTCAGCAATCCTCCCCCCACAAGTCCACTAAACAATCCAATAGACCAAAGCAAAAATCCCCCAGGAACTCAACATCCAAAAATCCTCCCCCCTCAGCTTTCAAAAGCTCAAGTCAGCTCAAGAGAGCTGATCACATCATCCTGGTAAACTGGCTCAAAATTCCGTCCAACTACAATGCTTGCTTTGGATCCAACAATGAAATACACATTGGCCAACCTCCACCCTCTAAGGTCAATGGTTATCTCCTGATGGCCAATGAACTCAAGAACTAAACAAAAGGTAGGCCGGATCTTTCATCCAAACAGATGAGGGAGCAATTCAAGAATTATTTAGCCAAGTACAAAAAGGCCCACTCCATTTCAATCTCCACCAGCTTAAGTATCATTGACTCTGACAAAGCCTAGGGAATCAACTTGGTGGTTGATAAGTTGGACTCCATTTGTCCTTTTTATATTCAAATGGATGAAATATTTTGAAAGGCCAACATCACCCCCCTAGCTGCTTTTCATTGCGAACAATTCAATTCAGTTGACACTGAGGACTTAGCTGGGGATGTTCAGCCTAGCAATGGTGATCCCAAAGAAAGGCATGAGTGGCCTCCATCTGATGCCGAGGAGGATATTCAAACACAATCATCTCCAATAACGCCTACTTCTGCATTGATTGAGGATTCAAACCCAACCTTGGACCCCTCCCCTCCTTCTTTGGATTGCTCTCTTCCTGGGGTGGAATAACTGGAGAACTTGGCCAATGAGGAGGATGTCATTCCCGTATCACCATTGCCATCAACATCTGCTCAAGTAAGGAACCATGTTCTTTTCTCTTCTGTCCAGTTAATCCTGACTGATTTAAATTCAAGAGAAACAGGCTCATCCATTCCTGAATGGCCAAAAACTCAAGCCAATGGGGCCTCCAACATCCCCTTCAAATGAAATCAATGATGTTCCCACACAAACCTCCTCTGCCAAGGGAAAGCAAAAGGCCTCCAATTCCATCAACATCAACCCCAATAGCATTCAAAAGGGGAGAAACACTTCAATTTTTTTGGGCTTTGAGGAGATTGTGGAGAAGCAAGATTCAAGTAAGCCCATTGGATTATCCTTGCTTTCAAAATCAAGCTCATTCCTATTCCCCTCTGGAAAGCAGTGAAATTGCAAATTGAATCTGAAAAACTTCAGTTTGAAAAGGAGAAGTGGGATCTTCAACTGGCTATTTATTTTCAAAATCAGAAAGCCAAGAGTTTGGCTCATCAGCAAAAATGGGATTCTGAGTGGAACTTGAAACAGGCTGAGCTAGAATTTCAAAAAGAGGAAAAGGATAAGGATTGACAGCAAGTGCAACTGCAAATGGAGAGGGAACAACCTGAAACAGAAAAAAAGTATAAGTGGTCAATGGCTGCAGCATACATTGGTAGCAGCAGAACAGTAGATGAATTAAAGCAGATTACTCAAATGCTGGGCTTTTAAACATATTTGCTTTGATGAAAAACTTAAAAATAAAAAAAATTGATTACAACAATGCTAGAGACTATGAGAGACTTTTTCTGCCTTAAGATTGAGAAAAGCATATGCTTTAGGGGATGATTGAATTGATAGTTTCACATAGCATCCAGATAAATCAAAGGGTTCCATTGATTTTTGCCATCAAATTGCCCACATTTTTCCACCCCAAGCTCTTGAAGGACCAACTGGGTTGACAAATTTTTTTGAACGGTGACATAAATTGGTGACAAAGTTGATGTCCTTCTTATCTTTATCTGAGAGTTCATCCAAGGGCACAAATTTAATTATTGCAACCAGGGCTTGGTTATCAGATTGATCAAGGACAATTACTTTTCCACAGTGGAAGAAATGGAAGGGTTTGATTGTTTTTTTGGCTTGTTCAAACTCTTCCTGGGTGGTTTTTGGACTATTCTTTTACTTTTTGGCAACAATGGAAGGGTACAGATCCAAAGGATGTGTTTTTCAACCAGACCAGACAAATTTTTCATTAATACCTTCCTCAGCAACTTCCAAAGACATTTCTGAATCCCAAGATTGAAGCCTCTTTTGGTGAGCAGCCCTACTCTTCCCACCTCTCTGTGTGTTTTTCAAGCCATCTCCTTCCATCTTTTTCCCTCCCAATCCTATACTTAGATTGGGGTGAGGAACAAGAAGGGATTTGATTGCTTGTGTAACATTTTGAGGGGGGTGGTAGAAGAATTGGAAATTCACCAAAAGTGGTTGAGGGATTGAAAAAGAAAAAACAGTCAGTCAAATGGACATCATTTGTGAAACAAGATTGAATCAAAAAAAATGAAACCAAACCTGGACTTGATTCAAAGTTCACCAAAAATGTGATCACCAAAAAAAAAAAAAAAAAAACTTACCAGGGTGTGAGGGGATTGTGCCTGTCCTTTTGGTTGGTTTTGGTTTGGGCTTTGGGTTGGGTTGAGGTTGGGCCTGGGGCCAGGTAGTCAGGGCCCGGGAACCAGGGAGGGGGGGGAGGTTGGTCAGCCGGGCAGGCAGGCCTTGGGGGGGGTATTGACAGGGGGGGGCATCTGAGGGGGGGCGGGCCGTGGCAATGGCGCCGGCAGGCGAGCAAGGAGGGGGGGGCCAAGGTGGGGCCGGCGGGCAAGGAGGGGGAAAGCAATGAGGCGGGGGCCAAGGTGGGACCAGCGGGCAAGCAAGGAGGGGGGGGGCTGAGGTGGGGCCGGCAAGCAAGGAGGGGGCCAGCAGATTGAGAGGGGGGGCCAAGGTGGGGCTGGCGGGCCAAGGTGTGGCCGGCGGGCCAAGGTGGGGCTGGCAGGCCAAGGTAGGGCCGGCGGGCCAAGGTGGGGCCGGCGGGCCAAGGTGGGGCCGGCGGGCCAAGGTGGGGCCGGCGGGCCAAGGTGGGGCCGGCGGGCCAAGGTGGGGCTGGCGGGCCAAGGTAGGACCGGCGGGCCAAGGTAGGGCCGGCAGGCCAAGGTGGGGCCGGCAGGCCAAGGTGGGGCCAGCGGGCCAAAGTGGGGCTGGCGGGCCAAGGTGGGGCCTGCAGGCCAAGGTGGGGCCTGCGGGCCAAGGTGGGGCCAGCGGGCAAAGGTGAGGCCGGCGGGCCAGGGTGGGGCCAGCGGGCCAAGGTGGGGCCGGCGGGCCAGGGTGGGGCCGGCGGGCCAAGGTGGGGCCGGCGGGCCAAGGTAAGGCCGGCGGGCCAAGGTGGGGCCGGCGGGCCAAGGTGGGGCCGGCGGGCCAAGGTGGGGCCGGCGGGCCAAGGTGAGGCCGGCCGGCAAGGAGGGGGCCAAAGTGGGGCCGGCAGGCAAGGAGGGGGAGAGCAAGGAGGCGGGGGCCAAGGTGGCACTGGCGGCCAAGCAAGGAGGGGGGGGGCCAAGGTAGGGCTGGCAGGCAAGGAAGGGGAGAGCAAGGAGGCAGGGGCCGGCAGATTGAGAGGGGGGGAAAGCAAGGAGGCGGGGGCAGAGGTGGGGCCTGCAAGCAAGGAGGGAGGCAAGGTGGTGGGGCCGGCAAGTGAGGAGGGATACAAGGTGGTGGGGCCGGCAAGCAAGGAGGAAGGGGAGGTGGTGGGGCCGGCAAGCTAGCAAGGAGGGGGGGGTGGTGAAGGAGCAAGCAAGAGGATGGAAGGAAGAGGAGGGGGGGCTTACCTGAGGACCTGAAGGTGCCTGGAGGGGGATGGAACAATTGGTTAGCTTCTGATGATGGGGAGCATGAGGAGAAGGATGAGGAGAGCTTAACAGGGGTGCAAAAGGTGGTGGGTGAGGTGGTGGTGGTGGGTGAGGAGGTGGTGGTGGGCAAGGAGGAGGTGGTGGGTGAGGAGGAAATGGTGGATGAGGAGATTGTGGTGGGTGAGGAGGAGGTGGTGGGTGAGGAGGAGGTGGTGGGTGAGGAGGAGGTGGTGGGTGAGGAGGAGGTGGTGGGTGAGGAGGAGGTGGTGGGTGAGGAGGAGGTGGTGGGTGAGGAGGAGGTGGTGGGTGAGGAGGAGGTGGTGGGTGAGGAGGAGGTGGTGGGTGAGGAGGAGGTGGTGGGTGAGGAGGTGGTGGTGGGTGAGGAGGAGAGTGGACCGGTGTTCTGGTGGGGTGAGGTGGGTGGTGTGGTGGGGTGATGTTTTGGGTCAGTTTTGTCTAAGAAAAAGAAAGAAAAAAAAAGAAAAAAACAAAAAGAAAAAAAAAGGAGTGATTCAGCCTAGGATTCTTGGGAACCATGTATTGCTTGTGTAATAGAGCATTCAAAGACGACCAAGTTAATCCCAAATTGGAGTCTGAATCAGAGTCAAATACTAACAAAAGTTCAGTCAGCTTTTTTGCATTTTCAACATGCTGGCGGGAAGTTTGATTGGACATGTTGAGGAAGATGGTGATTTGATGTGGGGTGATGAGATGATGATGGGGTTTGGGTGAAGATGGAGATGTGAAGCAATAGAGATGTGAAGCAATGGAGATGTGAATCAATAGAGATGTGAAGGGATGGAGATATGAAGCAATGGAGATGAGATGTGTGTGATGTGATGGAGATGGGACCGGTATGGATTTGCTGATGTGGATGGATGTTTTAGATTTTATGGATGGGGCATGGATGATGAGGCATAAATGGCGGGTTTAATGGCGGGTTTGATGTTTGAAATCCACCATTTTCATGAAACCCCCCATTTTAAAATAAACCAGTTAGGGGGTATGTGTATTTCAGAAACCTTCCATTAAAAATGGCAGGTTTGGTCAAACAAAATGGCAGGTTTGGTCAAACAAAATGGCAGGTTTGGTCAAACAAAATGGCAGGTTTCTAATGGCAGGTTTGCTAGCTCTGATAAGCCCTAATGAAAATAATTGAAAATAAAAGGGGTGGTCTTTCCTATTTTCTGCATTCTTTATTGTATTTACTTGTGAGAATTTGAAGTATTTGACCTTCAAATTTTGAAACAGGCCTCTCAAGGTTTTCAAATATTTTTTTTCTTAGTTTTTGAAGCACTATTTGTGCCCTAAAAACCAAATCCAAAAAGGAGGGCAAAAAACCGCCTCTGTGCTGGGGTCCGCTTTTTTGAGTCCTCCATGCATAAAACCCTAACCATTCCTATTCAATATGATTTTGAAATTTTTCCAGGCCATTTTGGAGGGCTCCCATCCTCCCATCATCCATAAAAGAAACCTCCTCCACCCACCCACCCCCACCCATCACCCCCCATCACCACACCAGACCAGACCAGACCATACCACTCCATACCACTCCACTCCCCCCATTACCACACCACACCACACCATACCACACCACACAACACAACACAACACAACACCGCACAACAAAACACAACACAACACAATACAACACAACACAACACAACACAACACAACACAACACAACACAACAAAACACAACAAAACACAACACAACACAACACAACACAACACAACACAGCACAACACAACACAGCACAGCACAACACAACACAACACAACACAACACAACACAACACAACACAACACAACACAACACAACACAACACAACACAACACAACATAACACAACACAACACAACACAACACAGCACAACAAAACAAAACAAAACACAACACAACACAACACAAAAAAAATCAAAAAAAAAAAAAAAAAAAAACAAAAACAAAAACAAAAACAAAAACAAAAACAAAAAAACAAAACAAAACAAAACAAAACAAAACAAAACAAAACAAAACAAAACAAAACAAAACAAAACAAAACAAAACAAAACAAAACAAAACAAAACAAAACAAAACAAAACAAAACAAAACAAAACAAAACAAAACAAAACAAAACAAAAACAAAACAAAACAAAACAAAACAAAACAAAAACAAAACAAAACAAAACAAAACAAAACAAAACAAAACAAAACAAAACAAAACAAAACAAAACAAAACAAAACAAAACAAAACAAAACAAAACAAAACAAAACAAAACAAAACAAAACAAAACAAAACAAAACAAAACAAACCTACCACTACCAAATCAAACCTCCTGAACCAAAAACTCTTCTCACTCCATTTCTACTCAAAATTGTTCTATAATCAACTCAAATCTCAAATTCCTTTCTAAAAAAAATCCCTTTTCAAAATGTCTCAACAACACATCCACCCACCTTTGAGAACTGTCTCACCTGGCCCATCCTCCATCACCTCATCTAATTAAACTAGTATTTCTACTCCTCCGGCCCTTTCCTCATATGCTCAATCTAATGATACCACTCCTCTGGCCACTCCTCCTGAACTATCATATAATCAAAATGAGGAGTTAGTTGATGCTATCCAATCATGGGCAAAGTCCCATGGATATTCCATTTCTACTAGAGTATCAAATATGAAGAAACATACCTACACCTATAAATGTGATAAATCTGGAGAATATAAACCCAGTAAAGATCCCCAAAAATTGCAAACAACAAGAAAGACCAATTTCCCTTATAGATTATCTGTAAATTTCTGCAAAAGATTAGGTCTCTGGCAGGTTGAAATTTTATTTCCAGATCACAACCATGCCCCCTCAGATGATCCTTCTACTCATCCAATCCATAGAAGAATTAATGGCAAGCAACAGAAGCCTGTAGAAAACTTATCCAAGGCTGGTGTTGCCCAATTAAAAATTTTAAATTCTCTTATAAAAAACTCCTCAACTCCAGTTCATACAAACCTCTGTACTATTTGAAATAAAAGATTGGGAAATGTTAAATTCACTGCTCATTGAACTGTGTACATGACTCTGTACACAACTATTTGAGTTGTGTACATGACTCTGAATACAACTATTTGAGTTGTGTACATGACTCTGTACACAACTATTTGAGTTGTGTACATGACTCTGTACACAACTATTTGAGTTGTGTACATGACTCTGTACACAACTATTTGAGTTGTGTACATGGCTCAATGGGTCATGTGGCACCGTACACAACTCAAATTAGGCGTGGCATGCTACACGGTTCAAATGGGCCGTGTGGCACGCTCAACAACTAAAATTAATTTGTGTAGCCTCCACTAAATAATAAATTGTAAATTGTAAATTTTAAATAATACATAATACATAATACATAATAAAGAATAAATAATAAATAATAAATAATAGATAATAAATAATAAATAATAAATAATAAATAATAAATAATAAATAATAAATAATAAATAATAAATAATAAATAATAAATAATAAATAATAAATAATAAATAATAAATAATAAATAATAAATAATAAATAATAAATAATAAATAATAAATAATAAATAATAAATAATAAATAATAAATAATAAATAATAAATAATAAATAATAAATAATAAATAATAAATAATAAATAATAAATAATAAATAATAAATAATAAATAATAAATAATAAATAATAAATAATAAATAATAAATAATAAATAATAAATAATAAATAATAAATAATAAATAATAAATAATAAATAATAAATAATAAATAATAAATAATGAATAATAAATAATAAATAATAAATAATAAATAATAAATAATAAATAATAAATAATAAATAATAAATAATAAATAATAAATAATAAATAATAAATAATAAATAATAAATAATAAATAATAAATAATAAATAATAAATAATAAATAATAAATAATAAATAATAAATAATAAATAATAAATAATAAATAATAAATAATAAATAACAAATAATAAATAATAAATAATAAATAATAAATAATAAATAATAAATAATAAATAATAAATAATAAATAATAAATAATAAATAATAAATAATAAATAATAGATATTAAATAATAAATAATAGATAATAATTAATAATTAATAATTAATAAATTATAAATTATATATAATAGATAATAAACAATAAACAATAAATAATAAATAATAAATTATAAAGTATAAATTATAAATTATGAATTATAAATTATAAATTATAAATTATAAATTATAAATTATAAATTATAAATTATAAATTATAAAATTATAAATTATAAATTATAAATTATAAATTATAAATTATAAATTTTAAATTATAAATTATAAATTATAAATTATAAATTATAAATTATAAATTATAAATTATAAAATTATAAATTATAAATTATAAAGTATAAATTATAAATTATAAATTATAAATTATAAATTATAAATTATAAATTATAAATTATAAATTATAAATTATAAATTATAAATTATAAATTATAAATTATAAATTATAAATTATAAATTATAAATTATAGATTATAAATTATAAATTATAAATTATAAATTATAAATTATAAATTATAAATTATAAATTATAAATTATAAATTATAAATTATAAATTATAAATTATAAATTATAAATTATAAATTATAAATTATAAATTATAAATTATAAATTATAAATTATAAATTATAAATTATAAATTATAAATTATAAATTATAAATTATGATAAATAATAAATTATATGGAGTAGTGTATGGGCCCCCATGCGTTGAGGGGCCCTAAACAACTCTCATAGGTCATGTGGGACCCTGCACCACTCCCACAGGTTGTGTCTGGGCCCTCCACAACTCCCACAGGCCGTGTGGGGCCCTACATGGCTCCCACATGACTGCAGCGGTGAATTTAACATTACCCTAAAAGATCTCAAATCCAAAAAAATTATCTCAATGGAAAAACCCCAATTGAAGCTTTTATACTGGAACTCTAAAATTCTTCTTTTTTGTACAGAATCAATATGGATGGACACATCACTTCTTCATTCATTTCAAATCCTGATTCCATAAAACTTCTAAAACCATTTCCTACTCTTTCCATGATGGACTGCACATATAAAACAAATAAATTTGGGATTCCTCTTCTTCATATTTTTGGGTTAAACAATTCTTCAATAACTTTCTCAGTTGTGTTTTGTTTTTTATCCCAAGAAAAAAAAGATAACTATGAATTGGACCCTCAATCAGCTTCAGGAAATATTAAAATATCAAGAACCCAGGGTTATTGTGACAGATAAAGAACAAGCTTTAATTATTACCATAGAAAGGTTTTTCCCATCTTCTCATCACTTTCTCTGTCTCTGGCATATTTTTGAAAATATTCAAACCCACTGTAGGAAGAATTTCAAGTCTGAAGATGAATGGAAGCTCTTTCAGAAACACTGGCACCAATTGGTCAACTCCAAATCTGAAGCTATTTATCAGGACAATTTAACCAAATTTTCTCTAGTCTTGAATGCTCCCACATCAGAATACCTCCTTGAAAACTGGGTCCCATTCAAAAAAAGATTTGTCTCTTACTTGGCCAACAAATACTCTCATTTTGGAAATACAAGTAAATCAAGAATAGAAGACCTTCATTCTTACATTAAACGCTTCATTACTTCCTGTACTGGCTCTTTTTCCAATGTTGTTGATAAGATATATAATTCTATTACCATCCAAATTCATGAAAGAGGTATTGAAGCCTCCAAGAAAGGTTTCAAGCAGCTCATTGCTTTTCCTCACTGTGTGGAGCATCTTTCTGGAAAGATCAGCCAATATGCCGTCAAGACCATTCACTCATTCAATCATGTCTCTGATTCTTCAACCACTTGCATCAACTGTGATTACTCTTCTTATATGGGTATACCATGTTTTCAAAAAGTAAAATCAGCTATCTTCAAGGGTGAAAGTTTCCAAATTGAGGATTTCCATCCTCAATGGCATCTCCAACCCCCCTTTTCAGTAAATTTTGTTTTTGCTTTATACAAGTTCAAATTAATAATATTCTGATTAATTTCTTACTTTATTTCTGCAGTTAACTGCCAGCCCAGACTCAACTGAAGAATCACCCAGCCTTGAACAGCCCCCAATATCAAGCAATGAACATATATATCTTACTGAATTTTTTGAAGAATTCCGAAAATTGCCGCCTGGAGAACAACATTATTATCTGGGTGAAACAAAGAAGCCTTACACTGGAAAGTATCAACTTGTTCTTATTCAAGAGCCCAATTCTACTCAAAGATCCAAAATAAGAGGAAGACCCAAAGGAGAAGCAAATAGGTTCAAGAAGATCTCTCAATCCTCAAGTAAAAGGGATCCATCTGGCTTTGAATATTTAGAAGTGCCAAAGAGGAGAGGAAGGCCAAGGAGGAAATTTTCAGCAAATTCAGTTGTCAGTAATTAATCACTCTTTGAGAAAGAAAAAAAATATAACTCATTGTTTTTATGTAATAATTCAGTTTTTTAGAAAGTGAAAGGAAAAAAATGAAAAATGGAAGGGAAAGAAGAAGGAGGAATCAGATGAAGAGGTAAATTTATATTTATACATAATCATCTCAATATCATCTGAATATTTCCTTTTCGCAACATAGGATGATTTTTTGACAGAAGAAGATACTTCAGAAGATGAGAAGCTCCCAGATTTTGATGTTATTAACACAGTGAAATTACATTTGCTTTTTTTATTGAGTGAATTTTTATTAATTTTCCCATTTAATCTTTTTTTAGAGGTCTGGAACTGTTTTCACTTAGAGGGCTCCTTCCCCTGATTAAAATCCTGGGGCTACACTCAAGAGAAAAAAGCACAAAAGTCAAGATGATGAAGCCCCTTACCATCCACCTTGAAAGCATTCTTTTGCTCAAACAGAAACAAAGATAAGTGAGAAAGTGAGTGAACTTGATAATACCTGATTTTTTCAGTTTTTCTGATTTTTTTTTTGGAATTTTTTATAGGTTTCCTGCACATTATCATTTTCCTCTTCTGGAATCTTTGAGAAAGTTTCAATGAAACAAGTGAGTGGAATTTTTGCAACATATTTCATTTTAGGATCAATTGTGATTTTTTCTTTTAGTTCCAATACAAAGACTTCATTGCCCCAGCAACAGCTATTTCCCATATATCCCACTGTCAAGGTGTTCTGGGAGATGGTAACTGTGGTTTCAGAGCAGCAGCTGTTGGTTTGGGACAGAAAACTGAATACCTTATTGAAATCAGGAAAGAAATTATCAAAGAGCTGGACACCAATCCAATCTTCCAAGATTCAAAATTAATGCATGAAATCTTGGGTGAAACCTTTCAGGGGGCAAGGAGGCAACTCAACCACCTCTCTGGACCAGCTCCAATAAACATGTGGATGAAGTTCCCATGCCATGGCTTTCTTCTTGCTGAAACGTATAAGTGTCTGATGGTTCTTTTTTCTTCTTTAATGCCTTGCACCTATCTTCCTCTGAATTCCCCTCCAACTCCGAATCCCAAATCATCTCCTATTTTCTTAATTCTTTTAGAAGATTTAAAAAATATAGTATCATTCAAGTCTAAGTCCAATCATTGGCCAGCCCTCAAATTGGATCCACTGTGGAAAAGCTTTGTGACCAAGGATTCCAAAGCTTGGATGACCATTATTCAGAAGAATTTGGAGGTTGATGATGAGTTTTTTTTCCCAAGGAGGAAATCCAGAAAAAAAATAAAACCCATAGTAATGGGATAATATCACCCAAAATCATTGCTATAATATTTGTGATAAAATTTTGTATTTGTATTGATTAAAACAGAACAAAAATTAGAACCAAAAATGTGGACCACACCTTTTATTTTCAATTATTTTCATTATTCTGAATAATTTGCAGGGTAAACCCTGTAAGCAAAGCTCAGCCAAATTTGTCATTCAATGTTTGGATGTTAGTCGTAAGTTTTGCCATAAAAATCTGAGAGAAACATTGATTCAACAAGTGAAAAAAAAATCTTGAAAAGGATATGCTATTTTGAAGTCCTTTTATGATGGATCCAATTTTTGGAGGCCAAGGATACATCCAAAAAATCTCAAATAAATATTTTGAAGCTCTTCAGCTGATTGATAAATTTTGTGAGAGTTCAAAGTTCCAAAAAAACTTAAGCCAAAAGCCAAAGGAATAGCTCCAAAAATGAGTTTTATTTTTTTTGGATTTTGTTAACTTTTTGACTGGATTTTTGAAGGGGTTTAACTGGTCCCAAAATTATAAAAGATTAGCCATAAGGGTTTAAGACACCTATCTACAGGACTGTTTTGTTAGAATTTCAAAAAACAAAGTTATTGAAATGCCCGTGTAAACAAGGATTTGTCCATGTATACTGGAATTTGCGGGGACATAGTACCCCCGTGAGTTTAAGGGTAGCACCCGTGAAAAAAATAATGCCCTAAAATAAAAAATCAAAAAAAACTTAAGACAACCAAAACACCAAAATTAAATAAACAATGAAAGAGTCTATGGAGAAGCCCTAAAGTATAAGTTCCAAAAAATACAAGTTCAACTTGACTAGCCCTAAAGTAAAAATGCCAAAAAATACAAGTTCAACTTGACAAGCCCTAAAGTAAAAACACCAAAAAAGAAGACAAGTAACTTGACAAGCCCTAAAGTAAAAACACCAGAAAAAAAACAAGTTCAACTTTTGTTAAGCTGATCTCATCACAAGAAGTAAAAATACTTCTTATGATGGGATCAGCCTAACACAAGTTGAACTGACTTACCAATAAAATCTAATTCAAAACACTCATCATAATGATGATAAATCAAAACACTCAAGATAATGATGTTAAAAATGTGATAACCCTTTATATTAATAGAATTACAAGATCAGCATCAGAAACCAAACCCAAATGATGAAATATGAAGTCTATAATTGAAGTCTATAATCTGAAATACACGTGCAGTATATCTTTGAGATGATCAACCCAACCAGAAGCTTTCTTTGAAATGAAAGCAGAGGGTTTTTCTATAATTAATGGGATTGGAATCATTGCTCACTCAATTAATGATAGAAACCAGTGGTTATTGTTGACAAAGGAAATATAAATGGGCTCTGATTGATCTGTAACACCTTTTTTCATTAGAGTATAAGAACAACATGACTCATATGAAATGAAACATATAGTTCTGGAATAAGTTTCTGCTATTATTTGACATATCTAACTTAGCCAGCCATTTTGAAGAGGGTATCTTTGCATTGATGTCTTCAAAATCAAGTCTGTGTTTAATCTTTTCTGCCTCTTTTGCACCACCAAGCATCTTAATGCAGAAGGATTTATGTTTCTACAATGTTTCAATCATTTAATTTCTCAGTTAAAACCAACCATTTTCATCATACCCAAGTGATTTATGAATGACTCTAAATCCACAATTCCCATCAACAATTGGATCCCAAACCTCACCCAAGAACTTATGGAATTTCTCAGGTATTTGATTGAGGTATTTCACTTTGGGTTCCTATAATCACAACCCAATCAGCCAAAATTTAAATAGCATTAATTGATCACATCAATACTCACCAAAGATGAGCTTCTGTTTTTCTCTTCTTGCACGTTGTGGTGCTCTTTTATGGACGCGAGTCAGGAAAGGGCTGCAGGCGGCGCGCTCAGCAATGGGAAGGGCTTTGTCGCAGCTAGCCCTGCTGCGGGCTCAGCAGCAGTCAGGTAGGCCCAGCAGCGGTTGGGTTGGGCTCAGCACCTGGAGACGGGAGACAACGGATCGCGCGGACCAGAAAGCTTGCGCGGATTGGAAAGCTTGCGCGGATTGGAAGGCTTGCGCGGATTGGAAGGCTTGCGCGGATTGGAAAGCTTGCACGGATCGGACCGCGCATCACAAGATGCGCGGATTGGATCACGTGGGTACGCCCCGGATATTGGAACGGGTTGTCGGGCGGACGCGCGCGGGCAGACAAACCGGGCTACGTTAATACCGAAGGGGACGGGTAATGGCAAGGGATGGAGGGATAGGGTTGGGCTAGGGTTCTGTGGCTTAGGGTTGTATATCATCACTCTTTCTTGTTACTTGTGGTTGTACTTAGGTTAGGGTTGAGAGGGAGGACTTAAATACTTTGCTCTCAACTCCGGGTTGTAGGAGCATTGGATGATTGGAGGAAGGGAGGGGAAGGACAGGAAAAACACTTCACCCCACTTCACTTCGCTTTACGGACTGGACTGCACTTTAGGATATCACTTTTTATGGCATCGGATTGGATTGGATTGGAAAGGAAGGAATTCATCTTATTATTTCTCTCTCTCTCTCTCCCTCTCTCTCTCTTGAACGGCTGCATCCAATCTCCTTACAGACGCTTTGATCAATAACTTCTGGAACTCAAGGACAACTTCTGGGGTTCCGGCCCCTAAAAGTTTCCACAAAGTTGTGGAAACAAAGAGGCTGGAAAACCCCTAGTTATCCTCAAGTTTGAGAGTTAATGGTTCAAGAATCTGTAAGGAGGTTGGATTTGGTGAGTTAAAGAGAGAGGGAGAGATGTTAAACTAAGAGACTTGGATGTCCGCAAGGATTAGGATAGAGGATTTAGACTGTAAAGTAGGGGAGCGGATTAAGGGTAGATAAGGCAAGACCAGTTTCATGACTGAAGTCTTGCAGTAGCGGAGAGTGATAGCTGGCCTAAATAGGGCCTGAGTAAATGGTAATAGGAGGAAATTTACTTCTCAATGGAATACCTCAATAAAGTTACAACCCGGATTGCCAGGAGGGACCCAGCCACTATAGGTGGCTCTTACTTTGAGATAATCATACTGGATGGTGAAATTGAAAGGTCCTGGAAAAGACCAATTTAAATAGACAACTGGAGAGCCCCTTACAGGGGGCCTACAACTAGAGAGCCCCTCACAGGGGGCCTAAGGCAGTAATGACTATAGTGGAGGACAGTGATAACTAATCAACCATGGCAGAAACATGAATCAGTGACAGGTTAAGTGACATCTAATAATAAGTGAGGAGAGTGAGGCTATGAGCAGAAAAACCAAAATCCAACCTCCTCCCTTGCAAATAGCCATGAGAGCCCTGAAGCTCAGAATCTTGAGAGACCCTACAATGAGGTCGCAAACTGAGGTGAAGGATGAGTAACAATTCATGTTGCAGAGCAAGTGCAAGCAAGGTTTCATAATGAGGCAATCAATGGCTCAATCAAGTTCAAGTTGAAGACAAGTGGCAATTGGATAATAACTGTGAGAACAGTTGCTAGAGAAAGGAGCAACCTATGTTGCTAGATGATGAGCGAGTGGTGTTGCAACCAATTGCATTGAGGAGTGCAAAAAAATTCACAAAATAATTGCAAGAGCACAGCTACCAATCCATCCGGCAATGTCATCCTTGGTCATCTCCAATTTTGCCATCCAGGAGATGGAGTCAAGATTGAAGCTGGGTTTCAGTTGGATAGAGATATGAAGCAAACAAAGGTTGTGGATGGTGTTGTATTGAAGTTGGAAGAAAGCAAGGTCATCAGAAGGTGAGCGACTCCGGATGATTGAGGGGGATTTTTCAGGTTCTTCAAGTCAACTGATTCTGCTCTGGAAGTTGATTGTCAATAGATGAGAAAGAGAAGCAAACAATGTCGCAACATAAAACTTTCCAGTGACCAAAACAAAGAGGTTCTGACATGAAGAGGGAAATGGAGTGGATTAGAGATAGTAGTTGTATAGTATTTACAGTAGTAGTGGACGTAGTAATATCAAGATCAATATTATGATGGAGAAGAAAGGTAGTAGTGATCTACGTAGCAGAGGTAGCTGATGAATGATTTACTAATTGGAAGGCTACTGTACGCTGGTGATCCTACTTAGCACACCTAGTGGTGTGAGGTGGTAGAGTATAATAAGGCTACTACTAGTTGGTCCAATATTGATATATCCCTATATTGCTCCCTCGCCAAAAGAATTGGAAGCCAATATACTGAAGGAGAGGATTCTTTTGGAGGACAAAACACAAGTATCTCGGAGAGATATAGACTGTAAATCTGTTAAACTAAGAGACTTGGATGTCCGCAAGGATTAGGATAGAGGATTTAGACTTTAAAGTAGCGGCGCAGATTAAGGGTAGATAAGGCAATACCAGTTTCATGAATGAAGTCTTGCAGTAGCGGAGAGTGATAGCTGGCCTACATAGGGCCTGAGTAAATGGTAATAGGAGGAAATTTACTTCTCAATGGAATACCTCAATAAAGTTACAACCAGAATTGCCAGGAGGGATCCAGCCACTATAGGTGGCTCTCACTTTGAGAGAATCATACTGGATGGTGAAATTGCAAGATCCTGGAAAAGACCAATTTAAATAGACAACTGGAGAGCCCCTTACAGGGGGCCTACAACTAGAGAGCCCCTCACAGGGGGCCTAAGGCAGTAATGACTATAGTGGAGGACAGTGATAACTAATCAACCATGGCAGAAACATGAATCAGTGACAGGTTAAGTGACCTGTAATAATAAGTGAGGAGAGTGAGGCTATGAGCAGAAAAACCAAAATCCAACAAGAGAGACAGGAAGAATAATACGATGAGTTCCTTGTTCCTTGTTCCTTCAATCCTTCCCATCCTCTGTGATAAGATAAGATCCAATGCAATCCAATCCGTGATAAGATGTCATCCTCTCCACACCTGGGTTGAGGGTGCAGTTTAAGTAACATTCCCCTCAACCCTAACCTAGTACAACTGCAAGCAAACAAGAATAATGAAATACAACCCCTAAGTACAGAACCCTAGCCCAAATCTATCCTTCCAATTTCATCCCATGAACCATATCCCATACCCCTCACCCCATATCCATGTGTATTGCCCGCCTGCCATTACGTCCACCCAGTTTTTCCTTCTCATGACACGGCCCTTGCGCCGCACCCAAATTGGAGCCCCCCGCGCATGTCCACATCCGCCCAAAGTGCCATTCCAGATATCTGAGGTACATCCATGCAATCCACCCTGCATCTCCGGATGCTGAGCCCGTCTTGACTGCTGCTGAGCCCGCAGCGCGGCTTTCTGCAGCAAAGCCGCACCCATTTCTGAGCGTGCCGCCACTGCTGAGTGTGCAGTGCGCAACCCATTCCAACTTGCATCCATAAAAGAACACCACAACGTCTTCTTCCTCTGAAGAAGATTTTTATTCCAAATTAAGTGAAGCCAATTCACTTTCATTCCCTTCCGCTGAAATAGGGAGTCAGGATTTTGGAAATTCCAAGCCATTAAAAACATCTCTTTTATATGGAAGATCTTATGATAAATATACTCAAGCACATCCTAACAGTCTTCTAAGAAACACTTTATACAATTCATAATGTAAGCAACCAAAAACTAATAAGATCAACAGCAGAGGCAGGGATTAGGAACTTACTCTAATTTCTGCATCATTGACCTCTGCCACCTCCTTGGTTTTTGAGGCCCCATACTTAGCCCACAGAGAAGTAAAGCTCTGCAATCATTCAAAGTCATTATTAAAGTGGACTTTACAGTTTGCTTGTATGTTTTTAGACAATTGCCACTGAAAACACAGTCTTGTTGACTCAGGGGAAACTTTTTTTTTAGCAAAAATCAGAGATTTTTCACATTCTGTCACAAAGACTTTGGGAAGTCTCTCAGGATCATAAGCCAGCTCCTTTAGTGAATTTACAGACCAACTGTAGAAATCACACATTTCTCTTGTTATAAAAACAAGATCTTTTGTGAAAGGAATTACAGTTGGCTATAATTCCTACAACTTGCAATATGGGGATGTTGTACTTATTTGTTTTATAAGTACAATCCAACATAGCAATATGATGGAATTTCTTGAAAAGATTTAATTAATTGGGATGTGCCAAGAATAGGTCCTCCAAGTGACCCTCTCCACTGAATTGTGCTCAATGAAACACACTTTAATCACCAAGTTTTTCAAAGAGGAGCTCCATAACACTTTTTCCCTTTAGTTCTGCAAGGGCTACCTTATGCTTAGTGTTATAGATTGTTTGGTCATCAACATATTTTCTGCCATCAATCTTGCTTTATTTTCTTTTCAGTTGAGTGGTATAGAGCCCATCATTGATTCCTTCTTGTAAATTTACCAAGGCCATCCCAGAGATTCTCCTCAAGTGAGGATGCACTGAGGGGTGTGGAGATGTTTGATGTTTATGTTTATCATGTCTGTAGTAGATTTTTCACAAGGGGTCTGCCTTTGTGCAACTTGCATGGATTAAAAACTTGCATCCAAACTTCCTTGTGTGAGTTTTCCTTGACCTTTCAGTGAGAAATTTCCCAGAGTAGAAAACATGTATATCACAGGGTAAATCCTCATATTTATAACGCTTTGAGTTGAAAACCTTTAAAGCATAACCATGCTTCATTGTCCATGTTTGACAACAGTTTTTTGCCTCTTCCTTAGTAGGAAAAGCTCTCACAGGAGGTGGGTGAAGTTGATCTTTCATATTTACATATTCATAGCTAAATATTCATAATATAGTTCATTTTCCATCAAATTAAATGAGGCAAAGACCAGAGTAACATAAAACTTTACTCACCATATAAGTTCATGTCAATTTGTGAATCATTTTGTTCCTAAATTTTCACCCTAGATGAGGATGCAATGGGGGCTTCCAATGATTCATTACCCAAATCCTTCTTTTCCGCAGCTTTTTTCATGGAACCATCAATTTATTCCTTCAACACAGCCATGTCACAAAAAGGAGGGATTTCCACTGTTCCCATAATGCAAAAAAGTTGCAATGGTACTTCAGTATTTGATCCAACTTTCAATTGAACAACTACAAAGTTTTCTCAGTTTTTAGTTGACAAAGATCAAGTTTAGAGGGGTGTTTATTTGAAATTTCACTTTATTTTCACTTTAGTTTCAATTATTTGGTTTGCAGTTTCAATTTATTTCACTTTAGTTTTACTTTGCAATTGCTAGGTGTGGTCCAACAGTCCCACATAGGATGTGTTGATCCCAAATTTGGGTTGATGGAACCCAAATGTGGTCCAGCAGTTCCCAAAAACTGGGGGGTTGTATACCCACAAGCACACTTCAAAACAGCTGTGTACGGGGGTGCACAACCCATAATTTCTGTTTAGCATGTATGGGCCACCATGCGCACTTTGGAAGCGTCTATGGTCCCCAACGCATCCATTGAGCCATGTAGGGCCTTACATGACTCCCCCACAGCTGGGAGTTGTGAATTTATCATCACCCTTATTATAATACTTTTGGGTTACTCAAAGTCTTTTGACAGTCAACCATCAAGAAACAGATGCAAATAAAAAAGATTAAATCAGATTCTCATAAAATATGTTTTAACTTATTCAAACTATCAAAAAGAAAATGCATTCAAGTGACTTCCATCAGCAAGATTTTAATAGAAAAGTTTCACTAATTCCTAAAAACAACATTCATCCTTTCAAATGGTTCATAGAAGTGGACTGGAATTTGATTCTATTCACACAGAATATTCTCACCCTTCTAAAAATTATCATTCAAATTTTTAATCCCTTCAACAGAAAATTTGAACCAACCTCAATAAGAATGATTTGTGTTATGAAAAACCCAGTGAAAAATTTCAAATAATTGAAGCTCATTTTCAAGTGAGACTTATTTTCTGACTCAAGTCTTGAAAAATTTGCACAAATTGGCATATAAAGAGAATCATGGGGGAGAAACTTGAAAACTTTAAAATCAAAGCATTTGGTTTGAAATATTCTTTTAAATTATCTTTGAATTTGAAGTGGAGAGCTATCCATCTGGTCTTTCATTTATCTCTGCCAGAGTTAATTTGGGCTCTATACACAGGTAAACAAAATCCCTCTCTTGACCTTGTTGAAATCAAAGATAAGCTTGGGTGGGAAGTAAGTTTTATTTTGAATCCCATTTTATGAAAATTAATACTAAAAGAACTTTCCAAATTGATAGAATAAATTCTCTAGGAATCACAGAAGTGATATAATGAATACCAGAAGTAAAACCAAGCTGTGATAAGATGAGATGACTCGGAATTTATAATAAGAAATACAGCCCCAGTACACACGCCACGATATTCAAGACTTGAGGAGACAGACGGTAGAGATGGGTTAGACTTATTACAAAGCGTGAAGTTAGAGTGTATCATTGCACCAAATTATAAAGCCTCCACAAATATTGGTCAAAACTTTTCTTGATGATTCTTTCTCTGTTGCTATATCTCGTAGAAGATCTTGGGGAGATGACAGAATAGAATGAAGAATAGGAAGTCCCGCGAGGGGGGAAGGATAATTTTGTCCGGCCTCACAAGTAGTTATTTGAGACGCTCAGGTTGCAACATGTTGAATATGCATACATAGATGCGCAACAATGATAGGTGAGGTGCGCATCTATGGGAGCTTGGGGTGTGATAGAAAGAAGGAAAATGGAAATAAAATAAAATAGAAAGATCTAAAGAAACAAATAGAAATAAATAAATAAAAAATAATTAACCATAAAATAGAACACAGGAATAAATGTGAGGCATGAGTGTGAGGCATGAAAATTCCAACACAAATTTACTGAATACCCCTTCAATCACACTTAAAACTCTTGGTAAAATGATAATTTTTTTTAAAATAACAAATTCAACTTGATTTGCTGGCTATTTTCATTCAAACTATCCCCTGAAGCCTTCTCAATATGAAAACTATGATTTCATAATTAATTTTATTATATTGCTATATTTTAATTTTGTCTCACTTCCTTGCTTCTTCCTCTTTATCTGAACTTTTGATCTCATCTTATGATAACACCAATTCCCATGAACATAATTCTTTTCTTTTTTTTCTTAAGATTAGAAATGTTTGATTTGATTGAAAATAAACTTTATAAAATAAAAAATGATATATATCTTTGAATTTTTCATTTTGATCCCTCCTAAAATTCCTCCCTCATCCATAGTTTTCCAACTCTTTTTTGGGTAATTTCATTCTTCAAAGCTGGTTCAGAGAACCTTTTCCAAAATGATCCATCAAAATTCTATCATTTATTTGAACCAGCACCTCAATCCATTTTACCTCTTTCCATAGTTCAATTTTTTGACCATTATGTTACATCTTCTTGTACTCAGCCCTTTGCACATCCTCCTATTCAATTTTCTCCATTATTCATTTTACATGATTAGGAAAAAGTCTGATTTAGGGAAGTGGTGGTTTTGGCTTAGCCATTGAATATATTTGAGACCTGGGTAAACTACTCTTCCTTTTATCATTTTTATTAATGTCAACCAGTTTAATTCATTGTATTTAACTATGAACTTTTTGCCTAAAATACCAACTTTGGGGGGGATCTGGTTGTTGTTTTATAATTAAATCTTGGAAGATTTCAAAGCGGGAAAAATATTTTTTTGAAGGCTTAGGCCCTGGTGGATATTTTAAATCAAATTTGCATGGAAAAATAGGAATAGAAAAATGCTACAATAAATCTTGAACTTAGGAATACTATATTTGAAGCTAGCAGCTAATACTTTTGAGTACTTTGCAATGTTGAGGAATTTGTTTTATGAGTAAAAGTGACACAATCTTGATGAAAAACTGGTTACTCAGAAGGAAAAATAATTTGTCAAATTACTGTCATAACCACAACTTGAATCACCATACTCAGTCTCCTCATCCATCCTCAATCTTCAGTAAAATCAACCTCTACCCCTGGATCTACCATCTGCACCTCCTAGAGTATCTCCCTGCATCCCCTGCAGGTCCTAGGCAATCTCTCAGGCTCTCTCTTTCTCTCTATGCCTTGGTTCATTTCAAATCTCTCCTTCAATCCAATTTGTATGAGAAGTACATGCAGATCCCATACTTTACATACATAGTGCATACCCCTATCTGGACAACCCATACTTCCAGTTCAGTACATTTCAAAACTTTCTGAAAATTCCCATTACCCAATCTGTCAAGCTGCTCCCTCCAGCCCAAATGGTCAACATTTAATACCATGGGTAATCTCAGCCCCCATTACCAGTAATTCCCCCTCAAGGCCTCCCCCCAGTTCTCAGATATACAGGCCTCTCCTCCCTTCCTGGACTAATTCCCTGTCCCTTCCAATAGGTGTCATCTCAGCACAAGAAAACCATCCAGCCTACCTTACTGATTTCACCTATCCCTCGGGTGTTATTTTCATAAGATTTAGTCATCAGTCTTCCTCAAGAGCCTTGATCCTGGATTTCTCTCATACTCTACCTCCTTCAATCTTGTCATTACTGTACCTCTTATCATTTAAATCAAGCTCATTTTCTCTATCCTGAGTTCTGTGAGCAGTAGTGCCTGTTCCCTCAGCCCCTTGCATGCCAGGTGCATTTGTGAAAATTACCTGACTGAGGAAACAATCTACCAGGATAAGATTTTAAATTTTAAACTAATCTCAAGTCTATTCTATGGATGAGGTAAAAACTCAAAATTTTTGGCTCTTGTTTGAAAGTAATAAAGTATAAATATTGTGTTTGAAACACTCAATGAAAATGAATTTTATCATCAAGTTACAGGCTGAGCATAAGATGGATTTTGAGAATGACAGAAAAATGAATAAAAAAAAGGGTAATGTTAAATTCACGGATCATTGAGTGGTGCACACAGTTTGAAATGGGCCGTGTGGCACAGCACATGGTCCAATTTGAGCCGTGTACAGCCCCCCATGGCTCACAGAGTTGTGCACCCACCCAACCCGGTCCGGGGCCCTGTGGACTTTTCACACTACTACATTCAAGCCATGTGGAGTTTTACATGGCTCAAATGTAGTCGTGTGGCATTCCACATGGCACTGGACCGCGGTGAGAAAAAAAAAAGGAAAAGGAAAAGGAATCAAAGGGTACTTACACAACCCATAAACTAAGTATAAACCTTCCAAAGAAAACAGAAAAACAGAAATCAACCAAAAAGTCAAAGAATGTTCATTTTTTGGTTGAAAAAAAACAAATAAATAAATAAATAAATAAATAAATAAATAAATAAATAAATAAATTAATAAATAAATAAATTAATAAATAAATGAATAAATAAATAAATAAATAAATAAATAAATAAATAAATAAATAAATAAATAAATAAATAAATAAATAAATAAATAAATAAATAAATAAATAAATAAATAAATAAATAAATAAATAAATAAATAAATAAATAAATAAATAAATAAATAAATAAATAAATAAATAAATAAATAAATAAATAAATAAATAAATAAATAAATAAATAAATAAATAAATAAATAAATAAATAAATAAATAAATAAATAAATAAATAAATAAATAAATAAATAAATAAATAAATAAATAAATAAATAAATAAATAAATAAATAAATAAATAAATAAATAAATAAATAAATAAATAAATAAATAAATAAATAAATAAATAAATAAATAAATAAATAAATAAATAAATAAATAAATAAATAAATAAATAAATAAATAAATAAATAAATAAATAAATAAATAAATAAATAAATAAATAAATAAATAAATAAATAAATAAATAAATAAATAAATAAATAAATAAATAAATAAATAAATAAATAAATAAATAAATAAATAAATAAATAAATAAATAAATAAATAAATAAATAAATAAATAAATAAATAAATAAATAAATAAATAAATAAATAAATAAATAAATAAATAAATAAATAAATAAATAAATAAAACTGGTAGTATCCAATGGAATAGCCCTAAAGTAAAAAGACCCAAAAAGATACAAGTAACTGGACTAGCCCTAAACTAAAAACACTAAAAAAAAGACAATTAACTTGACAAGCCCTAAAGTAAAAAGACCAAAAAAAAAACTAACTTGACAAGCCCTAAAGTAATTTCAACTTGACTAGCCCTAAAGTAAAAGGCCCCAAAAATTAAAAGCCCTAAAGTAAAAGTTCCCAAAAAATACAAGTCTTTTGACAAGCCCCAAAGTAAAAACACCAAAAAAAAAACAAGTTCAACTTGTGTTAAGCTGATCCCATCCCAAGCTTAACATAAGTTAAGCTTGTGATGGAATCAGCCCAACACAAGTTGAACTGACTTACCATTGAACTCTCATTCAAAACACTCAATATAATGATGTTAACTCAAAACACTCAACATAATGATGTTCAAAATTTGATAACCCTTTATATTAGTAGAACTTGTTAGCTGCATTAGAATAACAATTTATATGAAACCCAATGATGAAATGAAGTCAAAGTTGATTACAATCTAGAATACATTTTCAGTTGATCTTTGAGATGATCAACCCAACCAGAGGCTTTCTTAGAAATCAAGGAACATGGTTTTGCTACAATGGGTGGGATTGGAATCATTTCTCCCTCAAGTACTAATAGAACCCAGTGGTTATTGTTTACAAAGGAAATTAAAATTGGATCTGATTGATCAGTAACACCATTTTTCATTTGAGTATAAGTATCACATGACTCCAATGAAATGAAAAATATAGTTTTGTAATATGTGTCTGCTATAATTTGACCCATGTCCAATTTAGCCAGCCATTTTGAGGAGGGAATCTTTTCATTGATGTCTTCAACATCAAGTCTTTGTTCAACCTTTTCAACCTCCTTTGCACCACCAAGCATCTTAATGTAGCATGCTTTATGTTTCTCTAATGTTTTAATCATTTCCTTCCTAACTTTAAACCAACCATGTTCTTCATAACCAAGGGAGTTAGCAATGACTCTAAATCCGCAATTTGAATCTCCAATTGGATCCCAAACCTCACCCAAGAGCTTTTGGAATTTCTGGGGTATTTGATTGAGGTATTTCACATTTGGTTCCTATGATGAAAACTAACTTTGTAATCATTTCTTTAATCAGATCAATCAAATGAATACTCACCAAAGATGATCTTCTGGTTAAGCTTTGCTGCATCTTCTCTTCCTCTGAAGAGGATTCTGATTCAAAATTAAGTGATCCCAATTCACTTTCAGTCTCTTCCTCTGAACTATTAAATTCAGATCCAAACTCTGCCAACTTTGACTAACAATTCATCATTAGTTAGTAAATAAGTTAATTAAACCAAAAAAATGAACATATCCCAAAAGAAAAGACTTACAATCTTTTGTCTTTTCTTATTTGGAGCCCTTCTAGTCCTTTTTTCCCCCTCAAGTTTTTTTTCAACATGCTCAAACCAAGACGGTTCTTGCCGCATATCTGTCAATTTTGGCCTGCCCCTAATTGATTGTAAGACTTTAGGTTCAAGTCTTGGCTTTGTTTATACTTTTTAATCTGCTGAATGATATACTTCAATAGGCTGCTTTGCTCATGATCTGGAGATTCCAAGATCATTGCATTAACTTTTTCATGTAACTGAGTAATGCTTAGCATTTCATCAACATCACACTGGAAAAATTCAAAAGGATCAACCATTAGTGAATTAGTTAATCAAAAAGCATTAATCACATAGTGATTTGAACTATCCAACTTAAGCCAACTTACAGAACTAGAAATGCAAGGTTCATAGTCCAACCTCCACTGAGGATGAACATCTTTGGGTACCACGGATCCTCTGAATTCTAGACAGTCACCTATTTGGTAGGAACAGGGCAAACCCATAGTCTTGAAATATGACTTGGTGCAGACTTTGCCATCATGATCACATTTGAACTTCTTGAATTGTTCCCTAACAAGATGGATTTCCTCTAAAGACAATTTTTAACCCAATGGTAAAAGTTCAGGGGGAAGAACTGTCCCTAACTTAAGTCAAGAGTTGTAAAGTGATGCATGAACTGAATTAATTTGATTCAAAACTGTTCCATCAAGGCTTTTCCAAACATCCAACAGGTTTCCCAAAGAGTTTTCAAGGAATTGTTTGAGAGTTGCATGGGCCCCTTCAACCCAAGAAGTTGTTTTGTTTCCAAAATGTGGGCTTATACAAGTCCACGCTGTTACAAAGGTCTCTTTGATAGGTAAAATTTTATTTTCCATATACTTGGGTACATCCTCATAGTATTTCAAGAAACACTATAAAATTCAAAAGGTCAGAACCCAAAACTAGGAAGAATAAGAAACAGTGATTTGGACCTACTCTGAGTTCCACATCATTGACCTCCGCCTCCTCCTTGGTCTTTGAGGCCCCATGCTTTGCCCACAGATTCATAAATCTTTTCCATCCTTCAATGTCATGAACAAAGCGCAATTTACAGTTTGCTTGTATGTTTTTAGAAAAGTGCCAAGTGCAACATTGTCTTGATGACTCTGGGAAACTGTTTTCAATGGCACAAATCAGAGCTTTTTCACAGTCCGTCAAAAAGACTTTTGGAATTCTCTCAGGATCATAAGCCAACTCCTTTAATGCATTTACAGACCAACTGTAGAACTCAAACGTTTCTTTTGTTATAAAAACAAGAGCTTTTGTGAAAGTTTTCCAATTGGCTGTCATTCCTACAACATGTAATAGTGGGGTTTTGTACTTATTTGTTTTATAATTACAATCCAACATAGCAATATGATGGAATTTTTTTGAAAGCTTTACTGCCTCTGGATGTGCTAAGTACAGGGCCTCCAAGTGACCCTCTCCACTGAACTTTGACCAGTGAATCCAACTTGTTTCTTAAAGCTGTTCATAGAGTACCTCCATAACACTTTTTCCCTTTTGTTCTGCAAGCATTACCTTCTTCTTAGTGTTATAGATTGTTCGGTAATCAACATAATTGTGCCCATCAATCTTGCTCAATTTTGTCATCAGTTGTAACGTATTGAGTCCATCATTCATGCCTTCTACTAGATTTTTGAAGGCCACCCCCAAGATTCTGCTCAGTTGAGGATGCACAGAGGGATGTTAAGATGGTTGATGGTTATGTTTGGTTTCTTTGTGGGAGAGGCGCCACAAGGGTTCTGCCTTTGTTCAACTTGCATGGGTTAAAAACTTGCACCCAACCTTCCTTGTTTGAGTTTGTCTAGACCGTTTGGTAAGAAGACTTCCTGAATAGGAACTGTGTCTATCACAGGCTAAATCCACATATTGGTCATTCTTTGAGTTGAAAAATGTTAAAGCGTAACCATGCTTCATTGCCCATGTTTGACAATATTTTTTTGCCTCTTCCCTAGTAGGAAAAGCACTCAAGGGAGGTGGGTCAAGTGGATCTAGTAAACATTCATTGGTTAAGTCATAGTTTCATAGTTACATGAACCCATCAGGTTCAATCAAATTAAATATGGCAAAGACCAGTAACATAAAATGTTACTCACCACCAGCAGTCATGTACATTTGTGAAAAATTTTGTTCCTCAATTGTCACCCTTGATGAGGATGCAATTTGGGCTTCCAATGTTTCATTATCTGAATCCTTTTTTTCTTTTTCCAAAGCTTTGTTGATGGCACTATCAATGTAGACCTTCCACGCAGCCATGTCAGAAGAAGGAGGGCTTGCCACTGTTCCCATGCAAAAAAATGCAATGGTATACTTCATTATTCAATCCAACTTTCAATTGATCAAACAAAGTTTGCTCACTTTCAAGTTGAGAAAGAATTGTTTGCAGATTGTTATATGATTTATGATTATTCACTTTAAATTCACTTGGGTTTTGCTTTAATGTCTCTTTGGGATTGCTAGGTGTGGAACAACAGTCCCACAAAGTATGTGTTAATCCCAAATTTGGGTTGACAGAACCCAAGTGTGGTCCAGGGGGTGACCACAATTCTGGCATGGCTTCCAGGGGGTGGTGCACCCCCAAACACGGCCTTTTCAAGCCATGTACGGGGGTTACACGGCTCCTACACAACCCCCTGGGGGTTGCGCGTGTTTGAAACAGCCCTTTGTAGTCGTCTTTGGGCCCCCATGGCTCATTTGAGCCATGTAGGGCCCTACACAACTACCACACAGTTGGAGCTATGAATTTAACATCACCTTAAAACCAAATTTGAATGCAAATTAATGAAAATGAAGTGAAAAAACTGAGTTCAAGTGTATGGGATTAAATCATGGGCATGAATGATTGGTGTGGATAGGTAAATGATAATTCCCAAGAACAAGCAAGGTGCAAACAAATTTTTCCAATATGAGGAAAGATAGACTAAATGAATTGATTAACCAGGTTTCAAGTTGGTGGTTGATGATTCATTATCTTCCTAACCAACTACTCTTCAAACTTTTTTTTTAAAAAAAAAAAGCAGGGAGGCAATGTGGTTCCTCTTGTCACACAATTTTTATAATATCTTGCCTCAGATCTTGGTAACCAAGACTGTTCTTCAATTGAAAAATCCCAGGCTCCTATCTCATCTGCAATGTGTCTTAGAATTCCCATTGATTCTATATTTGACAGTGTTCAACAACATATTCTAGTCCTGGATCTCATGATAAAATCTCATGACTGCACTCTCTGTTCTTAGGCTGTAGTTGTATACTTACCCATTAGCTTGTCTAAGTAACCTTCCTAAACTTTTTGCCTATCTCCTCTATTTTAAATTCTCTCTTAATTCTGAAATACACTCTCTGTGCTCCCTCTCATGAACTTGGGGTCAACTGGATCCTAGTTCTACTCCACCCATGAATCCCCTTGTAGAGCCTTTTTTTTCTTTTAGCTTCTTCCTTCCATTGCCATCATTTTTTAACAGGTATTTCTCCCACTCAATCTTCTCTTAAATTATTTGAAAGGCTATTTCAGTTGTCATTTGATATCTTGCTAGTCATTGTAGCTGTTATAAGATTAGTTATTGTTTTTATCTATTGCTGTCTTGTTATTGAGCATTTGCTCTTCTTCTGGGCTGTTGGTATCACCATTCCCTATTGCTCATCCATAGTTATCATGTTGTTGAGCTTCTACTCTTTGGTCTTATGCTCTTATCAGGCCTCCTTCATTCTTAAATTTCAACAATAATTAGTTGAGCATTGGACCAGTTTGAACCATCAGCTGGCCAAGACCAGATTAACACTTGAACCAAAATTTCTCCTTCAAGAAATTTCCAAAAAAAAAAAGAAGACAAGGTTTGTAGGACATGGGGGACATTGAACACTTCAGATGGCATTGTGGAATTTTGGCTAGATCACTCAAGTAAAAACAGGTACATAGAAAGGGCCACTGAATCCAAGCTGCAGGGTTGGCTTAACTTGAAGGGTTGATCATGTTTCTCATCAGATAGCTGGAAAGCACCACCACTTGAAACTCTCCAAAACCCTCATGCAAAGCGCTCACCTCCTATGGATTGAACATACACTGCCAGCTCCATCTGACCAACCAGACATGCACGTAATCAAATGGCGACTTTTCATCCAGGTTCTTTTTTTTTTCGAGGGGAGGGGGTAATATTCAAAAGAAAAGCAAAAACAAAAGAGCACTCAATGAGGTTGATGATACAATTAATTGAGAGAAAGGAGAGAAGAAAAAGGATGCAACAGCTTAGAGGTGCGATTTTTTTTTCTCAAAGGGGTTTATTATTACCACTACTTGAAGGTATAGAGAATGGAGGGAAGCAAAGATTTATTTCTTGCATTCTATCTTTTGAGAGAACGGATTTCTTTTGACAACTGAAAATCGGAAAATTTCAAATGATCCTTGTTTGCTCGACTATTGCTTTTTTGCTCAGAAATGTATCGGTTTCCCTGTGGCAGCCATGGCTAGCAAAGGAAGAGGAGTGAGACAAACATGAGGTCCTGTCAGATCTCTCAGAACTCATGGACTGAGAGAGGGGCTAGGAAACATACCTGCTTCTTTGAATGCTTCACTCAAGGTGGGATGAGCATGACTAGTTCGAGCAACATCTTCAGCACTTGCACTATATTCCATGGCTAAAACTGCCTCGCCAATCATTTCACCAGCATTGGGACCAATGATGTGGACCCCAAGGATTTTATCGGTCTCTTTCTCCGTCAAAAACTTGACCAATCCCTCCGAGTCATCATTGGTCTTAGCTCTGGAATTGGCCAGGAATGGGAACTAGCAAAGTCGGCGGGAATATCAGTCAGATCATGCGTTGCTCTTCAGGAAACCATTTAAGAGACCACAGATAACAGGACGAGCAGACGAACCTTTCCGACGTTGTATTTCACATTGGCTTTGATCAAATCTTCCTCGGTCTTACCTACCCATGCGACTTCTGGGTGAGTGTAAACAACGGAAGGGATGACGTCATAGTTCACGTGACCATGCCCAGTCTTCAACATTTCAGCAATAGCGATGCCTTCCTCTTCGGCTTTGTGGGCCAACATTTGACCATAGGTCACATCACCGATACATTTGATGTTTGGAACTGAGGTAGCATATTGACTGTCGATGATCACTTTTCCTCGCTGGTCGACTTCAACACCGACAGCCTCCAAGTTAAGCCCGGATGTGTTGGGTCTTCTCCCAACGGCAACCAGGACGACATCAGCTTCGAGAACATCGGCTTTGTCACCTTGGGCCGACTCAACCTTGACATGATGGTTTCGATCGTCAAGTTTTTCGAGGCCGGTTACTTTGGTGTTCAGTTTGAATTTGATACCTTGCTTGGTAAGGATCTTTTGAAAACTTGCAGCTATTTCACCGTCGATGCCTTGACCGCCGATCGTGCCAAGGAATTCGACTACGGTTACTTCAGCTCCTAATCGACTCCATACCGATCCCATCTCTAACCCGATAATTCCCCCACCAATGACGACCATCTTCTTGGGGACCTCCTGCAGATCAAGAGCTCCGGTTGAGGACACAATCCGTTTCTCGTCGATCTCAATCGCACCACCCGGGAACGGCGAAACCTCGGAACCGGTGGCGATGATGATGTTCTTGGTGGTCAAGTCTTTCTTTCCTCCATCAAGTAAATCAACAGTGATCGAGGTAGTTGATGATAAAGCGCCATGACCCTTGATGTAGTCGACCTTATTCTTCTTAAACAACCCTTCGATCCCTTTCGTGAGGGATGAGACGGCTTTGTTTTTGGCTTTTAGCATGTTGGGTAGATTCAATTTCACATCGCCAACTGTAATAAAAAGATATTGGTTCAAAAGACAAACGGATCAGTCGATCTTTCAGCAGCTTTTCACTAAGCTCGTGAATAAGAAGGTGATCGAAACTTGAAGGCTAGGCTTACCATCGATTCCTCTATTTTTAAGATCATGAAGCGTTTGATGATAGATATGACTATTGTTTAGCATGGCTTTCGAAGGTATACAACCAACATTCAAACAAGTTCCTCCCAAAGTTCCCCGTTTCTCAACACAGGCGGTCTTCAAACCTAATTGAGCGGCCTTAATCGCTGCAACGTATCCTCCAGGTCCTGTTAAAGCATTAGGTTTCGAAACGAGGACGAGATGAGATGTAGAATTATGGAGAGTGGAAGATCTTATGGCGCATCGAACCCACCTCCTCCAATCACCACCACATCGTACTCTTTCTGATCGGTTTGAGAGGCAAACCTGCGAGAAAATTGAGGTGCAAGGGGCTTGCTGGTAAATATGATCGAAGACCGAAGGTTAGGCACAATCTGGGTACAACGATTGAGAAGATGAAGGGTCAGTTGAGATGTCTGCATAATGTGAGTACGCTTGAGTAAGCGGGAAAGATTTTGAAGAAGACAAACCCGATAAGCTCTGAAAACAGAATGAGAAATCATAACGAAGGCCTTGATGCCAAGGGGTTTGATGGCGGAAGACAGTCGAGGGAGTGGAGGTTGAGGTCACCTTGAGATGAAAGATGGCCGCCGGAGGAATTGGGAAGTTGGGTGGGATTCGGCATACACCTCTGCCAGCCAGTGCCAGTGCCGGTGCCAGCAAACCGAGCGCACCCCCGGCAGCCCCCTACACCCCACACCCCAGACAGGGCGGGAAAAGCATCCGCCTGCCCGGCTTCGGTTGGGTTCCGACTCTGAGCGTGGTCAACCGCGTTATAAAGCTATCGTCGGAAGGGGATCCGAGCGATGCTTATAGCCACCCTCCGGAGGGAGTTTTTATGGATTTAACATCGAGAGCGAAAAAAAAAAAAATTGAAATGACATGGACACGCTGACGCTGAGCCGTCAAAGTGCTTGGGTGAGAATTCCCCTCTTGATGGATGGGAGAGCAAGCTGACCAGATGAGGCATCGTGATCAAGAACTTCGCTCAACATCTACTGGACAACTTCTCACCAAATCCCTCAGATTCGCCCACGATTCAAAACTCCTCAAAGCCAATTGGTCACGAGACTTCCAGCGAGTTGGATAGGGGTAATATTAACTTGGAAAAGGAGTAACCCACCGCAAGTCATCCTAATGCCCATTTGCGGACCCATTGGCTTTTTACCTGCAGTTATACTAGACGCCCGCCTGATCCAACATGCTTAAACATGCTAAATCACACAAACCATAAAACACAACAATATTGATGATTGAAAAGGTGTGCCACAACTTCAAACTTGGATCTTGAGGGTGAGGGGTTGATGGATTTTAAGTAAAATTGAAAGTACAGGAGTAACACATGAATTTAAAATAAATAAATAAATAACAGAGATCAAAACAAAAGAATCTGATGAGATTTGAATAAGGTTGTAAAGAAAAATAGCACACCAAAATTGTCAAACAAAATAGTTATAGGGTGTTACATTTTTCACGCCCCCAACCCCTGATTTTGTGTGGTTTCAACATTGCCACAACATCTTACAACATCCCCAATCAACACGTTAATCCTTGATTTCTTGTGGTTTTGTGGTTTGGTCAAAAAATAAAATATGAGTACCTAGACAGGCATCTGAAACCTCTGTAAAAGAAAGATGAGAGTTTCTGGCCAATTTAAAGGCCCTCAAAATTACACTCAAAAAATTTAAAAAACCACCCTCTTTACGTCTCAAATTTTTTCACATTTTTATTTTTATTTTTTATTATTTTGGAAAATCTTAAGATACAGAAAGATTTTAAATATGACAGGCAATTCAAGTACTTTTTTTTTTAGATTTTTAGTAATTCATTTTCCCGCCAGAAAATGGGATTAACATCAAAAATAAGACATTCTTTTCAATTTTTTTTGTTATCTTTCCAAAGTTTTTTCCAAAACATGAGCTTGCAGTCTTTTGGTGGGAATTTGAAAGGGCACAAAAAAACTATTTGGCAATTTTTAGGATCAATAATTTACCTAAAAAATAATTGATGCATCTACAACAACAACAGGAAGTTTCTGTTTTGGGGTGCACTTTGAAAACTACCAATTCTCAAACATTTCCCATATGTTTGATTGTTTTGGGAGATTTTCAGCATATAGTTTCTTTCAACTAGAGTTCTGAACTGTGGCCAGCTCCCATATCAGATCCCCTTTGGAAGGCTCTTTCTAGCAAGGGATCACAAAAATGGCAAAATTTCATTCATAATAACTTGGAACTTGGTTTCAAGATTTTGTTTCCTCCTAAAGATTCTAAACGCCCAAGAACAAAATTAGTCAAAGTTTATATTGGTTGAATTATTTTTTGGTTTTTTGCTGAATTTTTCATAATTTTTTTCCTATTGATTATTGAATCAATGATTTAGAGCAAAAAATGCCACTTTTGTGTTTTTAATTATGAATCTTTTGGGGAAAAAAATGCTAAATAAAATCCTCACATCAATTTATTGCGCCCTTTTCAATGCCCACTACAAGACTGCAAGCTCAAAATTTGGAAAATTCTTTGACAAGATAAGGAAAATTAAATTAAAAATAATGTCTTACATTTGATTCTAATATCATTTTCTGGCGGGAAAATGAATGACTAAAAATCTATAAAAAATTTATTTTAATTGCCTATCATATTTGAAAACTTTCTGTTTCTTCAGATTTTCCAAAATAGTTAAAATAAATGTGAAAATATTTGAGACATAAAGTGGGGTTTTTTTCAATTTTTTGAGTGTAATTTTGAAGGCCTTTGAATGGGCCCAAAAATATCTTCTTTCTTTTACAGAGGTTTTAGATGCCTTTCTAGGTGCTCAAGTTTTTTTTTGACCACCCTGCAAAAATGCATGAAATCAAGGATTATCACATGGATTGAGGAAGTTTCAAAACATTTTGTCAATTTAAAAGCCATGCAAAATCAAGGGTTTGGGGCATGAAAAATATTATGACCTAGTTATATTCATTGAAAATCCTGATCATGTTTGGGGAAATTTTAAAGCTACTCTATCAAACAACATATATGTTTTGATTATTTTTGAAAAGAATTCTAACCTAATTCCTTCCAGATATGTTAATGGAAAATTTGAAAATATATTGAAGCTAACACACAGTATAGCTAGATAAAGTTGGCAATGGCTAGATGTATGAAAACAAAGATAAAAGGCAAGACTTGGGGTTTCTTTTTACTTTGTATTTTTCAAATTAGCTGAGATTATTGTAAATTGTTTTAAAACTGAAATAGATAGGAACCTGACATACTCACTTTTAAAATTGAAGTTCAGTCAAGACTTTTTGAAACAAATTTCAGCATAATTTTATGAATCTATTCAAGCAGAAGGGAGTTTATGAACAAAAGTCTTGAAAATAAAACCCATTGAATTCAAATTTTCTTTGAAAATAATTATTTACAGTGGCTTGCCAAAAGTCCTGGAAATTTTGGGCAAAGCAGCCACAAATGGTTACTTCAAACAATTCAGATGAAGCCAAGTGTGTTAGTCTTTCATAGACACAACCTATGAAGTGAACCACAAACAGAAACAACAGAGGAGTAGAGCTTTCCATCAACAATAAACAAGCAGGGAAAAAAATTACAAAAAATTGTGTTTCAGGAAAGCTGATGAGTTGGAATACAAAATAACATGCAGACCAAAAAATGTGGAAGCTGAGAACAGGGTGGATGTCAGAATGCAGTTACCCAAATTCAGGGAGGAATACAAGAGACCAAGTGAGGATTTGCAAGTTAACAAAAATTTGGGACCACAAGTTTGGGCATGAAATTTTTGGGACAGCAGTTGTGATGAATTCAAGGGGCTGGAGGGATGGTGAGTGATTTTAGAAATTTTTGCCAGAGGTTAACCTGGAGGCCATTTTCAGAAGGCGCCAGAGATGTAAATCAGAGGTGGGTCTACTTTGGTGTGGGAAAGCAGTCAAAAGTCTTGTCCAAGTCGTCAGGGAATGGGGAAGGTTTCCAGGGGCATTCCATATAACTTCAGAAAGGCATGGGATAGTACATGGGAATCTAATTTTGAGGTATTTTACTTTATCTTTGATATATTTACTATAAAAGAGGAGTTTTTCTGAGAGTATGAGTCATCATCAAAGATTGAGAACTCAAAAGAGGGGTCATTATTAGAGAAAAAGAGAGAATAAAAGCTATAACCCAGAACTTTCAGAAGATTATCCAAGATCTTTGAAGAGATTATTTTTTCCTTTATTTAACATTACCCAATTGACTTTCAGAGACTTTATTTTGCTTTTTTTACCATAATTGTTTGCTTTATTTCTCCAAAGAATCAGAGCCTTAGAAAATGTGGCCAAGACAAGACTGCAAAAAGGGTTACCTGAACTTTGGATTGACCTGATTCTATTCTTATTTGGGTTCTCTGCTTCACACTGGGGTATCTTTTTTCTGGTTTTGAAAATCCCATTTTCTGGCTACCACTCCAGTTGAAAAATTTTGACATTTCCACCATCTATGATTTTAAATATCAACATCTGAATACTTGATTGATTCAAAAAAAAAACATAGTAAGTAAATTTTTTGGAATCTTATTATTTATATTTGATCCTTATTCATGGGTTCTTGATTTGATATATATTCTTCTTTTGAAAATTGGTTGTTTTAGAATATCAAGATGATAAAACCATTGGATGAGGGTATAATTGTGATGGTTTGAATCAATTTTAGAAAGATTTAAATCAGCCCAACTCAAATTGAACATCAGGACAACAAAAAATCAAGCAGATCAAGGCACCTCAAAGCTGAAAGAAAGTAGAAAACTTGAACAATATGATAATCAGATGCATAAAGAGCTTTAATAAATGTTTTTAGTGGTTTAGATGACTTCCAAACTACCTATTGCAAAATTAGAATCACCATCTTACCAAGGCACTGAAAAATAAACATTTATCAAAATTGGTATGAATTTTTTTCAGAAACTCTTAATATTAATTTTCCTTTCATGGAAATAATTCCTTTTGATTATCACTCAAACCCTCATAAAGAAGAAAAAATTTTGATGGTACAGAATTTTTCTTCTTTTTTTCTCCAGCATGTTTTTTGAGTGTTTTGTGCTTTTTAACATTTTTTTTTAAAAAAGAAAACATTTTTTGATATTTTAAAAATTTTGATTTTTTTTGAAGTAAATTGCAGATGCTACAATACATAATCCCATGAAAAAAAGTGAATACATGCCTTCTTTTTGAGTACTGGATTTAGCTTGAAACACATGCCCAGAAATAAATTGACTTTTTTAGGTCAATCAGTCCCATTATTTTTGTCTGCCCTCTGTAAATCCATCCTCAGCATCATAAAATGGGAAGAGTGGAAAAATTTGGGAATTTTTGAAATTGAGGAAGGTTTTATTAATTGATAAATTGATTTTACTAATAATTTCATATGAATCCTATTTAGATTGCACCTTCTATATTTTTTTCAAAAAAAAGAATATTCACTTCAAGTTATTAGACTTGATACTGTTTTTTGAATACAATTCATAGAAGGGAAAATACATGCATTTCAACTACTCAAACTGTAGCACTTTTGCTTCTATAGACTTAGCTGGAAGATTTTTGGAATTTTTAGATCACCAGTTTTAGAAAATTCCCAACTGTATAGTTGGAAGATGGTACAATAAAATGTGATATTTTCATAAATTCTAAAGATTCTTTCACAATCACTGCATAAAATACTCCAAGAATAATCTTTTAATAACAAAAATATCAAAAAAAAATTAAACTTTTTCTCAAAGTTTGAAAATCAACTTTTAGTTTAAAAATAGGCAAATGATAAATCCAGAATATTGATCTTGAGGGCTCCTATCCATAGCTTGAAATACTTGAAAAACCCACAATCCAGGAAAAAATTCTAAAATCAAGCATTGTTAATCACAGTTGGAAATCAGATTTGATCACACAATTTTTGTCCTCTTCCTATATCTGTTTTTATTTAAAATATCACAAGCTTGAAACACTTTATTCTTGTCTATTATATAGTTTACAACATTTTAAATCTCTCCTCTATTGGCAGGGTTATCCCAGGTTAAATTTACTGATCCCTCTCTCTGTTCTTATGTAAAATAGTTTCATTAAATTCATCCTTCTTTTATTCCAGCCCCATTAAATCTCAAAATCCCACCTCTTCATTTCTTCAATATCTTTTCAAACAATTGAATTGCAACTCAGTCAAAAAAAAGAACTTGATAGAAACTAATATCCTATGAATTTCATATATATTCATTCCTCCTTTATTTTTCATCAATATTTATTTATTGTCTTAATTTGAATTTGGGCCTGAAAATATTCATCTTTTTCCCTTGAATCAATTAAAAATAACACCAAAATCCATGAAATATCAGAGAAACCTAACCATGGCCACTATTGTTTACCCATGTGAAAGTGTAACCCCAGCTAAAGTCTATAATCTTCTGATTTTGAATATAATTTTTAGTTATTTAATGAAAATTGATCATAAAGGTTTTTCCTTGTCAATCAAAAGTTGGATGAAAGGCCCAGTCTAAATTCATGCCTTCCAAATCAGTAGATAAACAAATTTCTTTTGAATAGTGCATGATTATAGCCTTTTTTCTTGAATAATGCCATTCTTCAAAAAGATGTGAATATAGAAATTTCCTCAATGATTCATGCCTTCTGGCATGCTTTTCCACCCCAAAAGCTTTTTAAAAACCTTGAATTTTTTTCCAATCTTGAAAAAAATCATGAAGATAGAAAATTGAGGTTTGGCACACCTTTTTAAGGTTTGAAGGACTGTATAGGGTGGGAAATTCTGCTTTCTCAGGACATGTGCATGTATTTCATTGTTCCAAGGACTTCATTGGGTGGAAAAAAATCCCCTTGATGATGAATTAGGCTGGTGGATGCCTTTCAAAATAAACTAAAACCTTGGGGGTCTAAAAAAAGGCCTCCAGGACTTCTGTGGGGTCTGTCTGGTTTATAATTTTCTGTGTAATTAAAATAGGGACTTTCATTTATTTATTTTGAAAATAAAAAAAATAAAATGGATACAAAAATTTTGAAAGGAATTTAAGTCCTACATCAGATTTGAAAATAAATAAATACAAGAAAAAAAGTAAAATTATAAAATATGAGTTTCTTTTCATAAAATCAAATATTTCTTCTGGAATTTAAACACAATTTTACCAAATATTTTAAAACATAAACAAAGCTACATATGATTGTTCCTTGTGAATTTTAAAATTATAATATTAGATGTGAAAAATAGATTCATAAAGTACATCAATCCTAATGAAAAATCCAAAAATTGAATGCTTTTGAATAAAATTTGAGATTTGTCATGAGATGTAAAGAAATTTTTTGAAAAATAAAAAAAAATATTCTATGAGATTAATTTATAATTTCTAAAAATAAACTTCCTCAAGTAAAAAAATACTCAAAAAATAAAAATAAGAAATTTTTTTGAAAAAAACAAAATTTGGATGGAATTCAAATACCTTTTTTCCAGAAATATGAAAAATGAATAATTTAAGTTACAAAAACTCCTATTTCTGTGAAGAAAATTGAATATTGCCAATGGAATGTAAACAAATTTGTAAAAAAACATAAAAAAAGGAAAAAATTTAAAAAATATTTTTGAGAGTGGCCCAGATATCAGGGTATGGAGTTTTTCATGTTATTATTTTGGTAAAAAATTATTTGCATTCCACCAGAAATATTGAATTTTATTCAAAGAAATTTATTTTTATATTTTATATTTTCTATTATCATTTCTGGAGTTGGTGAATTTTTTGTTGAGGAATTTACCCATATCTGAATTCCAATGATAAAATAGGTATATGTAGCATTTATTGATGTATTCTCTTTTTTTGGTACAAATCTTTCTGCATTCCATCAGAAATCTCAAATTTCATTTGAATTAATTTTATATATTTTTATCATTATTATTTTAATCTATGAAGTTTTTTTTTTTGAGATATTTCCACACTCTGAAATTTTTATTTTATAAAAAAATAGATTGAGTTATCATCTTTCATTTCCTTTTTCATTTTTGCAAAGAATGTATTTAAATTCCATCACAAATTTTCAATATGTTCATAACCATTTATTTATCATATTCTTCTATTATTTTCATAATTTGTGATTTTTTTTTGAGAGCAATCTCCATATTCCACCCTTTTGATATTCCATTATTCAAAAGTCAACCAATTTTTTATCATTTTTCTTATTTTTCTGACATTGGATGATTTTTCTTTTCAAATCTGAGCTCATACTTTGGTTACTTGAAAAAAACTGATATAATTTGTGTTTTTCAATGTTTCATTGACTCTTGTGATTTCCATATTAGGACGTATCAGAGTTAGGAAACCTGCCATTAGAAACCCGCCATTTTTTTTTACCAAACCCGTCATTTTTAATGGCGGGTTTCTGAAATACACATACCCCCTTGCTGGTGTATTTCAAAATGGCAGGTTTAATGAAAATGGCGGATTTCAAACATCAAACCTGCCATTAAATCTGCCATTTATGCATCATCATCCATCCACAATCCATCACATCTAAAACACCCATCCACATCAGCAAATCCATACCGGTCCCATCTCCATCACATCACAAACATCTCATCTCCATCACTTCACATCTCTATTGCTTCACATCTCCATCTTCACACAAATCCACATCATCATCTCATCACCCCACATCAAATCACCATCTTTCTCAACATTTCCCATCAAACTTCTTGGCAGAAAGTTAAAAATACAAAAAAGCTGACTAAACTTTTGTTAGTATTTGACTGCCATTCAGACTCCAATTCAGACTCCAATTTGGAATCAAATTAGTTGACTTTGAATGCTCTATTACAAAAGCAATACATGGTTCCAAGAAGACAAATTCTCCACAACCCTATGTATGAAAGGCAAAAGCTTCATCTCCTCCCCAACCTAAGCTTCCAGCAACTGTTCCAAACTCTATTGCCTTCATTCATAAAACTTTTGGAGATGATTGAAGACCACCAAATCTTCCAGAACAATTCTTGAAAACCTCAATGCAATCCAGCTATCCAACTGGATATTGCTCTTTGTAGATTGGGATCAAATTGAAATGGAGCAGCAATTCATCAATTAGAAAATCTATTCTCAGTTGGATATGGAACCATTGACTCATACACCAAAATAGTCATGGTTGCTATCCTATCTTTCTGTTGCTCAGTCCTTTCTTGGCCAAAAAAAGAAGAAAGCAAGGAGATATCTCAAGTAATGGAAACCAAAGGTTTCCTGGTTGCATTTGTTTTGTTAATGGAACCACCATCCCCTTGATTCAAAAACCCAAGCTAGATGGCAACCACTATTTTGATTGGGAAAAAAGGCAATTGAATCATATCTTTTCCCATTGCTTTGATAACACCATTGATCACACACTGACCAAATATGTTTTGTCTGTTTGTTTAGATACTCTGTGTCACTAAAACTTGTTTGTGATAACAACAAGAAGTTCATATCCCTCCATGCTGGCCTTCCAGGTTCTTTTCATGATTCATACGTGTTCAATTGGATGTGGATTTCCCAACAACCAGAGAACTAATTTGAACATGATCAATACCTTCTGGCCAATTCAGCTTATGCTAGTGGGAAATATGTGGTTCCAGCATACCAGAATGTTTTGTCCAATGATCAAGGGAAAACCAATTTCAACTATCATCTTGCCCAATCACAATTTGGGATTGAGCATGACATAGGAGTCCTGAAAGGAAGATGGGCCAGCGTAAGGGAAATGCAAAAACAGCTTCAAAACCCCAAAGACATGAAGTTATTCATAAACTGGATTATCACTTGTGTAATCCTTCACAATCTTTTGGCTGACATTCAAGATGAATGGGACAAAATATTTGAATATGATATTTCTGATCCACCTCAAGTCATCCCTGTTTCATCTTGTCCCTCATCTTCTTCTATGAGATAACAGATTCTTCCTCTCACCCTTGCTAGCTTTGATGAGTAATGTTTGATTTCAAGTTAGGTAAAAAATCCCTTCACCAAATTTTTTTGGTTTTGGTTGTTCAACCAAGATTCTTAGGCTGACTCACTTGTTTTTTTTTTCTCATTTGGTGGGGTGGACTTAGACAAATGGTATTGGTTGTTCACCCAAGATAGGCCAAGTTGGGTTTTTTTTTCACAAATCAGAACCACAAACCACTGGTCCACTCTCCTCCTCACCCACCACCTCCACCTCACCCATCTCACCCCACTCACTCACCAGTCCCATCCTTCCTCCTCACCAACACCACCTTTGCTCCCTCACCCATCCATCACCAACCTCACCAATACACTCACCACCCAACTCCCCATCCCCCATCCTGTCAGGTGACTCCCCCTCCCCTCTGTTTCTCACCCCTCTTGGTTTTCTCTTGGCTGACCCTCTTCCCCCCCTCCTTCCCCCCCACCCCACCCAGCTCCTGGTCACCCAACCCCTTAAATGTAAGTGCTTCCCTCCTCCCTCCTGCTCCTAACCCTACTCCTCCCTTGCCCTTGCTCAAACTTGGCCCCCCCCGTAGCTTGCTTTCCCATGCCAACGCCGCCACCCCTCCCAATCCCTCAATTGGACCCGCCCCCCCAGCCAAATTCCACTTTGGCCCCCCCCCCCCTCCGCATTGCTCCAGCCCCCCCCCTCAACCAACATCCGCTGGCCCCCCCCTCCACTTTGGCCCCGCCCCCCCTTGACCAACAAATTCTGAGCCCCCCCCTCAGCTTTGGCCCTGCCCCCCCTTGACCAACAAGGGCCAAGCCCCCCCCTCCACTTTAGCCCCGCCCCCCCTCAACCAACCATTGGTCCCACCCCCCCCCCCCTTGACCGCCAATGGCTGGCCCCCCCCTCCTTCCGTTGCTTGGCCCAACCCAAAACCCAACCCAAGCCCAACCCAAAGGCCCCGCCTGATTCCCTCACACCCCGTTTTTTTTTTTGGGTGCTGATATCATGTTTTTTTTTTGGGGGGGGGGTACAGTTTTTTTTTTTTTTTTTTTTTTTTTTTTTTTTTTTTTTTTTTTTTTTTTTTTTTTTTTTTTTTTTTTTTTTTTTTATTGGTCATCCCGTTTCTGGTGAACTTGGGATCAATTCCAGGTTTTTTTTCATTTTCTTTGATCCAATCTTGTTTCACCAATGATGTCAAGACTGACTTTTTTTTTTTTGTTTTTTTTTCAATCCCTCAACCACTATTGGTGAATGTCTGATTCTTCTCCCACCTGCCTCAAGATGTTGGACAAACAATCAAATCCCATCTTGTTCCTCACCCCAATCAGAGTATATGGATGTGAGGGATCAAGATGGAAGGAGATGGATTGACCAACATAATGAAAGGTGGGAAGAATAGGGCCTGTCACCAAAAGAGGGTTCAAATGAGAGATTCCAAAATATCTTTGGAGGTTTCTGAGGAAGGCATTAATGAACAGGTGGTCTGGTCTGGTCAAAAACTGCGTCCTTTGCATCTTTACCCTTCAATTGTTGCCAAAAAGGAAAAGAATAGTCAAAAACCCACCCAGGAAGAGTTTGAGCAAGCAAAACAAACAATCAAACCATTCCATTTCTTCCACTGTGGAAAAGTAATTGTCCTCAATGAACCTGATCACCAAGCCCTGGTTGCAATAATTGAATTTGTGCCCTTGGATAAAACCTCATAAAAAGATAAGAAGGACATCAAATTTGTCACCACTTTCCTTCATTGTTCAAAAAAAATTGTCAACCAAGTTGGTCCTTCAAGATCTTGGGGTGGAAAAATGTGGGCAGTTGGATGGCAAAAATCAATGCACCCTTCAGAGTTATTTGGAAGTTATGTGAAGAAATCATCCATTAGATCTTCTCCTCAAGAGTATGCTTTCCTCAAACTTAAGGAGGACAAAGTATCCTAAATTCTTGGATGAATGTTTTGCAATTTGGCCAAACTTTCCTTTGAATCAAACCATGATACCATGAAGGACAACGACAGCCCCTCTTTCTCTTTATTGTAATTTGGTTCCAAGCCTACACCTTTTGATTGCTCCCCACACATCACTTTCACCTTGGATTCTTTTTACAACTCTCCTCATATCAACAAAGGCAACATCTCTGGCTACTCCTTTTTACTCGTGGTTCCAACCAAGAAATAAAATGGTCAAATTATTGAAAATATTAGAATTATGGCCAGCAATTAGGTTAGGAAAATGAGCAGTATTTAAAGAAATAGAAATTCTGGACACTGGGTGTCAATATTGGCTAATGGGGCTCTCACAATGGGGCAATATCTTGGATGAATTTGATTGGAATGATGAATGAATGGATGGAAAACAGCAGGGAGAAGAGCTCCTTAAGTACAAAAGATTGGCCTCTTGTGAGCCCATGATACAACAAGCCAAAAGGCAAATTTTCCGCCCCAAAAAGAGCTCTACAGGCTCTACTGGCCTTGTTACTTGGTTTGGACTACATCAGCCCACATGACATCAGTCCCTGTACCCTTACAACCAGCCTATTCCGGTTATTTCTGGTGTTTCCACCTCAATGGGGCTGAAACAGCCCCTTAACTGTTCAATCCCCTTGGCTGGTTGTCCGTTACAACCAGCCATGATGACCCCATTACCTTTTTTACGGGCTGGTTGCCTCATGCAGCCAGCCCCTGGCCCCTCAAATGGGCCAGGTGGGACCCAGGGCACACCTGGGTCCGGTCTCAGACTCACATGGGGGGGGGTGTGACCAGCAGACATGCTTTCCCCCCCCTCTTTCTCTCAAATCCCTGGTGGGGGCAGTCAAATCCCCTCACCAGGGGCCCTGGGGGTTGATACCCCCAGGGCGTCGTCAAGAAGGTTGGCCTGGGAGGTGATCAGGTCCCCCCAGGCCCATCGCTCCTCCCCCTTGGTAAAGGGGGGGGGAGAGCGCCCCTTTGCTTGGTTGCCTCAACCGCTCAATGGTGGAGGGGTGATGAATTCCCCCCCACCTGTCGGTTGCTACTCTTGCAGCCGGCGCCGCCACCTCCTTGGGCAAGGGGGTGGTCAGGTCCCCCCTGCCCTGACCGACCGGGCTGTTGCGGTCGGTCACTGGCTGGTTCAACCCAGCCAGCTCGCCCCCATCCCCCTTGCAACGGCAAGCAAGGGGAGGGGGAGCAAGCCCCGGCTCTGCGGCACTGGTTGCCGGGCGCGACCAGCCGGGCCCGCGCGGGATCCCTTGGCCACGCAACAGCCCCGCGCGGGATGTTGGGCCCCATGTGGGCCGTACCAAGGAACACAGGCGGCCCCAAGCGGGCCGCAACAAGAGCGACAGCCCCTAGTGGGCCGCAACAGGGGCAGCGGCCCCAATGGGCCGCCCTAAGCCCAAATTGTGAGAATTACATACTTTGGCGGGCCAGCCCGTCTGGCCAAGTATGTCCATAATAAAACTTGGGCCCTTTTATGCCCAAATAAGCCCATCTGGCTTGGGTGGCCCATCAACCCTGGCGGGCCTGTGAGGGCCCCTGTCCCAAAAGACCATAAAAACATGTTTTGGCGCCCAAATGCCCAAAACCAATAACACCCACATAGGCCCACATGGCCCACGTGATGTCCAATGGGCCATGGAGGCCCATTTTTGCATCCCATTTGGATTACACACTCCTATGCACATTACCTGAGTGCATCCGCATTTTAACACACCCCCTTAATCCAAAAGGGATGCCATACGCATACTAGACACAAAACCTTCATGTTTGTTCCTATCTAACGCCTTAGTTAAGATATCTGCAATCATTGCCCCAGTAGGCATGTACCGCAACACTATCTCTTTGCAGTTAACTGCATCCCATATATAGTTATAATGAACATCAATATGTTTTGTTCTAGAATGGAACACTTGATTTTCTGCCAACGCAATGGCACTCTGGTTATCAGAATACAACAACGCAAAAACTTGTGGTTTATGAGTATCTTCTAAGACCTTTCTCAACCATTTTGCTTCCTGTGAAGCTGTCAAGTACGCTCTGTACTCTGCTTCTGTTGACAAAAGACTTATTGCTGACACCTTTTTAGACATCCAAGACACTAGATTCTTTCCTAAGAAGAATATAAAACCACTTGTTGATTCCCTAGTGTTACCATCTGCCCAACTTGCATCAGAATAACCAACCAAGTCAAAGTTTGATGACTTTGAAAACTGCAGTCCCAGACTGCTTGTTCCTTTAAGATACCTCATAACTATCTTAAAAGCTGACCAATGCCTCATGCATGGTTTCTCTAAGTGTTGTGACAAAATCCCAATTGCATAAGTAATATCTGGCCTTGTACACTGCCCCAAATAATTCAAAGATCCAATAGCTGATCTATAATCATTCCCGGATTGAACAAACTCTAGATGCTCTTCATCTGTAGACTTTTCTAACCAAATGTTAGACTGCATTGGAGTACCAAACTCCTTTGCATCTTCTAAGCCATACTGCTTAAGTAGAGCTGACACATAATGGTTCTGATCCAACCTGATCCCATTCTTGCTCTTACTAACTTTCATTCCCAGCACCTGCTGTGCCAGACCAAGATCTTTTATCTTGAACTCCTTTTTGATTGTCTCCATGACTCTCTCCTTACAATTCCCAATAATGATAATGTCATCAACCCATACAAACAAAATTGTATCCTTTCTCACAAAGAGACAAGGGTCAGCCAAACTTGTTTTGAAACCAATCTCTACCAGTTTCATGCTCATAGTATTATACCATGACCTAGCTGCTTGCTTCAATCCATACAGGGATCTACACAGCTTGAGGACATACTCCCCTTTATCTGCTGAGAGGAAACTTCTCACACAGATTTTCTTCATAGTTTCTGGCTTGGTCTTGACCAGAAATTCCTTGAAACCATCAGGAATTGACATATAAACAGTCTCTTCCTCTCCAAGTTTTGCATTCAAGTATGCAGTCACAAAATCAGCCTGTCTGATTTCTTCACCCAACTCCACTGCCAAAGCAATGATGTACCTGAAGGTGGACAGCATTCCAGTTGGCAAGAAAGTCTCCTGGTAATCAATACCCTCTCTCTGTTTGAAGCCCTGTGCAACGCATCTAGCCTTGAACCTCTTCAAAACTCCATTAGTATCAAACTTCTTTGTTAACACTAATCTAGACCCAACAATGGTCTTTCCTTTTGGAACTGAATCCCGCTTAACCACTTCAAAAACACTATTATTCTCTAGAGAATCAAATTCCTCAAAAATAGCTGTCTTCCAATTGGCTCTGTCATCAGAATTCATAGCTTGGCCAAAGCTATTTGGGTTAACTCTATTACCCATTTCTGAACTCAACTGTAGAATCTCATTAAGCATACACTGTTCCTGAAGTGTATCTTCCTCATATTCCGCAGAAGCATAATGGGACTTCCATTCCCCATACCTATCAACAGGCATTCTCATCCTGCCACTCCTTCTAACTGGAGGTGGAGGCTCATCAGGTTCTGATTCCACAGACTCCCCTGAAGTGGGTACTGAACCCTCCTGTGGCACGTCTGCCACCTCAATATCATCACTAATGATATTCTCTCCAGCCTCTGCTGGGGAAATAGGCTCCAATGCTATTTCCTGCTGTGATTCCTGAACAGCACTAGGTTCACCCCTTTTTAGTGGAAAGGTACTTTCTTCAAATTTTACATCCCTACTACGGATAACCTTTCTTGTCCCTGGAAAATAAATCCTTTTTGACTTACTTATTAAGTCATAGCCCACAAGTGCCCCTGTTTTGGCTCTAGGATCTAACTTTCCAACCATCTCATTATGATGGACACTATAATACACCAAGAAACCAATTGTTCTTAGGTGTGATGTTTTGGGGTACAACTTCCAAAACTGATAATGAGGACAATTCCCATTAACACTTACAATATTGTGCAACAGACACACTGTGCACACCAACTCAGCCCATAAAAACTTTGGTAGACCAGATTGAGCCATAATAGTTCTGACTTTGTCCAATAAAGTCCTACTCATACTCTCAACTATTTCATTGTTTTGTGGAGTACTAGCAGTAGTAACTATATGAGTGATACCATAATCATTCAATAGTTTCTCAAAATCTTTACTCAAAAACTCACCCCCTCCATCAGTAATAACCCTCTTGATCTCCCTCATCAAAGCATTCTGTTTCCATACTTTGAATATTACTGAAACCTCCTCTGCGGTTTGATCCTTTGATCTTATTGGTTTTACCCAAACAAAATTAGTTGCTGTATCAACCAAATTGATGAAGTATCTTGCCCCTCCAAGAGACACTGGTGAAAATGGCCCTGCCAAATCAATGGAGAATTCCTCTCCAGGAACTTCTGTGTGGTCTCTACTCTTTGAGAACACATTCCTGGTCTTGGACCCTAAGGTACAACTCTCACAGTTGCTGTCCTTTACCTTATGGCCACTTCCATTGTGAGAAACAGTGCTCAGAGCTGAAATCTTGAACAAGTCAGCACAGAGAAACTTATTCCAAACTTTTCCACTCAGGATAGTTCTCCCATTCAAATCAATAAAAAACTTATCTTCTTTAAGATAACAAATCTGGAAACCCTTTTTCCAGAGCACTCCAAGAGACACAAGGTTATAAGGCAAATCTGGCACATAGAACACTTTCTCAAAAATTATTTTGAAACCCATGTAATTTTCAAGAATAACTTTTCCAATCCCCTTAATCTGGATTGTTCTTCCTTTTTGGCCAATATTTACAACACCATCAAAATCTCTAATATTTGAAAACAAATTTGGCTCAAAAAACATGTGGTCTGTACAACCAGAATCAATCAAAACAAGAACATCCTCCTTCAACAATCCTCCTGTAAGGAATGAAGAATTATCAGATACTGATAAGTTCTCATTTTCAAGGTTAAGATTACATACTTCATAATCAATCAAGTCCATCTCTTGATCCTCTTTGATTTTAGCCTTCTTGTTGGGGACTTGTTCCATAACAGCTTGTTCCATTGGAACATCCACTGCCACCATAGCAACATTTTCCATGATAAGGTTGACCTCTTTGTCTTCCTTTTCACTTTCCTTGGATTTCTTCCTCTTCTTGGCCTCCTTGCAATCCTTTGCATAGTGCCCCTTCTTCTGACAATTATAACACAAGACCTTTGATAAATCCTTTTTGGCCTTTGCCTTCTTCCCAGATTTTCCTGTCTTGCCCACCAGAGCAGTTCCTGTGCTCTCCTTCATCTTGAATTGAAGATCATCCTTTTCAATCCTTCTAAGAACATCCTCTTCTCCTGGAAGGGGATCCAACTGAGATATGATCCTGACCAAGGAATCATATTCTTTTGGCAGCTTTTGAAGAATTAAGAGTGAAAAACACTCAGGATCCATGTTCAGCCCAGATGACTTGAACTTAGCAATACTAGATCTAGCTTCACCTACAAATTGTTTACAGTTGCCAAATTTCAACTTAAACAATCTATTGAAAGCAATCCCCTTTTGATGAACAGAGTCACCAGCATACTTCAACTTGAGCATGTTCCATAAAACACTCCCCTTCCTCTTCTGTTCCTCCAACAGAGTATCAGCAACCCATGTTACATGATGCTCATCCAAGTGTCTAAGAATAAGATGATAGGCCTTCTTCTCCACCTCTGAACTGATCAAAGTATCATCTCCTTTCATAATATCCCCACAACAGATGTTATCCATCTCACTGTCCATAAGGACAGCCCAAGAATTATAGTTTTGACTATTCAAAACTATCTTGGTGGAGCTGGAATCTAGGATATAAGACATCTTCTTGGAAAACTTGAGGTCCTTGAGGTTGTCCAAAGTAAGGTATAAGGGTCTATCTTGCTTGGAAATAATGATGATGATGGTACTGATAATGTGTTAGAATTATGGCCAGCAATTAGCTTAGGCAAATGAGCAGTATTTAAACCAATAGAAATGCTGGACACTGGGTGTCAATATTGGCTAATGGGGCTCTCACAATGGGGCAATATCTTGGATGAATTTGATTGGGATGATGAATGAATGGATGGAAAACAGCAGGGAGAAGAGCTCCTCAAGTACAAAGGATTAGCCTCTTGTGAGCCCATGATACAACAAGCCAAAAGGCAAATTTTCCGCCCCAAAAAAAGCTCTACAGGCTCTACTGGCCTTGTTACTTGGTTTGGACTACATCAGCCCACATGGCATCAGTCCCTGTACCCTTACAACCAGCCTATTCCGGTTATTTCTGGTGTTTCCACCTCAATGGGGCTGACACAGCCCCTTAACTGTTCAATCCCCTTGTATGGTTGTCCATTACAACCAGCCATGATGACCTCATTACCTTTTTTACGGGCTGGTTGCCTCATGCAGCCAGCCCCTGGCCCCTCAAATGGGCCAGGTGGGACCCAGGGCACACCTGGGTCCAGTCTCAGACTCACATGGGGGGGGTGTGACCAGCGGACATGCTGTCCCCCCCCCCCCCCTCTTTCTCTCAAATCCCTGGTGGGGGCGGTCAAATCCCCTTACCAGGGGCCCTGGGGGTTGATACCCCCAGGGTGTTGTCAAGAAGGTTGGCCTGGGAGGTGATCAGGTCCCCCCAGGCCCATTGCTCCTCCCCCTTGGTAAATGGGGGGGGAGAGCGCCCCTTTGCTTGGTTGCCTCAACCACTTGATGGTGGAGGGGTGATGAATTCCCCCCCACCTGCCGTTTGCTACTCTTGCGGCCGGCGCTGCCACCTCCTTGGGCAAGGGGGTGGTCAGGTCCCCCCTTCCCTGACTGACCGCGCTGTTGCTGTCAGTTGCTGGCTGGTTCAATCCAGCCAGCTTGCCCCCATCCCCCTTGCAACGGCAAGCAAGGGGAGGGGGAGCGAGCTGGGGCCGCGGGCCCCGGCTCTGCGGCACCGGTTGCCAGGCGCGACCAGCCGGGCCCGCGCGGGATCCCTCGGCCACGCAAAAGCCCCGCGCGGGCCGTTGGGCCCCACGTGGGCCGTACCAAGGAACACAGGCAGCCCTGAGCGGGCCGTGACACAAGCGGCGGCCCCTAGCGGGCTGCGACAGGGGCGGCGGCCCCAATGGGCCGCCCCAAGCCCAAATCGTGAGAGTTACATACTTTGGCGGGCCAGCCCATCTGGCCAAGTATGTCCATAATAAAGCTTGGGCCCTTTTATGCCCAAATAAGCCCATCTGGCTTGGGTGGCCCATCCACCCTGGCGGGCACGTGAGGGCCTGTGTCCCAAAAGACCATAAGAACATGTTTTGGCGCCCAAATGCCCAAAACCAATAACACCCACATAGGCCCACGTGGCCCACGTGATGTCCAATGGGCCGTGGAGGCCCATTTTTGCATCCCATTTGGATTACACACTCCTATGCACATTACCTGAGTGCATCCGCATTTTAACAGAAAATACAGACAAATATCAAGTATTGGATGGCCAATTTGTATTTCCTGACCTTGGCTTTGGAATTGATTTCAAGCAAAAAGGTATAGTCAAAATAGTCTGGGCATCTAATAAGTGCAAGCACTGTACCTTTCCTGCTGTGGACACAGCAACCCATACCAGAATGGCCATGTCACTTCAAATTAATAAAACAACTAGAAACACTTGTAGGGAATTGAATAATGGCCAAATTTACTCTAGAAAAAAAATATGAATAAAAACAAAAAAGATCTGTATGTTGGTGGGGTTGAGAATACTCTCAAACGTTGTAATCAAAAATAATTTTTTTGTTTTTCTTTCACCCATGCAAATATATTTACAAGCCCATCATTTGAGTTATCTGCTGTATTTCATCTACTGTTCTAATGCTACCAATGCAATCCAAGGCTACTGATACCTTATCCTTTTTTTTGGTTGCAAGTTGTTTCCTCTCCTTTTCCGGTTGTGCTTGCTGTTGATCCTTCTCCTTTTCCTCTTTTTGAAACTCTTGCTCAGCCTGTTTCAACTTCCACTCAGCATCACATTTTTGTTGATGAGCCAAACTCTTGGCTTTCTGCTTTTGAACATCCATGGCCAGTTGACAATCCCAATTTTGTTTTTCAAACTCAATTTTTTTTGGATTCAATTTGTGATTTGACTTTTTTTTGAAGGGGAAAAGCAATGAGCATGATTTTGAAAGCAAGTATATTCAACCAATGGACTTACATGAATCTTGCTTCTCCATGATTTCTTCAAAGCCTGAAAAACCAGAAGTGTTTCTCCTCTTTTGATGACTTTTGGGGTTGATATTGATGGAATTGGAGGCCTTTCAATTACCCTTGACAGAGGAGGTTTGAGTCTGAAATTCATCACTAGTGTTCAAAGGCAATGTGGGAGGCCCCATTGGCTTGAGCTTTTGGCCATTATGGAATGGATGAGCCTGTTTTTTTACAATCTAAATCAGTCAGGATTAACCAGAAGGAAGAGAAAAGAGCTTGGTTCCTTACTTGAACCAATGTTGAGGGTAATGGAGACCAAGGAGTATCTTGTTCTGCATTGGCAAGGTTGATGAGATCTGCTAACCCAGGAAGAGAGCAATCCAAAGAAGGAGGGGAGGGTTCCAAGGTATGGTTTGACTCCTCAATCAACTTGAAAGTAGATGTGATTGAAGCTGATTGTGTTTTAATATCCTCCTTGGCATTGGATGGGGGCCACTCATAGGTTTCTTTGGGATCACCCTTGCTAGGCTGAGCATCCCCATCCAAGTCCTCAGCATCAACTGAATTGGATTGTTGGGCATCAAAATCAGCTAGGGGGGTGAAGTTTGCATTCTTTCCAAAGATTTCATCCATTTGAATATGAAAAGGACAAATGTAGTCCAAATTATCAACCACCAAGTTGATTCCCTTGGCTTTGTCAGAGTTGGTGATACCAAAGCCAGTGGAGATTGACATGGAGTGGGCCTTTTTGTACTTGGCTCAATAATTCTTGAATTGCTCCCTCATCTGTTTGGATGACAGATCCAGCCTACCTTTTGTTTTGTTCTTGAGCTCATTGGCAATCAGGAGATAACCATTGACCTTAGAGGATGGAGGTTGGCCAACACGTGTTTCATTGTCAAATACAAATCAGGCATCATAGTTGGAGGGAATTTTGAGCCAGTTGACCAGGATGATGTGATCAGCTCTTTTGAGCTTACTTGAGCCCTTGGAAGCTGATGGGGGAGGATTGTTTGTTTTGGAGTTACTTGGAAATGTTTTCTTTGGTGTGTTGGACTTTTGTGTGGACTCGTGGGGGGAGGTTTGCTGAGGGTCCATTTGGAAAGAGTAAGGGCAATAAGGTGATGAGAGGGATAAAGTGACAAGCAAGATAAAGTGATGAGAGATATGAAGTGATGAGAGAAATAAAGTGACAATATCAATAAAACAATGATTGGATTCTTTGGATGAGGTTGGAGGTACAAGTTCTTGTTGGAGGTAGAGTGATGAGAGTGATGAAGCAATGAGACCAATGAAGTGATGAGAGAGATGAAGCAATGAGAGAAATGAAGCAATGGGAGAAATGAAGCAATGAGAGAAATGAAGCAATGAGAGCAATGAAGAAATGAGAGCAATGAAGCAATTAGAGCAATGAAGCAATGAGAGCAATAAAGTGGTGAGTGATCAAGTGATGAGGGTGATAAATTGATGAGAGTGATGATGAGAGTGATAAAGTGATGAGAGTGGTGAATCTTTTTATGATGAGGCTGGAGGTAAAAAATTTTTCAATGAGGTTGGAGGTAGAAGGAGGTGGGAAGCCAGGGGTGGATGATGTGGACAGGTGGTGGAAGCCTTTAAATACTTTATTTGAAAAAACCACTTATTTCCAGGTAACTCTGACACGTCTGATGTGAAATAAGTGGGTTTTTTTTGATTTTTAATGGCAGGTTTGAAATGGAGGATTTGTTTTGAAACCTACCATTAAAAAATGGAGGTTTTGCTTAACTCTGATATGCCCTATTTTGATTCCCCAAAGGATTCTGACTCAGACAGACCCTAGCTGGGGTCTGGAGGCCCTATTTTGCCCCCCCCCCATCACAAACAATTTATGCAAGGATTGATTGTAGTTTTTCTTTTCCCAAAAAATTCATGATTGAAAACACAAAAGTGCTGTTTCTTTCTCTCAATCAATGAGTCAATAACCAATAGAAAAAAACATAACTTGGTTCAAAGATTTTGTTTCCTCCTAAAAGTTCTACACATCCAAAAAATAAAGTATTAAAATTTGATCTTGATCAAATTATTTGTTTGTTTTTTTTCTCAATTTTTCATAATTTCTTTTTCTATTTATTATTGAGTCATTGATTTAGAGAAAAAAAAATCGCTCTTGTGTTTTCAATGATGAATTTTTTTGGAAAATAAAAGATACAAAAAATCCTCACATAACTTTTTTGTGCCCTTTGAAATGCCCAATGAAAGAATTCCAGCTCAAAATTTTGAAAATTATTTTGAAAGATAAGGGGAAAAAAATTGAAAAGAATGTGTTATTTTTGATGTTAATCCCATTTTCTTGTGGGAAAATGAAGTAATAAAAGTCCAAAAAAAAAAAAAAAAACTGAATTTCCTGGCATATTTCAAAAATTTATTTCTTGTAATTTCCCAAAATAATAATAAAAAATTAAATTGAAAATGTGAAACAATTTGAGACTTAAAGCTTTTTTTTTCAAATTTTTCAGTGTAATTTTGAAGGCCTTCAAAATGGTCAAAACGTCTCATATTTCTTTTGAAGGGGTTTGAGATGCCTGTCTATCCCCTGATATTTTTTTTTGGACCACCCCAGAAAACCACATGAAATCAAGGATTACCGCATGGGCTGGGGAGGTTGGGGGATGTTGCAGCAACTTTGCAACTGCATGAAAACAAGGGGCGGGGGCATGAAAAATCTAATTCCCCATTAATAAATTTACACATATTTTTGAGCTTAATCATGATTTAATTGAAAATTAAAAATGATTTTCATTTTTTACATTTTTCCAATTAACCCACATTTCATTCCCAATCCGACTTCTTAAACTCCAAACAGTCTCCAAATTTGGGGGCAATAATCTAGTCATTCTTAATTTCTCTAACAACCCTTAAAGTGTCTCACTAGAATCTGGTACCATTTCTTTTCTTTATAAAATTATAACTTGTTAATTTTTAAATCCTGGTTCCTTTTGGAATAGAAAAATCTCCCATCTCTTCAGTGATTGGAACATCTGAACCATTTAATTTGGTTAGCCATATGGAAAAATGGACTTTTTATATTTCCTCAGTTTTGAATGGGATTTATGTCCCCTGATGACACCATTCTGAGCTACAATTTCTTGTCAATTGGAACCCAGAAGTTGATCAGGCAGAAGGAGTGATTGAAATTTGAACTATTTATTCCAATACTGCACTTATTTATGCTGTTGGACTGGAAGTTAACAGTAAACCCAACACTTTCATTGAGTAAGGTGATGATTTTCTTTCAGGAGAATTTCAAACATTTCTCAATTTTCCTCCTCAACCAATCATAGATTGACCACCTATATGTCTTACTGAACTCTTAGCAACCTCTTCAAAGAGAACCTGGCATCTCCTCAATGGTTTATACTACTATCCATAGTCATTTTTCATGAACTCTCAACTTTATATCCATTCCTGAAAGAAGATTGAGATTTGGAAATTATTGGAGACTTCATTATCAGTTTATCATGAATTTCCCAAAGAATTACTGGGACCCATTTCAGATAGAATGCCTCTTATCAATCTCATGACCATAGTATCAAAATTGATGGCACTGAAAATCTTCAAGAACCCAGCTACCATCTACCAAAATAAGAACTGCCCAAACTTTGAGCATATGTTGGGGAAGATGTTGATTTTTTCTTTTGAGAATCAATTTGAGTACTGGTTCTGTTGTTTCATTGATAACACAGAAAGATGGCATAATTTACATTCTTTTTTTGAATATTGGGAACTAGATCAGTTAAATGTTAAGAATGCCTATCCAGTGCCATCCATGTTGCGCTCATTGGACTCTTTCACAGAAATACTCATAGCCCAAAATTAAATCTTTGAGGGGCCTATAAAGTGGTTCAAATAGTCAAAATTCATGAAAATTTGATGGCTATGAGAGCCTTTTTACATATTTGTGCAAGTATACCTGTCTTTGATTAAATATCAGTTCTTCCCAATTTCCCCTCTCAAAGCCTGACTCTCACAGTTGGTGTCCCTATAATAATGTTGAGTAATATGGACCAGACAATTGTTGACCATTGCAATGGGAATTGCTTGATTGTTTTAAATTTCTATAACTTGCAACCTGGCTGTGCTGATCAAAGGAAGAGTTCAAAATATCAAAAGGCGGAGTGATAAATCTAGTTCACATGTCATTGAAAGTCCCGGGGACTTCACTCTGAACCTCTGCAAACAGGCCCAGATTGATACCTGGTTGAATCGAGACAATCAGGATCAAGGGAACAGAAAGTGAAGATTTGGATAATTTCACACATTTTGAGCTAGCCGAAGGATAGGCCAAAGCTATTCAAAAATGGGGCTGAAACCGTCCTGAGGGATTTGGGGATATTTTGACGGAAAGAGTGGGATGGGGGAAGGGGGGTGGGGCTGAGGAAATCAAATCTAGTAGCACAGATCGCACTTTATTGAGACGCATTGGGTTGGGACTAGTTTGAATAATCGTATCTACGGTAGAATAGAGGGCGTGAGCGTGGATAGATTACCACCAAGTTGGTTGAAAAGCATGTCAGGCTCAGTCAAATCAAACTGCAGACGCCATCGACTTACTTTCTATAAAATGTTTCTGAGTCGGTAGGGACTGAGCTTTCCAACGGGGCGCCGCGTTTTTTAAAAGCCGGATCTCCTTGGGCTTCAAGTTCGGTTCTGATCAATCTATCCTCTCTCAACCAATGCAGCGCTAGGATCAGTAATTTAGATCCGATTCTGTTCGGGCTCGAAATTTCGCGGATGGCCTCGGAGGTAATCCCAACGTGAGTTTCGGAGGAGGGAGGGATTGGCCAGGGGATCGGCTCAGGGGTCGTCGTCGTTCCAATTTGAAGATGGCAGACATGAGTCTGAAAAGGTACCACAGTCAATCAGACCCGACAAGTCTTACTAGAATCGATCAGTATCGATCGAAATGAGACTTTTTTTGGATAAATTGACAAACGTTCGACTTGCCGGAAAGTTATCCAAGCCATCAAAGATGTGCGTAGCATAGACAACCGTACAATCTCTAGATTGAGTATCTTCAATCAGAAACTGGAGTAGCTCTTGTCGGACCATGACGTCAAGATCAACGGTCACCTGGGAAGGAAGAAGGATGAGAAGGGTTTTAATGGAGGTTTGATCATGATGCTTTGATTTTTTTCTCCTAAACAAAAAAAAGGACTACTAACTTCATCCAAAAGCAATAAATTCCAAGGAGCCATCAAACCTTGGACGATCTGTACTCGTCTGCGCTCTCCATCACTGATCTGGTGCATATGCCAATCTAGATCGACGTCGAGAATGTTGAGAAGTCGATCTCGCCTACTCTTGTGCCGGTAACCTCCGACCGAATCTCTGAGAATTTCGAATCCATAAAAAATCGGTGGCTAAGCTTCAAGCTTTTCATCCTCGGGAACGTATGTAGAGTAAAAATCGATCCGCGACATGCAAGTACCCACAGAAAATGAGAGACGACTAGATCCGACCGGACCACCATGTTACTAGCCCATTCAGTACCTGCGTAAAATCCTCCAGGTCTGATTAATTTGCCTATCGAAGACTCCTAACGACCAGTGTTTTTTTTTATTATCGTACGTAATTTGAGTTGGATTGATTGGTTTACCTAGGTATGCAACACCCTATGAGCGTAAGGATTAGACCGATTGAGCCGAGAGAATCCAAACAGAATTTCGTTCAGGGATAGGACCTTGATCGATCGATCGAGGCAAGAGGCATACTCACAGCTGGTGTATTGAAGAAGACATCTTGACCTAGGGCTTTGGCCTTGGATTTGGTCATCCTCTTCCCGGCGAGGATTTGTAGCAAGGTAGATTTACCTGATCCATTGTGGTGAAGAGAGAAGAAGAACGAAAGGTTGGAAAGAAGATGGTGATGATGAGGTGAGATTGTGGGATGGATCGATTTGAGAAGGTAATCCAAGGTGGTTGAGGAAGATGAAGAGAGAAGCGAGGGATGTTGCTGACCAGCCCCATTAGCACCAATGAGTAAACAACGGGAACCGCGCTCAAGTTTGAGGTCGACAGCCCTGAGTGCATCTGGGGGGGATTGGGGATGAAATCGAAAGTGAAGATCGGAGACCTCGACCGCTGGTGAGGTAGTGGGCTTGTCTTCCTGGTTGAGAGTCATGATAAGGTTGGCAGGTGGATACTGATGACTTGGTAAGATACTTTCGATTTGCTGTTTTGGAGTCAACTAAACTGGGCATTTGATCTGGAATAATAAGTAGGATGCAGGCGTACCTGCTTAAGGATAAAGGCTGCCTACTCATTCATCAGGGGTTATTATCCCTTCCAACTCATCAACTCTCCACCCATGAGGGAATGGATAGGATCCCGATGTATAAGGACCTAGTGTCATGTATCCTACCTTATGACACCCCCCTAAGTGTATTACAAATTTCCTGGTGACTTACCAAGTTCATTTATTCATTCCCATTAGTTGATCAATGATTGAAAGAAGAGTGATACCTCAAAAATCAGATAATAAACAAGCTAGATTGAGATATTTTCAACTGAATTGATTTGATGAAAATAGATAAATTAAAAATGGGGGGCCAAAGTAGAGATGGGATTGTTAAGCACCCTTGAATTAGGAATTCCTCCAAAGGGAAAAGTAAAATTGGCTTGAATTGGGGTTTAAAGCCTAACTGATGGGGTGTTTGTGAACTTCAATACAAGTCCCCTGATGATTTCAAAGATCCAAACACTATGGGATAGAAAAAAATTAATAACACTATCTAAGTGTATTTGGAACAATAGTTAAGATTAACATTGTCAAGAATAGAGTCATGGGATGGTGGCCTTAAATCACTAAGAGCATCTCTCCCACAGGAGGCAAAACTTGGATGTTAAATTGTCAAATTCCTCATTGCACAGCACAACTTGACTGCCCAAACCATTGTGCCATTTACTGGAAGGAGGTATCCATGCATGATTCCATGCTACCCAGACCTTGACTAGTACTTATCAATCAAAACCCAATTTACTACCATGGACCACGGTATGTTGGTCAACACCATCAACACCCAAAATCTTGCTCTATCATTCCAAATCAAAAGAACAACAGGGTGTATCAGAGTTAGAAAATATGCCATTAGAAACCTACCATTAAAAATGGTGGGTTTCTGAAATACACATATCCCTTAATTGGTGCTTCATGGAAATGGTGGATTTCAAATATTAAATCTACCATTTATCCATCATCATCCATCAACATGCAAAACACCCCTCCACCCCTCCATATCATTGATATCAAAACCAACATCCTTATCACTTCAAATCACACACAGCACTACCACTCATAGAATTCTTCACTCTGGGAATGTGTCATACTGACACCTAACTCAGTCTAACCTCAGTTCTAATCTACTTACCTCAGGAACTTCAACCTCAGGGCTCTGGAGACTTTACTAGTATATCTCCTTCAAATACATATCCTGAGGATCTTCATGCCTTACATATCTACATATAGTCTAACCTCATGCATTATACATATAGACTCCTTAGGCTTGCACATACACCATGGCTTCACTTTGGACCCAACACCAGGGGCCCCTTCAACGTTGCCCGTTTTGACCAACTGTCAAATGGACGCCTGGGTGGGTCAACAGTTAATCAACCATTGGTTGACTGTTGATTGACCCAGGCATTGAATTGCCAGTTGTTTGGTTGGTGACCCAAGGTCAGCATCATGGCAACATCACCTTAACCCCGCCGTTGAATCATCAGCAGGGCGGGCTTGCCTGATTGAGGCCACTCCAATCCTGCAGCACCGGTAAACCCCCAAGACAAAAACTGGTAGTTGGAAACATGCTGTTGCCTTGTGGCAACTACATTGGCCACATGTGTTGTGCGGATACTCAACTCCTGCGCGACTACTGTCAGGTTGCCTCTTGCTGCTTCTTTGTCAAACCTGTCATCCTTCCCCTATCACCAACCTTCAATAACCAACACAGTCCCCAGTTAATGATTTTTTAAAAAGATTAATACAGAGCAAAATTCAGGACTGAGAACCTTGAAATTCAATAATTTACAATTTCAAAACATATTTTTTTCAAAAACAATCATTCATTGAGAAAGTGTCACCATGAAAAAAAAGGCTGCACCTGCTGGCAGGTGTAGCACCTGGAGCTTGTTTTGGTTTGGTTTTGACTGTGAGAAAATTCTGTTTCTAACTTGAGGTGGAACCTGAGAAAATTTGTTTGTATCAGTTCTTGAATATTCCAAGTAATTCTAGTGCATGCATGGAATATAGAAGATTTGGAATTTTAGTTAATTTAAATTTTATGTAATGAATAAATTTGTGTATACCATCAAGAAAATCATATTTATTTTCATTATTTATGAGATTTAATGAAATGTGAGGGGTTGTTGTCAAATTTTCCTTACAATTAAGGGTTTCATCACTTTGATTTTCAAAAAGGAAAATATCCTACTTTGATAATGACATTTTTTATCCATTCTTTTGGATACACATGTTTTTTTCAGCAATTTTAGTGCTTTGATAAATTTTGGGTGGAATCAATCAATTCTTGATCTCTTTTTTTTTCTTTGTTTTTATTCATGTTTTTTCTTGTTAATAATAATATTGTGAATTTATTGATTTAATTTTACATGTTTGACTTTAATTTCAATCCAGCTACATTTTTCTGTGTTATTATTTTTCTATTATTATTACTTTTTTTTTGAATTTTTTCAGGTTTTTAATTAAGCTTATTTATTTTATTTGGTATTTTTTTAATTTTTAATTTGTTTAGTGCATTATTTTTCAAAAAAGCCTTACCCTAAAACAAATATGTGTGTATTTTACATCCCTGTCATCATCCATACACACCAGAATTTTCTTCAAGACACAGGTATTTCACAAAGTTTTTATTTTTAAATTTACAACACCAGATTTGTGTAAATTATATTCCAAAAACATTTCAAAGAATTTGAAGTATTTGAAGAACTTCAAAAATTGATTCAAAAATCAACAAAAAATCAAAATACAAAAAAAAATCAATGCATTCTTTTAACCATTCCTTTGCATTTTCAATGAGTTCTTGTTTGGGATTGAATTCTGAGAAAGCTTAATAATAAATTGAAGCTCTCTAAAACTTGTTTTTTGGTATTTTTTGGAGGTATTCTTGAACACAAAAAATTGGATCCAATGTGAAACAAATTCAAAATAACTCATCCTTGTCAATATTTTTTTTTAATATCAGGAATTAAATTTTCCTTCTTTTCAGGTATTTAGAAAATCATTAAAAGATTGAAATAAAAATGACTTTTCATCTTGATCAAAGGTTTTACCCCATAAAAAATTGATCACCACAAAAATAACTGCAAATAAAAGGGGTTCTCTGCATTTTGAAATAATGTTTTTTTTACATTCAGATAAAAAATGAAAATATTGGAGTAAAAAATGATACTCTTTTTGGCAAAATCCTGAAAGGGCTCTATCTTATAAAAACATTAATATTGAAACTGTTTTTATAATTTTTTTGATCTTTTTTTCTTGGAAATGTCAACAAAGAATAATAACGTGCAAGGAGGCCCAGTACCGAAATAATATTTTGAAACTGGCCAGGGGGTCTTAAAAAAAAGTTCCTGTTCTATTATGCCTTTTTTTTTCTAAATTTATGTTGAATTTCTTTTGCTTTGATTATTGTTGCAGTTTTCAAAATTATTTTCAATCCAATTTTCTTTTTCTTTTAATAGCAAATTTTTGAGAAAAATCAAAGTTCTTTTGTATTTTGAAGGCTTATTCTGGTGACAAGGGAAACCTTTTTTAGAATGTTGATGTTTCTCCTCAAACACTAGCTCATCATCACTACAAACAGTGTTTGTGAAACACCATCAACCATTCAATTTTTTAATACTAAGTGCACTGGTGTGTACTCCCATATAGTAAGGCAGGACCAAGAATTTCAGATAGCAGAACCCAAATGTGGTCCAGGAGTTTTTTTTTGATCTTTTTGTGATTTTATTGATTTTTGGGCTTTTTTTTTTTAAATTTTTGGATTTTTTTTTTCAGGGAGGTGGACAACTTAGGCTTAGTCATCCACCTTCCTCAAGATTTTTTTTTTTGGATTTTTGTTTTTTATTTATTTTTTATTTTTTTTGGTCAGGAAGGTGGACAACTTAGGCTAAGTTGTCCACCTCCCTTGGTTTTTTTTTGATTTTTTGATTTTTTGATTTCTTTGATTTTTTTTATTTTGATGGATTACTTAAGGAAACTTAGATTTTTGATGTTTCTTCTCAAAGAAGAGCTCATCATCACTACAAACATAGTTTTTGAAACACCATCAATAATTTAATTTTTGGCTACTCAGTGAACTGGTGCACATGCACTCCCATATAGTAGGGCAGGACCAAGAATTTCAGCTGGCAGAATCCAAATGTGGTCCAGGATTTTTTTTTTTTGATTTTTTTTCTTTATTGGTCTGAAGGAAGGTGGACAACTTAGGCTAAGTTGTCCATCAACCTGATGGCTTGATTTTTTTTTTTTTTTTTTTTTGGTCTGGAAGGTGGGGAAAACTTAGGCTAAGTCATCCATCAACCTTGAATTTTTTTTTTTGATTTTTTTTGGTGATTTTTTTGGTGATTTTTTTTTGATTTCTTGGATTTTTTTTTTTATTTTGATGGATTAATTAAGGAAACTTAGATTTTTGATATTGCTTCTCAAAAAAGGGCTCATCATCACTACAAACATTGTTTGTGAAACACCATCAAAAATATAGGCTACTCAGTGCACTGGTGCACATGCACTCCCATATAGTAGGGCAGGACCAAGAATTTCAGCTGGCAGAACCCAAATGTGGTCCAGGATTTTTTTTTGATTTTTTTTTTCTTTTTTGGTCTGAAGGAAGGTGGAAAAATTAGGCTAAGTTTTCCATCAACCTGACGGCTTGAATTTTTTTATTTTTATTTTTATTTATTTTATTTTATTTTATTTTTTTTTGGTCTGGAAGGTGAACAACTTAGGCTACTAAGTCATCCATCAACCTTGATTTTTTTTTTTTTGGATTTTTTTTTTGTGATTTTTTTTGATTTCTTGGATTTTTTTTATTTTGATGGATTACTTAAGGAAACTTAGATTTTTGATATTGCTTCTCAAACAAGGGCTCATCATCACTATGAACGTTGTTTGTGAAACACCATCAAAAATCTAGGATACTCAGTGCACTGGTGCACATGCACTCCCATATAGTAGGGCAGGACCAAGAATTTCAGCTGGCAGAACCCAAATGTGGTCCAGGATTTTTTTTGATTTTTTTGATTTTTATTTATTTATTTATTTATTTATTTTTTGTGATTCTGTCAATTTTTGGTTTTATTTCAATTTTGAGTTATTTTATTTTATTTTATTTTGGCTCTGGCATGGTGGAAAACTTAGCCTGTCATCCACCATGCCAGGAAGGACTGGGATTTTTTTTTCCATTTTTTTTTTGATTTTTTTCATTTTATTTAATTTTTAACTCCAGTTGATGTTAATATTACATTTTTGATTTTTTCTAGTGATTCTAATTTTAAGAGATGTCATTTTGGAATTACAAAACATTCAAAGCATTACTTGTGAAGTGCTGGCCTCAAGAGTCATGGGAAGTCCCTGTCTTGGCTCACCCCACCTGGCCATTGCTGAGGTCATGCACTCAACCCATTGGCCAGGTTCAATGGGTGGAGTGATCAACCTGGCTACTGAACTATGATCCTCAGCTGCATGCAATGCACCTGAGTTAAGAATCCAATGATTGTAGCTTGAATGGGTAACTTCCAAGGTTCTCTGAGAGGTATCTTGACTCTCAACTTGGGAAATGTTGTTTTTTTGAAGCTGGAAACCCCCATCATGGCAATTGTGCTGCATATTCAAGCAGGCTTTGATGGCCTGTATTCTACACAATTCAAGTTTTTTTAAGAAATTACATTTGTAATCTGAAACATAAAAAAAGAGGGCATTTCTAACCTGAGAATTTACTGTGCATTCAGAGCTTGTTTCAAAAAATTCTCTCATGTTGAAGAACGGATTGATTCCCATAATTGCAATTTTGTTGAGTTGGATAAATTATCTGGTGGTTCTAATTCCAGTAGTCTTCCATAATGAAGTTATCTTGCCAATGAAGTCCACTGAGTTGGGAGATTCAATCTGATGCAAAATAAAATAAAATATAAAAATTTCAATGTTTGGAATTTACAAATTTCAATTGAAGCTAAAAACTCGCCAAGATGTGGTAGTTCTTCTGGATGATATCATGTTTGTTTAATTGAATTTGGGTAATTTGTTCAACATTTGAAGGGCATTTTTCTCTGAGTATCTGAGGAACTTGCACTCTTTCTTCATTTGGAACAGATTTTCTTTTAGCAAAGGTAGATTGGTTAAGGGGATGGTAAATCTTTTTATTATAACCCATGGAATGTTGAATAACTGGATTGTCTTCAAATATGCTGGTAATTGATGAACTGCTTTGGAAAGTTGTTTGAGTCTCTTGATTGTATACCACACCAGCAGAGAGAAGAAAACTTAGAGACTGATAATTATTGAAGCTGATGGCCAGATCACTTCCTGGACTGATTGTGTTTGAATGAATTGAAGCTTGGCGTAAAATTCCATTATAAATTTCAAATTTTTCAGTTGAAAACAGACTAGCTGGACCAAAACGCAAGATTGAGTCTGGGAGGTGAAGAATCATGTGAATCTTGGGTTTGTTGATCCATTGGGCAGACATCTTGATCAAATGATATAAAAAGTGTTTTAGTTGTACCTTAAGTTGATTATGATATTCATTCATGTCTTTGATGTGAGTTTGAAATATTAAAGTGCAAATTTGACAAAGAGAGGTCCACAGAATTCTTTGTGCAGGTTTCATAAAGTGATAAAGTGAAGTGTGCTGCTTGAAGTAATATTTTGAAATCTTTTCCAACCAGGCTGAGTGAATTTTTGATTAAATATTTTGGCTGAAGGGAGGGGATGTTGAGTGAATTGGTGTTGAAAGACTGAATGTATCCACTGAGTAATGGTAATTGAGATTTCTTCAAAGAACCACATGGAGAACTTCAACTGGAGTGTCAAGGCAGCCATCAAATCCTGTGAAATTTGCAAAAAAAAAATTCATAACAATATCAATGTCTGATTATCATGAAAATGTAAGCAAGTTGATTGAAAAAAAAAATTCAAGCTTCAAAAATGGGTTGAAGAGTTTGGAGTAGTCTGTTTGTTCTAGTTCTTGGATTTTTTGAAGGATTGATGGTTCTCTCTTTTTTTCAATAAATTTCTTGTTGATTGTGTTGAGTTGATTCCTTTTTACTGTCAAGAGTTAAAGAATTAAAACCAGAAAACTAAACAAAGTGGTTAGAAAGTTTAATCAACAAGATACAACTGGATTTAGAAACAGTCATACCCAAGCAGAAGTAAATGATGAGACTCAAGGACACTTTGAGACAATAGAGATTTGGAACCAGGAGATAACCACCATACGAGCTGAGAGCAGAAAATAAAATTTAAGAAAATGAACAAGATAAATAATAAAATCAGGTATAGTTTTACGCTACGGTAACTGTAGCAGGTCATCGCACCAAATTAGTAAATAACGTCCACGGGTGGCCAAAGCCTTCTGATCAAACTAGTCCTTGGATTTAAGAATTGATCTTGAGGATGGTCCAAAGAGATAATAAAGAAGGTTGGAGAGTGTAAGAAGAACCAAGTGTTTGCTCTGAGTAGTACTTAAATGGACTATAGTACGAGACCATGACTAAAATGAATATGCATAGGCGCTATGATAAGAGAAGGGTCGCGCGCGCCGCCAGCAATAATGAACCTGGACTAGTGTAGGTGTGTGACATGAGATAAAAGGAAATGAATAAAAAAAGAAATAATAAAAAAAGATAAACAGAAAATGAAAGCAATAAATGAAAACAATAAAGTAGAAGAGGAATCATTCCAATACCGTGATATTCCAACACCCCCCCATAATTCAGTGCAATGTAGGATAGAAATACCTGGTGGCTAAAAGATTTAGAGCCTGCTTATTTGCCGCCTTTGTAAGTGAATCGGCAATCATCTTATCAGTGCCAATGAGATTCACGTGAATGTCTCCAGAGTTGGATTTTTCTCTTAACCACTTCATTTTCATATCAATATACTTGGTTTTGGAATTAGATCCAAAGTGTTTTACTTTATCGACCAAACCTTTATTGTCTACGTAAAATTCAGACGGCTGAATCCAAGAGTCCCTCCATAGATCACCAACGATGGACTGAATCCAAAGAGACTCCTGCGCCCCATCGGTTAGCACATTCAGCTCGGCCTCCGTAGAAGAAAGCGTAATGTTAGACTGTTTGCAACTTTTCCAGGCGACAGGTGACGACTTCCAGAAGATGATGAATCCAGTTTGAGACTTTCGACTGTGAGGATCATCTGCCCACGTCGAGTCGGTAAAGACTTGTAGCGATCCCGGCGCAGACCTATTGGATTTCAAAGTGAGACAGAGAGACGACGTCCCTACAAGATACTTCCAGACGTGAAGCACCTCCCTCCAGTGAGACATCCCTGGACTTTGATTGAACTGAGATAGAATCGAGGAGGCTGCGGCTATATCCGGTCTAGTGCAACACGCTAGATAATTTAATAATCCCGTATATTTTCTGTAGTTTACCCCAAGCTCATTGAATTCTGAGATTTCTTTGTGAGAAGCCGGAGTTAATTGAATTCCGGGAGTAAGAGGAGTAATCACCGGTTTGACCTGTGATAGATTCAGTTCCTCCAATGTTTTAAGAATTAGTTTGGATTGATTTAGGGTGATGACATCCTCCATTTTGGAAAATTCCATGCCGAGAATTGTATCAGGATCGTGTGCAGAGGAGCGTGGGAATTTTTTTAAGAACTTTTCTTCAAACCAGTTGACTTCTCCACTAACGATTAGATCATCAACATGAAAGAAAATGGCTGAAGGGCAATCTTTGTGAGTGTAAAGACATGGATCGGCATCGGATTGTTTGTAACCGATGTCTACCAGCCAACCGGTGAGGGTTCTATACCAGTTTGAAGGAGCCTTTTGGAGACCGTAGAGTGATTTTTTGAGTTTCAGAAACTTGGACGACCTTGCACTTTCCTTAGGCTTGAGAATATAGATGTCTTCATCCAACAGAGCAAACAAGAAGGCCGCCTTAACATCAAACTGCCTGATTTTGAGATTGAGATCGAGACCGCTCATGAGAAGAAGAAGAAGAGTTGTAAACTTTCCTGTGGGAGCATAGGTATCTCCAAAATCTATTCCAGGATTTTGTAGATTCCCCATTATGCAAAGTCGTGATTTTCTTCTTTCTGGTGAGAGACTAGTCGCTGGTTTAATTTTGTTGACCCACATTGTTCTGAGGAAGTGATTTGGTACAATGTCTGCATCTTCCCAAACGTCTTGATTCTCGATCTCATCAATTTCAATTTGTCGTTCGTTAGAGAAGTCTTCCTTAGCAATTGTACAATAGGAGTATTTATGTGGCTTTATTGAAGGCACTCGCTCCCGCAATTCATACGTTCAAGAGGTCTGAAGTTGTTTGTTTGCAGCCATGTTGACCGAATCCGCGAGAGGCAACATTTCTCGAACTTCATTGGTAGACGAACCTTCATTGAGAGATTCTTTGGGATGCGAGGTGGAATCCATACTCACGTCAATAAGAGATTCCCCTTGTCCAATAGATTCTATGCACCAGTCTCCAACCTCTACATCGTTGACAACCCTTGTTTTCAGATTTGAGTCAAAATCGAGTAGGGTTATATGTTTGGTGTCAATCACTTTATTGTCTGCAGTCAAAATCTTATAAGAAAGGAGTTCGTCGTTATAACCTATCATCTTACCAACCAGTCCCCGAGGTTCCAATTTTGAGAATGATGGTCAATCCTTAAGAATATAGCTAACGGGGTTTCCTATGGGATGAAAATAATCTATGTTCAGTGTTCTACCTTTGAATAATTTGTAAGGCGATTTCTTCAATATGTGAGCGGGTATTTGATTGAGAGTTAATGCGCAGGATTTTATGATTATATTCAAAAATGTTTTATTCAGCTGTGAATCAAAAAGCACCGTTCTGAGTGACTCAAGAATGAGTCGATTGAAACTTTCAGCTAACCCCTTATGTTGCGGAGTGTACGCATCGGAAAAGGATTGTCTGATTTTGTTTTCCTTGCAGTAGCTGGAGAGGCTGTTATTCCAGAATTCCGCTCCACAATCAGAGTGAATGATCATCGGCTTATAGTTGAATCGTTTGGATTCCACCTCGATTAAGAATTCCAACGTACTCGCTGCTTCACTTTTGTTTTTGATTGGAATTGCTGTAAAGTACCTAGTGCAACTATCAACGACTTTTAGAAAATAAGAATCTCCATTAATGCTCAACGGTTGAATAGGCCCGACTAGATCACAGTGCAGTTCCAAAAAAGGTCTTTTGGCCCTGGTATGTTTATTGTTGAAGGGATTTTGACTGATTTTAGCAATGGCGCATGCCTCGCAAGTTGATGTTTTCTTAATTGGAATACCAAGTTTTTGTCAAATTCTCCCGTAGCTTACATGACCCAGGGATTTATGAAGGATTTCCTCACTGGTAAGAAGGGCTATCTGAGTCCAATTACGGTCTGGAAAACAAAGAATTGGTATATTGCAAACGTAAAATCCATTCTTTTTCCATGTGTCTCTCTTCAATACAAGATTGTCTTTCCCAAAGTCAATGGTAAAACCATCTAGGACAAGACATTGCATAGATAGTAAATTGACGGTGGAGTTAGGAGAAAATAGTACATTAGAAAGAGTAACCACTTGATTTAGATCATCCGATATAGTTATCTATCCGGTTCCTTCGTACTTGAGAGTATTCTTTCCAGAGGTAGTGGAAATCAGTCCGGTCAACAATTGGTCTAAATGGGAAAACATTCAAGAATCAGACACTATATGTCTTGATGAACCCGAGTCAACCACAAAGTGGTCAGAACAAAAAATCGAGCTTGTGAGGAAGGAGCTAACAGAAGTTCCCTCCAACGTAGACTCCATAGTGTTCTTCTTCTTTCTAGGAAAAGATGGCCTGAGGTGTGGATACAATTTCCAGCATCTCCCTTCAGGGTGTGCGGCCTTGGGGTTGTGCCACTTGTCGTCACAAGGTTTGATGCTGGTGGTGAGAAAAGCGACCAAGTTTGAGTTTTCTTCGGATTTGTCCGTCGGCAACTCTCTGTTCAAGAATTGGTTGTTGTTGAACATTCTCAAATGATCCAGGACTTGTTCCGGAAAGACCTTTTTCTCTGAGTGAGTAATCTGTTGTACTACTGTATCCATGGTTGGTGGCAGTTTCTCCAGGATAAAATAAGCAATGATGTCAGTTGGAAGATCGATACCAACCTCATGAAGTCTAGACATCGCAGTTTTGGTGTCGGTGATGAATCCAGGGATATTTCCTAGGGTGAATGGAGTGCAAAGGAACTCCTTGAAAATCCTGGCTCAATTAGACGCATGATTCAAAGCAAAATATTCATTAATGTCAGCCCAAATCTGATGGGCATCCTTTTTGTTGTCAGGTGTGATGATGTTGGCTTGAACAGTGGTGTCGAGGTTGGAGGTCAGAATGGTCCGGATTCTTACGTTCTTGGTATGACTGAGTCCAATTGAGTTACCGCTTGCGTCCTTCTTTTCCTTAGTAAGCTTAGAGTATAGATCTTCCTGAAGGTCCATCATATTTACAACTCGATTTTGCCAGATCGAAAAATTGTCCAGTGTCAGAAGTGGAATGGCTTCTATGGCCGTTTTAAGTATAGTAGCCATGAGCGAGTCCGTCATTGTTGAATTTCCTGGTTGATCGCGGAATTCGACTGTTAATCGTGTTGAGTTGATTCCTTTTTACTGTCAAGAGTTAAACATTTAAAACCAGAAAACTAAACAAAGTGGTTAGAAAGTTTAATCAACGAGATACAACTGGATTTAGAAACAGTCATACCCAAGCAGAAGTAAATGATGAGACTCAAGGACACTTTGAGACAATAGAGATTTGGAACCAGGAGATAACCACCATACGAGCTGAGAGCAGAAAATAAAATTTAAGAAAATGAACGAGATAAATAATAAAATCAGGTATAGTTTTACGCTACGGTAACTGTAGCAGGTCATTGCACCGAATTAGTAAATAACGTCCACGGGTGGCCAAAGCCTTCTGATCAAACTAGTCCTTGGATTTGAGAATTGATCTTGAGGATGGTCCAAAGAGATAATAAAGAAGGTTGGAGAGTGTAAGAGGAACCAAGTGTTTGCTCTGAGTAGTACTTAAATGGACTATAGTACGAGACCATGACTAAAATGAATATGCATAGGCGCTATGATAAGAGAAGGGTCGCGTGCGCCGCCAGCAATAATGAAACTGGACTAGTGTAGGTGTGTGAAATGAGATAAAAGGAAATGAATAAAAAAAGAAATAATAAAAAAAGATAAACAGAAAATGAAAGCAATAAATGAAAACAATAAAGTAGAAGAGGAATCATTCCAATACCGTGATATTCCAACAGATTGAATCCACTAGAAGATAGGATGATGAAATTATTTGGAAGGATTTTTGGTTTATTTTGGAAAGCTCATAGAGATGATGGGTGTTTTCAATGGTTTCATTCAGAAATCTGGCGGGATTAGGGGCCTAGAAACATATAAGAAATATTATCAATTACTATCAATTTTATTCAAAGAATTTACCAATTCACCTCAAAGCCATTCCTATCAATTTGAAGAAATTTTTGAAGATAGGCAATGGTTTGCTTATTTTTTCTCTTGGGGACAGATAATTTGCAAATTCAACATGGGTTGAGGGATATTCCAGGAACCGGAGTGTTTGTGACTTCTGCATGCATTGGTGAATCTTCCAAGAAACATAAGACCGTGTTGATAACTAAAACTGGTTTAGAAATGGTGATATCAAAAGCAGAAAATCCTTGGGTGGCCATTTGACTATTTTGCAATTAAAAATGTCAATATTATTTCAATGGATGATTCATTTTGGGACTTACTTGATCTCCTCAACTATTTTATCTGCCATTTCAAGTACCCCAGATCTGTTGGATGTTGACAAAAAGTGAAAATTATATTCTTGGTTGGATAAGTGAGGAGGAAGACCAGATAGTGTCAAGTAGAATGATTGGTGTTTGTTGAATTGCTTTGATATATTTCCTGAAGTGTCATCTGAATATAGTGTTATTGGTACATTTCTAATAATCTTGCCTTGTGCCTTAACACACCATGGATTAGGGAGACTGATCAGATTTTCATTTTCTTCATTGATTTCTATGTAATGAAATGGAAAAATTTAATGTAAAAAAATGTCAGAATTGAATCCTCATGATCATTTGATTTGCCTCAATTAACTCACCATACAATTTTTTTTCACAGATATCTGATAAGAATACCCCATCTTGTTATATTTTTGAGTACTCCTTCAGAAATTGATCACCACAAATTTCCATTAAATTGGCATCCATGAAATTTGCTTGAGCAGGAATGTTGATCTTCACTGTGCTTGAATTGGGCATGGAAAATTCCAGTGGGGCACATTTGGTGTATATTTTTGATTCAAAAGAGTAAATGAACAGAGGAACTACAATTTCTTTGGAAATTAATTGTGCAGGTTCAAATATATAAAAATGTTGAGAGCCTTGAGTGAAAATTTGATTTATTTGTTGGGTTGACAGGAGTTCCAGCCATTTCTTGGATTGGGAGAGCTTGAAATGATCCAATCCATGGTTTTCCTCTGGGTAAAATTCCAAAAAGGGGGCCACATACGGATTGGAAAGCTCCTGGAATTTTCCCAAAAAAAAACCACAAAAAATTCAATATTCAGGAAATTCTGCAGAATTAAATCTTATATTATTATAACATACAAAAAAACTCCAAAGAGACCTACACGGGATATGATCCCCTTCAACTTGAGGGATGTGCATGGAATCCCCAATACAGAAATTTGCAATTCTGTGGGGGAGTGCAGCAATTGGGAAATGTGCGCACACGCCCACCGGATTGAATTCCAGGCGGGCAATTGGACCCCGCATAGGTGTAGGTTCCCCCAAATCTGCCCATAGAGAGCGCGCAAGACAATGTGGTGTGTATATCCCAGAAAAATTGATCCAACCAACTCCTGCAACCAAGGATTCCAACCAACAGTAAGTTCCCTCTTATTTGATTAGTTGTTTTTGATTAATTTATGATTTCATCAAATAAGTTATCTTTTGTCTGAAAAATATCACCTACCTCCTTATTCCTAAAAGGAAACCAACCATCATCCGCCCACTCCTGGAATTGCTTGACCTCCTCATCTCCATTGACTGACGCAAAAGATTCAGTAAGTATTTGATTCACCTCAGCATTGATGAAGTCTTCCCATCTGTCCTCATCATTGATTAAATCATTGTCCTCAATGGGCTTGGAGCCCATGCCCAAAGGATTTGGTTTGAAAACTTCAATTGTTTGATCAATATCAACAGGTGAATCAAGGCATTTGCCATTTAAACTGATCCAAAATTCATCATTCATCTCCCAATGTCCCAAGTTTGAGGTGGATTCCATGTATGTATTGTCTTGGTGAGTCTCATTTTCCAAATTTCTAAATTTTTGTTGATGACTACCAATTTTAACATGTTTTTGTAGATTTTCTCTATTCATTTGCCTTCCTTGACAGGTTTGGCAACAATATTTTCAACCAATTGAGTTAGGAACCACTTCAAAGCCTTCAAAATCTTTCCCCCCCAACAAAAAAATCAATCAGGATCTGCAAAAAAGTCTTTTGTGCTAATGAGTGACAATCAAAACTAACAGGGGTTCATTTTTGAAATGATATCAAGTAGTTAGTTTGATAAGGATTGAGAGATTAGTTTGAGAAGGCCTTGATGGGTAAGTTATGAAGATTAAATAGACCCAAGATAGGTTTTTGAAGTGTTAAAAGCAACTCCACCAGTGGCCAGCACAGCAAGCCAAATCCAACAACGTCACCAAGCCTCCAGCAAAATCCCAAACCGTTGTGGACTCCATGAATGTTGAGTAAATGACCAATATCCCTCACCCCTGTGGACCCAACAACCATTGATTGAATGATTCCTGTTTGCCCCCCAACTGTCTCATCTCATCTTAGACTCATTTTCATGATTTAAATTTGGGTTTTTCTACTCTCAAAATAGTTTTCCCACTATCTTTGTCTTTTCCTTCTAATCCCACCCTAACCCCCTCTTGACATTCCCGCATCATTCTGTAACCCATTCCAACCCCCAAACCGCTTGGCGCAAGCTTCTGCCCCTCAATCATCCCAGCAAAATCCAGCCAATAAAAGGCATATTGAGGATGCCAAAAAGGACAACATAAACTCGCCCAACCATTCCAGTGTACCAATGCAATCCTTCCATTCAAGCCCGGAATCAGATTATCCAACTCACCATCATTCACCAAGCGCCTTGGAGGAGATTTTGACCAATTTGTTTCAGCCAAAATAACTGAAATGTTCCCCCTTTCCAATGAACAAAAATAACTTCTGGACAAATGCAATGATGTAAGTTTCACACTCATCTGAATCAACCAACACCAATTCCCCTGTCTCAGACTATAACATTGTTTTTCTTTTGTCTCCATGGATCTCCATTCTCAAACTCAAATATCCAGTTGAGTAACCATCAACTGATGATGGTTCTCATTCATATGAACTTGAGGCACCAACATCCAGCCCACCCAAACAGCTCATTGATCCCAGGACCATCCGATGTGGTCAATGACTCAGATAGGAAATTAATACAAGTGAAAAAATTAAAATGCTATCAATACAGAAAATACATCCAGGTAAGCCTCTTTAACTTATAATCATGACCATTGAGTAGTACACTCACAGTTATGCCCTTAGACTTTGGTCTGAGACAAAATTTGAGCCAAGATCCTCCAATGCTGTATTGAGGCATACGGAGAGACCAAAACATTGATTGGGGAGCCCGTTTAAGGCTCACTACTACTCTCAACCATTGTAAGTTTCTCTTTTTCCACTTTTCATTAATTTTCACACTAATCAGAATCAATCAATTAGGATTTTGCTTCAAAACAATTGGGCACTGTCAAAAAAATTACCTCCCCCCAGGTTACAACACAAACAATCCAACGGCCCAAAAAGATGTGGCATCTTTTGTCAGAAAACTGCTCAAGTACAAAAAATCAAACTTAAGGAACGTGGTGAGTAAAATTTCATCATTCCAAAAATTGTTTAAGTCAATTTTAACTAACATGTTGTTCCAATTACCCTCTCAAGCTGCTTTACAAAATTGCCAATACCAGTACTCATATTAGGAATGGTCCAATTCCCAAGTTGTCTGACCTATTGGTGAAGGTACGTTTGATTTTATTTCTCAAGTTGGTTTGTATTCCCAGCCCAATTTGATCATGTCCTTATTACAGATTTACCAAGCCTTTGGGCCTAAAAATAAACATGACTTGGCCAACAGCTTCATTTTGAAGGCACCCCTTCAAGCAAAGGTAAGATTTGCTTTCTTATGCCTCTGAATTGAAATTCATATGGACAGCCCAATGCATGGGGATAATGTTCACTGGAAGCCAATTGATTGAGACTTGCATGATTTACAACAACAGCTAATGTCTAGTTTCCCCACGTAAGCATTTGTTTTTTTACATTTTTTTGGGGCGTGGATCACAGTTGTACTGGTTTGTTTCCATTACTTCAAATGAATCTTCATTGTTGGAACCAGCTGGGCCAAAGCCATCTTGAAGAAAGACAAAGAATTGTTTGATGGTAGTACTCTGGCTGAAGATCTGTCATGCAAAACGTTGATCATGCCAACAGATGCAGAGATCCTCAAATTTGAATGAATAATTTCTTTTTAATAATTTTTTTTTCCCTCTCAATTTCATTGTATCTCATTTTCATTATAACAAAGTGACTGTAACTTTCTCCCCATTGTGGTGGCCTTTTATAGACACAAGTTGGAATAGGCTGTGCCCTGCGCACTCAGCAGTAGCGGCGGGCTCAGAAGGGGAAGCGCACTCAGCAATGGGTGCGGCTTTGCTGCAGCAAGTTGCACTGTGGGCTCAGCAGCAGTTGAATTGGGCTCAGCATCTGGAGACGCGGGATGGATTGGATGGATTGCGCGCAGATTGCGCGTTTCAAGATGCGGACCTGGATTGCGCGGATATATCTTGGATATCTGGAATGGCGCGTCAGGCGGATATGGACATTCATGGGGAGCTCTGAGTTGGGCGCGGCGCAAGGCTGCGTCATGAGAAGGACAAACCGGGTGGACATAATGGCAGGCGGGTAATAGGGATGGATATGGGATATGGGACATGGGATATGGGTTGTGGATTATGGGATGGGAAGGATAGGGTTGAGGCTAGGGTTCTGTGCTTAGGGTTTGTATTTCATTATTCTTGCTTGTTTCTGGTTGTACTTAGGTTAGGGTTGAGGGGTAGGCTACTTAAGCCACACCCTCAACCCAGATATCATGGAAAATAGGATCACAGAGGATCATTGGTTTTCATAGGTTTTGGAAGGATCTTTACTCTCAATTCTCTATCTCTCAGTCAAAGGGTAAACAGTTGCACTCAGGGTTTACAGAAGAAAGGGATCAATAAATTCCAAACTTGGAACTATTAAAGGAGAAGTCCTCTTCTGAATTCCACACCGTCTAAAAAAAATCATTTAATATTCTTTATTGCTAATTATAATCAAAGCAATCAAAATCAAAATAAATAAAAATTATTTATTTTATCTATTGAAGGTGCCAAAAATGGAAACCCCCCAAAAAAAAACCCCAAAAAAAAAACAAAAAATGGAATCATTGTTGTCCTCAACAATGATTCAACCCCTGAATCACATTCCAACCAATGAGTTGATTTTCTGTCAAAACAACCTTGACAGCAAATTGGCAATAGCCCCACTGTCCCAACAGTGGAATCCCCATTGAGCTGTCAGCAAGCCTCAACAGAAATTTGACGTTTCCAAACGCCAACATTTTTTTGACAGGAGGACTCTCACTAAGGGAGTTGGGTTGAACCAACGTTGCACAAGCGGTTGGCTCACAAGCAAATTGGACCTGTGGTTTACTTAATCTCTCAGGTTCTGCATATCCTCTAACCTTCTCCACTCTGTCTATCCCATACTTCATTATGGTTTATCCTTTGGGAATCCTTATGTACATCCTCTTTCAGATTGTATTACATACTCTCTCTACTTAGTACATAGTGTCATGACCTCCATGCACACTGTAAATCCTCTAACTTTACATTCCCAACTTAGACAGCCAGACCTGTAGCCTGGACCCAATTTAGTAAGCAACCCATCCCAATGTAGTAGCATACCTGATCAGCCCTCTCTGTTACCTTGACTGTTCCCTTGTGATCACAAATGTAGTCTGAGCCCCAATCACTTGTAACTCTGTTGTAGTTCCAGCCTCTTGTCTATTTAAGCAGCCCTTCTTTTACTCTTTCCTGATTGTCTCCCAACAAATCAGTTTACTACTTTTTACTAGGAACTCATCCAAGCAAGTGTCATTCAGCACCTTTCCCTATCAATCTTACTCAACTCCTGTTAGCCTCCTCCAGTAACCTTGCCCCCAAGCCTACTGTGAGTTGGAGTACCCCTTGTGACAAGCCCTGCTTGCATGCTGGCAGCCCTTGTGATAGAATGTCTAAAACAACCTCCAGACAACTAGTGGATAATGGAATAAAGCTGATTGAAATTTTGTCACTATTTGACTCTGATTTGGACTGCAATTTGAAACCCAACTGGTTTCTCCTTGATTTCTCTATTGTAAAGGTGTTACTTAATCCCCCAAATACAGAAAGTGTGCCATCCTCTGTATGAAAGGCAAAATCTTCATCTCCTCCCTGACTTAATCTTCCACCAAATGTTTTGAGATTCTTTGGCATCATTCATGAAACTTTTGGAGATGATTGAAAGCCATCATCTCTTTCAGAATGGAGCTTGCCATCCCAAGACAATCCTGCTGGCCCACCTGCAGTTGCTCTTTTTTGATGTGGAACAAATGGGAATGGAGCAGCTGTTCACCATCTAGAAAATCTTTTGTTCATTGTTAATGAAGCATTCCACTCATGTACCAAAAGAGTTGTCAAGGCTATCCTAGGCTTTTTCTTCTCAGCCCTTTTCTGGCCAACAAAGAAAGAGCACATGAGTATATCACAGTTAGGGGGGACTGAAGGCTTTCCAGGTTGTATTGGCTTTATTGATGGAAACACCATTCCCTTGAGCCAAAAGCCCAAACTTGATGGAAAACATGATTATGATTATAAGAAAATGCAATCCATTATTTCAATCCCAAATTTCAACCATTATTTTGATTATAGGAAAAGGCAATCTGTTATTTCAATCTCAATTTTTTTTTATGTGAAACAATGAAAAACCATCCTTCCTTTTTTCAATTAGATACTCTGTTGCTGTTCAACTTGATGATAAAAACAAAAATTTTATTCCCCCCCCCATACTGGCATTCCAGGTTCCTGTCATCATTTATTTGTATTCAATTGAATTAAAATTTCCCTACCAACTCAGAGCTACTTTGATGCAGATCAAAAAATCTTGGGGGAATATGCTCATTCTAGACACAAAAAAAAATTTAACTATCATCTAGCCCAATCAAATGTCAAAATTGAACATGCTATTGGAGTCCTGAAAGGGTGATGGGCCAGCTTGAGAGAAATTTTCAATCAGCTCCAAAATTCCAAAGGCATGAAGATACCAATCAACTGGATTTTCTGCTTTGTTATTATGCATAACTTGTTGGCTGAGATGAACAATGAATGGGAAAAAATCTTTGTAGATGAAATCCTGGATCCTCCTCAAGCAATTCCTGTTTCATCTTGTCCCACATATTTTGCAATTAGAGAGTAGATTATACCTCTCACTCTTGCTCAGTTTGAATTGTGATTGTTTGATTTTAACCTGACTCAAATTTCAAACCTCAAAACCTCAAGTTTTTTTTCTTTATTTTTATGATTGGAATTGGAAGTTTTTGGGTCAAAACACATCTCCTGCTCACTGGTAACCCCCACCCCTCACCCTAGGATCAAACTCCCCCTCACTGGACTGCACCTCACCACCAACCTACACCACCTCCTCACCACCTTCCAGCTCACTGCCATCCACCCTGCCACCACCAATCACCACCCATCTACCTCCTCATCTACATTCTCACCTACCACCACCACCAACCCCTCCTTAAACTACCACTCATGAATAAAAAAACCCTCACCATCAACCACATCCCATCTGCCTCCTCAACCTCCTCTTCTTATTGTAGCCCCCCCTCCCCCCCTTTGGAACCCTCAGTGAGTCTCTTCTCCTCTCCCATCTCCCTATTGCTCCTTTCTGCCTGCCCTCCCTCTGGCAATTTGCAAATTGATTTTTGAATTGTAAAGCAATTAGTGAATCACTTTCTGCAATTCGCTTGCTGACAACCCCCCCCCCAATCTGCTTTCAGGTGCCCCTGTAGCCCCCAGGCCCACCACCAATCCCTGGTGTGTCCCCTCCCATCTGCCCCCCGCCTGTCATCCCCCCCTCCTTCTGAAAATTTTAAAATTGCTTTGTGATTTGAATTGAAAATCAATTTTCTTTTTTAAAAACACGTCAACCCCCCCTTTTATGCTCTTTTGAGTTGTGCAAGCCCACCACTTGACACACCAGGACCCCACAATGCAACTGCCTTCAGTACCATCATCATATCCAACACCTCCACAACAATCCTCCTTGCTCTCACTGCCACCATCCTCCCTACCCTCTACACCACAAATTGGCCATGCTGTGAAGTTTGAACCCAAAAAAACAGTGATTAATTTTTAGTGATATTACCCCAATTTTTCCAATGTTTCATATTTCCGATGGCTTCTGTTTAATTGATTATACAATCAGGCTCATGACCATTGGGAGTTGATTCATTGAATTCCCTGCATTTTACCCTGTTTTATCTGCACAATGGTGTCTGTCAAGTTGATTATAAAATCAAGACCATGGCCACTTGGGAGTGATTCATTGCATTCCTTTGCCAGCCTTTGCAGTCCCAATATCAAGGTTTTTTTTATCTCTTGGGTGGATCAGTTACTACCACTTGAAGCAGCAGGAAAAGAATTTTGAAATGAAAACAAACAAGAGAATACAATTAATTTTTTTGGGTGAAAGAAGTAATAAAATCATTAAGTTTGTCTGAATCACAGATAGAACTTGAGTGGATACAAAAAAAACTTAGATTCAAATCACCAAAACCACTCTTAATTGTACACCAGGTTCAAAATGGGACATGTGAAAATTTTTCTAATAAAAATGCATTCTTTCTGTCTTGCAAAGTGGTACCCTTTCACTGGGATATCTACTGAGGATAAAATGGGATTGGAAAGGCTTGCTTTTCATCTAATTCAACTTAATGCTTTCCTTCAACCTTTAAAAAAATGGGCTCTATTTTCTTTGATGATGTGTGCTGATGGATGGAGAAATTTAAATAATCAAGAATATTTTGTATTTTTATGTTGAGAAACCAAAATCAAAAATAATATGAACATAATTTAATTCCAAGTAGGAGACAAGAAAGAAGAAATTATCATGGCTGAAAAGTGGCTTTAAAAAAATTAGAGATGTTTTTTGTACCATTTTTTACAAGTTTAAGAGGTAAGTTATTACTAATAAAATTCCTTCTATGAAACATATGGATTCTGAGAAGTAATACAGTATTTCTGATTTGGATTCCTTCTTAAACTTTACCATTTTTGATTCAAAAAACATCCCCTGTGAAAATTAAAAATTTAATCCCCAGACTTTGGTATTATTTATTTCTATCTTCAATGGAAACATTATAGCAGATGAAGGATAAAGTAACATTTTGGCTGATAAAAATTTTTATGTGATAGGGGTACAGTTTACCCTTCAGGGGTTATCAGGTATATGTGGATTCAACTAAATTTTCTTGGTTTAAATTAGATGTTTTGAAATCCAAGGATTTCACCCATCATACTTGTAGAGTATCATTAGAATCCACAAATTATGCAAAAATTGGTCTCCCCTGTGAGATATCCACAAAAATGGCACTTGAAGCTCAGAAATAAGTTGCTAGAAATTCAAATTTCTTAAATATAAATATATTAGTGGTTAAAAAAAAGTTTAAAGATTATTTTAAATAGTTGAAATTTTATAATTCATTTGTATGTATGTACAAAGAAATTTATATCCCCAATATAAGAATTTTAGAAATAAATTGAATTTATTGAAGTGGTTTTCTACTACTTAGAAAAGAAATGGATGAGGAAACTTTATCCTTCCTCTAAAATGCAAGGAAATCTTTCTCCTTCTCCTCTTTTTTAAAATAAATATTTTTTCTTGGTGATCCATTTTTTTTCTCAAATAGAATTTCTGAATTGAGATTGTGCTCATCAATCAATTGTTGAATATCACCTCTGATGCTGTCACCGCTTTCAACGGACTGATGTGGACACTTCAAATCCAGCTCCTTCAGAGTTCCCTCAGACGGACAATCTCAGGATCCTTGGTACTCAAGGGATCATCCTCTTGGGATCATCTCCTCCCTACACTTCCAAATCTCTCTCTTCATTGGACCACTCACCAATCCCAAGTACCCTCTCACCTTGTACCTTCAACTCATGAAGTCCCCATCAATGTACACCTACTCAATCACAACGTAGCCCGCAACAGTCTCTACGCTGGTAAAGCTACACTCTAATTCAACATTCCAATTTTATTGCTCATGCTGATCAACTGATCTCAACTTTCCAGGCCTACCTATGCTTACCAGAAGGTCTCAAGACTAGTTGCTCAGCGTCTAAGAATGCACTGACCAGTATGCCTTCATTTCATTCCCATCTCATGTTTCTTCTTGTCAGCTATGATTCTCAATACAAAACGCCTTCTTCATAGTGTCCGCAAGTGTGTCCAAGTTGCATTATTTGAGATTTTCATGTGGAGCTATAGAGGCTACCTCTCATAGCCCTTCTGTTGGTTTTATCTCATCCTGTCTCAATTCATTGTACAACCTCTTGTTTCAATCACTCAAATTAGTCTACTCTTGAAATGAAACAGTGGTCCTGGTTTCCTCATTCAATCATCATGATTCTTTCATTAATGTTTTATTCTCCCACATTTTTCATTCAGACTAAATTTTTGCAGTTTCAGTTCAGAATCTAACTGTTTTTTCAAGTAAAAAAAATTATTAGTATTGAGGCATTTTAACCTCTTATTTAAGTTTTTAAGAATCTTAATTGTTCCCATCTTTTACACAATATTGTCAAATCCTCAAAATCTTGAGGTTTTTATCCTTGTCTGATGGATTTTTGGGTTGATTTCAAAGGATTTTTAGGCATTTTTATTTAAATTCAATGAGCAAAGATCTTTCTGAAATTCATTACTATTGTCAGAGGTTGAGCTGAGGGGTAAAATTTGTGTAAGATTCCTTTTTCTCAAAAAATTATGGTTCTATTTTCAAGGAATCATTGTTTATTCATAAATAAAAAAATGGATAAGCAATCAGGTACTAAACCAAGTCAATGTTAATCAAAAAGGAAATTTGGGTGGTTGGGAAGTTTTGATTGAATTGAAATCATCTTCTGGGAGGGTTATGAACTCATTTACTTGATCCAAACTTGGAAGTGATTTCTACAAAGAGGACAGTGATGTACCCAAGAAAATATCTGCCTAAATTAAGGATGATGTTTTGGATTGGATTGGTGCTATGTTACTAAGATAGCTGTATTATCCTCTATTTAATCATATTCTGGAAATCCAGAGTCTCCAACGGTTGTTCATTATTGAAATCACTAGGCTGAGGACTGCCAAAAATCTCTTTGGGATAAACTTACTTCAATCTTTGGGCATCACAATTGGCTAGTTGGGTTATATTGGCCTTCATTCCAAATATTTCATCCATTTTGAAATCAAAAGGAAATATTCAGTCCAATTTATCAACCACTGGGATGATCCCCATTAGTTTATTGCCATCAGTTATACCAAAAGCATTTCAGATGGATCAGAATTAGGCTTTCATGTACATGGATTGATAGTTCTTGAATCACTCCCAATTCTGTTTTTACAGAAAATTTAGCCAAAATTCAGTTTTTTTTTTTAGCTCATTTTCAATAAGTCAAAAACTATTAAAATTGGGAGATTTATTTTGGCCAAAAAACTTTCATTAGTGGCCCCAAATAAACAACTTTATTTCTCAGGATTTTTGAGCCAGCTGACAAGAATTATATGCCCAGAAATTTTCAGGGGACCTGAAGAGTTAGTATTAGATTGAAAAGGAGTATCACCTAATGTTGAATTAATTGGTTAGTTTTTTGTCACTGGATTGGATTTTTGAGTTTGCGTAGAAGGATTTGTTTCAAAGGAAGATGATGAAGAAAAAAATGATGAGGTATGGAGAGCTAGTGATTTAATGATGTGGGTATGAGTTTGGAGATGTATGGAGAAAGTGTAAAATATTTTTTTTTAGGAAGGATGAGGATATCTCCAATGAGCTTGAAGTTGGATGGATGTGGGGAGAAAGAGGTGGATGGTGTTTTGTGATTCATAGTTGAGGTGGTGAGTACCTTTATATAATTAATTTTTTTTTAAAAAAAATCTGTTAAATCCAACGTGCATGGTTTGAAATAAGTGATTTTTTTTATTTTTTAATGGCCTGTTTTAAATTTTAAATTTGGGTTGCAACATGCAATGAAAAGAATTGCAGGTTTTCTAAATCTTATATACCCCATTAACACATTTCTATTAAATTTTTTGTGACATTGTGCTTCCAATTTTTGGAAGTTCTGAACCTGCTGCAATTTCTTCAGCCTTCCAAAAAATTGCCAAACAAATAATTTGAATTTTTTGCATGCCATTTGTATCCCTTCAAACCTTCTCAAAAACAGAAAATTATATAATTTAATTATTTTTGAGGTCCATTTTGGACCACCTTTTGAAATATTTTTGAAAAATAAATTGAAGAATTCAAAATTGAAAATCTTAGAAAGCCATTTGAAATCCTCAAAAATACTTTTTCACAATTTTTTTTTGATCTGCAAAATTCTAACTAAAAAAATAAGAATTAAGCCCCTTTTAGGGTATAGTGCAAATTTTGGGCCCTTTCCTATGCATAAGCTTATATTTAATTTAATTATTACTTATTTTCAGGTACCTAATCAACTTTTTAAGCTCTTCAATTATATGATCAACCATAAAACCACCCTCCTCCAGCCATCCAAAACCACTCCGCTCCTTTCAACACCATTCCATTTAGCATGCCTCCATTGAAAACTACTCAAAACCACTCAACACACCTGAAAAACAAAATTGCCAATGTTAAATTTGCAACCTTGGGGTTGAAAATGGATATACATATATATTTTTTAAACATTTTTTTACTTTTTGTTATCTTATTTCTTTGTTTTATTTTAATAAAAAAATAAATAAAAATAAATTACTCCATTAAATTAATAATATGAATATAAAAAATATTAAATAAAATATAAAAAAATAAAATGAAATAAATAAATAAACAATAAACTAATCAATTGTATTGAAAATATAACTATAAAAATATAAATAAATAAATAAATTTAAATAAAATGAAATGAATAAAAAAATAAAGAAATATATCAAAAATAAATTAATTAATTAAATTAAATCAAAAATAAAAATGAAAATATAAAAGAAAATATATATAAATAAAGGGCATTTTTTTATCACACATCCAACCCTTTATTTCCCGCATTTTGAGGTTTCTGTGCGGTTGTGCCCCTTTGGTATTTCACACAAAAATAGGTTATTTCACACCACTTTCACAAATTCTGTTTTATGACTTCTGAATGTGCAGCCCCATAGAAAGGGATCTTGAACCCCTAACAAAAATCTTTGTTAATTTTGGGACCATTAAAAACCCTTCAAAAATGCAATCGAAAAAATGAGATAATTCTGTAAAAACAGATTTTTGCATGGGTTTTGGATCATCATTTTGGCTATTTTTATTGTTTTTTTTTTTTGGTTATTTCAGCTTCCATAAATTTTGAAAAACATTCAAAGAGTCTTCTAATATTTCTTTCATATTTATTTGATGTATCCTTTCACCTTAAAAAATTCCTTCAAAAAACACAAAAAATCAAATTTCTCTTTGGACATTTGAATCCTTTTATTTTCCTTTTTATTTCATGTTTTGGGTAATTCAAGCTATCAAAAAGTTAAAAAAACATTCAAAGAAATTTTTTTTCTTTTTCAGATTTTGTGGATGTATTATTTTACCTTAAAAAATTCCTTCAAAAAAGGAAAAAAAAATGAAAAAACTTGCTTTTTCATTTGACTTTTGGATCCTTATGTTTGCCATTTTGACTTATTTTTTTTGGTATTTCAAGATTTGAAAACTTTAAAACAACTATTCAAGATATCTATATTTTTTTTTCAGGATTTTTGGATGTCATTTTTAAACTTTAAAAATTCCATCAAAAAACCAAAAATTTGAAAAATTCACTTTTCTTACTAGATTTTTGAATCCTTTTGTTGGCCTATATAACTTTTTTTTTGGGTGATTCAATCTTTCAGAATGTTGAATTTTGAAAAAACAAAAAAACCAGTTCATTAATACTTTTTGAAGATCATCTGCATTTATGCATACACCTTACAAGCTTCATTCAAAAAATTAAAAACAAAGAACAAATATGGATACAAATATGAAAACTTATGCAACCATGATTGGTTTTATTTTTCTGCTTGATTTTTGTGGAGGGAACCAAAACTCATTTGCAAGATCCAAATTTCTCTGAAAAATGGTTTTCCAAGATTTGGAATCCTTTTTCACAAAGCTTTTCCAAAGTGGATCTAACCTGGGAGCTGTTCAATGATCAGACTTTAATTTGAATGAGACTTTATGTTTTGATTCTTCCAAAAGAATGAAGCAAATAGGAGAAGTTTTGGAATTTGGAGTGGGAGGGGAATTCAGAGGAAGATAAGTGCAAGGCATTAAAGAAGAAAACAGAACCACTGGACACTTATATTTTCAGCCAGAAGGAAACCATGGCATGGAAGTTTCATCCCCATATTTATGAGAGCTGGGCCATAAAGGTGATCCAGTTGCCTTCTTTCTTCTTGGAAAGTTTCACCCCAGATATCATGCAGTAATCTTTTTTCCTTGAAGATTGGGTTTGAATCAAGCTCTTTTACCATTTCTTTCCTGAATTCAATCCTGTCTTCTGAGATCCTTCACAAGCAAATTTCTGCTTCTCTAAAGCCACAGTTCCCATCCCCTGTGACATCTTGAACATGGGAGATATGTGGAATGGCTGTTTTTGGGGAAATGGAATCTATGTATTGGAACTAAAACAAAAAATTGGAATTTCTTACAACAGAAAATATGGACTAAAGATAATAATCACTTCTTCAATTGATACTTGGTCAAATATTCCAGAAGAAGAATAAGATAATGTGCAGGAAACCTAGAGGAAAAACCCAAAAGAAATCATACAAAATTAAAAAATGAGAAAATACCAAATGCACCCACTTTCTCACTGATTGTTGGGGCTGCTAATACCTTCCCCCCAGGAGGATGGTAAGGAGAATCACCATCTTCATTGGATACCTTTAGTCTCTTGATTTTGTCCCAGGATTGTATTCAGGAGAAGCAACTTGCTTATTCACAATGGTTCTAGACCTCTGATAAAGGTTTTAATGAAAAAATTAATGAAAAATAATATCCAAAAAATTTGACAAAAATAAAAGAAAATTAAAGCTCACCATCTTAATTACATCCACATCTGGTAGCTCTTCATCTGCTGAATCTTCCCCTTCATCCAAATCTGGCACCTCTTCATCTTCTGAATATTCCTCTTCAGTCAGCAATTCACTCTATGTTAAAAAAATGAGAAGGACTCATCAAAAAAACAAACCATTGCAGAAAAAATAAGTATAGTTATAAAATTACCTCTTCCTCTGATTCCTCCTTCTTTTTTACCTTCCCCTTCCCTTGGATGGCCTTGCGCTTTCTTTAAAACTGAACACATAAGAAAAAAAAATGATTATGAATGTTGATATATTTCTTTGTCCAAAAAATTGGTGACTGATCTTCAAATTTGCTACGAATTTCTTCTTTGGCCTTCCTCTCCTCTTGGGTTCTTCTAAATATTGAAAAACAGATGGATCTCTTTTGCTTGAGGACTGAGAGATCTTCTTGAACTAATTGGCTGCTCCTTTGGGTCTTCCTCTAACTTTGGATCTTTGAGTGGAATTTGGCTCTTCAATCAGGGTAAGTTGATATCTGCCACTGTAAAGCATCATGCTTTCACCCAGATAACATAGCTATTCTCCAGGTGGAGAATTGCTGAATTATTCAAAAGGATTAGTGAGATATAGGTTTTCATTACTGTCTTTGGTTTGAACTTCAAGTTTTTCTGAATCTTCAGTTGATTCAGGGTTCATTGTAAACTGGAGAAAGGAAAATGACAATTAATCAGGACATGATTAATTTGAGCTTGAATCCCCCCCCCCAAAAAAAGAGAAAAAATTACTGAGATGGGAGCTTTGACCTGCCATTGAGGATTAAAATCATCAAGTTGGAATATTTCACCCTTTCTGATGGCAAATTTGACTTTGTGAACACATGGTATACCCATGTAAGAAGATTAATCAAAGTTGTTTCAATTGGTAGAAGAATCAGGAACTTGATGAGATGAATTAATGATTTTGAGGGAAAATTGGCTGATCATTCCAGAAAGATGATCCACACAGTGAGGAAAACCCATCAGATGCTTGAATTATTGCTGAGAGGCTTCAATGGCTCTCTCACGGGTTTGGATGGTGATGGAACTGTAAATTATTTGAACTACATTATAGAAAGAGCCAATAGAATGATTTATGAATATTTTAATGTAGGAGTGAGAGCCCTCTATTCTTGATTTAATTGTTTTTCCAAAGTGAAAGCATTTGTTTGCCAAATAGGAGAAAAATTTTGTTTTTAGAGGAATCCAGTTTTCAAGAAGGTAGTCAGAAGTGGGAGGATTCCAGACCAGAGAAAGTTCTTTAAAGTTTTTGTGATAGCTTGATTAAGATTTTGAATAGAACAAATGATGCCATTGTTTCTTGAATAGCTTCTGTTCATCTTCAGATTTAAAGTGCTTCCTGCAATGAGTTTGAGTATTCTTGAAAATGTGCCAGACACAGAGAAGATGATGAGAGCAAGGGAAAACCAATCCAATTGAGCTAATAAGTGCTTTTTCCTTTTCTGCCACAATCACACTAGGTTCTTTATCTTCAAATATTTCCTGAAGTTGAGTCAGGGCCCAATCATAGTTCTGTTTTTTCTCTTGAGATAAGAAACAGAATGCAACTGAGAATCTTCTAGCAGAATTGTTTATCCCAAGAATATGAAGAAGGGCATTCCAAATTTTTTGGTTTTATATGTAAAGTCCATCATAATAGGAGTAGGGAAAAGCTTGAGAAGGTTCATTGAATCAGGGTGTGAAATAAATAATGAAGTAATTTGACAATCCATATTATTCATTTTTTAGTAAAAAGAAGAATTCCTGGGTTCCAGTATGAGTGCTTCCACAGGAGTTTTGCCATCAAGGGAATTTTTTTGTATTTGGGATCTTTTATTGTAAATTGTAGGGAGATTTGTATGGATAAGTGATGATGAGTTTGGTATAAGAGAGTTGAGAATTTTAAAAGTGGGAACTCCTGCTTTGGATAAATTTTCAACCCCACCTTTTTCTCCCCTTGGATTCTTCTGAGGATGGGATGAGTGGAAGGATTAATGGAAGGTGGATGGTTGTGCTCTGCACATATAAACTTCATCACCCAAAAACCAAATCTTTTTGAAAAACTCCCTGATTACCTGAAAGGAAAATTGGTATTTCTTGATTTTTTTAATTTGGAGGTATCTTTGCTGGGTTTATATTCCCCACATTAATCAAATTAGTAAGTTTAGGCCTGATTCTTTAAATTTGATACTCTGGTAGATATGGAATATTCATGCGACTTTGCTCATGATTGGATAGCATCAACTAGCTCCTCCTTTTGATTATATGATTGCTCAGGAGGAGGGGCCAGAGGAGTGGAATCAAGATCTTGAGTAGATGAATAAGGAGCAAGAGGATTTGAATCACTAGTTTTATTATATGAGATAATGAAGGATGGGCCTGCTGAAAAAGTTGAAACAGTTCTGAAAATGGGGTTGATGTTTTCTTGAGCCATTGTAAAAAGAGATGTTTGTGTTTGGAAGTATCTGGAGTGTTACATTGTTTTGATGAGTGATTGGTTGTGTGGTGTGAAAAGGTGTGTGTGGTTTGGTGTGTTGTGGTTTGGTTTGGTGTGGTTTTATGTGGTGTGTTGTGGTGTGGTGTGGTGTGGTGTGGTTTGGTGTGGTGTGGTTTGGTGTGGTGTGGTGTGGTGTGGTGTGGTGTGGTGTGGTGTGGTGTGGTGTGGTTTGGTTTGGTGTGGTATGGTGTGGTATGGTATGGTGTGGTATGGTGTTGTGTTGTGTGGTATGGTATGGTAGTGGGATGGTGTGGTGGCGGGTGACGGGAGGGTGGAAAAATTCAAGGGGGTGCTTTATAAGATAATTGGGGCGCTCCAAGATGGGTGGTGGTCCCAGTAAAATATGTTCATTCATATTGAATATATGCATGTGAAGGGCTCAAAGAAGAGTGAATTTTTCAATTTTTTTGGTTTTTTGATGGAATTTTTAATAGTCAAAAATGACATCCAAAAATCCTGAAAATTTTTTTAAAAAGCTCTTGAATAGTTCTCTTAAAATTCTCAAAGCTTGTAACACCAAAAAAAAATAATTCAAAATGGCAAACATAAGGATCCAAAAGTCAAATGAGAAAATTGAATTTTTTAATTTTCTTGCTTTTTTGAAGGAATTTTTTAAGGTCAAATAATGCATCCATAAAATCTGAAAAAAATATTTTAATGCTCTTTGAATGTTTGTTTAACTTTTTTATAGCTTGAATTACCCAAAAAAATGAAATAAAAAGGAAAATAAAAGGATGCAAATGTCCAAAGAGAAATTTGATTTTTTTGATTTTTGTGTTTTTTCAAGGAATTTTTAAGGTGAAAGGATACATCCAAAAAATATGAAAAAAATATTCAAAGAATCTATGAATGTTAGTCATAATTTATGGCAGATGAAATAAACAAAAAAAATAACAATCAAAATATCCAAAATGATGATCCAAAAACCCATGCAAAAATTTGTTTTTATGGAATTATTTCATTTTTGATTGCATTTTTGAAGGGTTTCTAATGGCTCCAAAATTACCAAAGATTTTTTTTAGGGGTTCAAGAACCCCTGCTAACGGGATGCGCAGTCAGAATTAAAAAAAAATGAATTCTTGAAAGCTGCATGAAACAAAGCATTTTTGCGTGAAATACCAAAGGGGTGCAACCCCACGTCAAAGTTGAAATGCGTGAAATAAAGGGTTTGATGCGTGAGAAAAATAATTCCCTAAATAAAATGAAATAAATTATTATTTTTTTTGCCATTCACTACCCAAAATGGGTTGCGTGGTGCTGTTTGCAACCCAGAATGGGTTGCAAATGGGTTGCAAATGGCCGTTTGCAACCCATTTTGGGTTGCAAATTGCACCACATGACCCGTTTTGGGTAGTGAATGGGGGTTGCAAGGTTTCAAATTTAACATTGGCCAAAAAAAGGTGATAAACAATTAATCAACGCTCCAAACCCACTTTTTCATAAAACCTGAATGAAATTCTTCAATAAAAAAAAGAAAATAAATCACTCATCATCAACAGTTTTAATTTTTTCTCTTTTTTTCTCAAATGATTCACAAATCAACACTCCTCATTGAAAAACATAAAAATTATTATATTTTAAAAATCCCAAGTCTCTTAACTAAGGTACAGGATAAAATAACACCATAAAAATTATGAATTTCATGCCCCCCTCCAAGGAAAGGTGTAATTTAAGCATTTTTTGTGCTAAATTCATGCCTTCTTCAAGGAAAGCCATGTGTATGATATTTTTTTTGATTAATTTAAACCTGATGGAATGTTTAACCACCCCAGGAAGGAATTTCAACCTTAAAAAGTTTTTCAAATTTTAAAAAAGGAATCAATTTAGACAATCAAGGGTTTTAATTCCTGTCAAGTTTTGGGCCTCATCTTCTGTCTGCTAACCAACTCCTCTCATCACACTTCCTTACTAAATTACTATCTTCTATCTTTGAGGTACTTATAGTCTACCTCCACCCATTCTTATTATTATTCTTGCATGCTAGAGATACTTTGAGTTGTCTCTACCACTATTGTATTTCCAGATAACTGTTTCTATCCTGACCAAGCTATTATTGTATGTTGGGTTCTTGTAGTCTTCCAGCCACTATGTCTCCACCATGTCACTTAACCTTGAATCATCAATGAAATCAATCATAAACATTGTGATACTTCTCATTAAACCTTGTCCATAAACCATTTTGTGTTGTATTATCTTTAAATACTCTTCCATTTCTTCTCCATTCAATGGAAAATTATCAGATTCACGCCTTCTCATCAATTCCCACTTACTGAAGCCTTTCTGAATATGGTTGCTTCTGTAACCCTTAAGTCAGATTGTATCCTTCCTGAAATAAATTTCTCCCATATGTTTATTCTTCATCATTTTTTCAAGCCTCTAATCTAATAATACCATTTTAAGTTTGAAAGGAGTTCCTGAGGTGGGAGAACACACATTTTAAGGATGTGTGGGCCCCCTAATTCCTATTAACATTAATTGAGGCCTTGTGAAACTAAATTAAGGTCTCCATAACCCCTTTGAGTCTCTCTTTGGTATAATTCTTTTGGATAGTTAGATGATGGACATCACTTGAGTTGATGCAACATGCAAAAATAAAATAAATATCAGTTTTTTTACAAGGAATTCAAATATGAGCTCAGATGTTTTGAAAAAAATATGAATCATGAGAAAAATAAAATAAATGATAAGAATTCATTTTCTTCAAACAAAATGGAACATTCTTGGTGCAATATAAATACCTTTTTACCAAGCAAAAAAACATATAAAAATTCTACATGTATCTATTTGATGAGGATTATTCAAATATTTCAAAATTTATCAATAAAAACACTTTCAGGTACAAAAATAATTTTAATAAATAAGAAAAACATCTATTTAAAGAATATTCAATATTTCTGATGGAATGTAACTACCTTTGTACCCAAAATAATAATAATAATGATAATTAAAATCCTAAACATATCTATTTCATGAGGAAAATTCAAATACGTTGAAATATCTCAACAAAAACTTCATCAAGTACAAAAATAAAAACATGAAATATAACAAATTGATTTCTATCAATGAGAATTGATATTCCAGTTTAATTTAAATAAATTATACTAGAAATAAAAAGACATGAAAAAATGCTACACATGTATTTCATGAGGGGGATGATAATATTTTGAAAACTCTAAAAAACAATTTTTTGAGTAACATAATAATAATAATATTAAAATCAAAAAATGATTTCCTTGAATAAAAACTAACATTTCTGATGAAATCTAAATATATTTTTTCCAAAGATAAAAAGCAAAAAAACATACAAAATACACCTATTTACTGAGATTAATCCATACGTACTTTGAAATTAAAAAAGGAAATTCATCAAGTGCAAGAACAATGGGGTTCAACCCCTTCAAAAATTTCCAAAGTCAAAAAAATGGGTTTATACCATCAGTTTTCTGCTATCCCTGAACCATATTTTCCGAAATTCTTCTATTATTTTTAATTTAATTCATTCCATGAAAATCATCAAATATCCATAAAAAACATTTGGGGAGTTTTTGGAGGTCTTTATTGTTAAAATACATATGCACTTACGCGTGTGCTAGGTATAAGTGTAATCCAAATGGGATGCAAATTGTTGAGTTTCTGTGAAAAGCTTATATTATTCAAGAATGACGAGGGCTGAGACACAGACAAAATCAGTAAAGAGAAAAGAAAACAGAAGTATAAAGAAAGAAGAAAGAAGTTAAAAAGGGATTCAAAAGAAGAACAGACATCAAGCAGTAGACAAATGATGAGGACTTGTCAAGATCTTCTGTATCTGGAATTGAGAATTGACATGAGTTGTGATGGCAATAGTGTAAGACTTTGAGAGAGATTTGGAAGATGAGTTAGATCATATTTGGTTAGAAGAAGACACGACAAGCACAAGTCTTACCAGTCAGATGTTGACCAGAAGAGTTATTGGGAGTTAATATTGAGGAGCATCGAGTGGTCGAGAGGTGATTGGAAAAGATGAAGAAAAGGAAAAGAATGAAATAAAGAAGAAACAAGAAAGAGACGAGATTTGAAGAAGGAAAGAGTTGAGTCAATTTGACGGGATGTTTGTGTGGAGTTATTGAGTATTGAGTCAAATTGGTTTGGTCCGATGAGGATCTCCTTTTGGTGGAGCAGTCCAGAAGAGATTGAAGATGAGGAGCTAGAAGAGACATTGAAGTGACATATGACAGAGACCAGGGATGCGCCGCAATGAGAATAGAGGGAGGATGTGACATGTATCAGACTTTATCAGAGGCGCGCAGATGTGACAGCATGAGTGAATAGAACCAAGAATAAAGTGGTGGAAACTTGAAGAAGAAAAGAATAAGAAATGGAAAAAAGAAGAAATAAAGAATAATAAGAATAACCAAAGAACAAGAAGAATAGGGAGTGTGATTTACTTGACACCCCCCGTGACTTGTAAGACTGTAGTCAGAGTGGTAAAAGAGGCGTTGATTAACTGTAGGAGATGGATTAAAGAGCATAGAGGAAGAGCTTTTGTGAGCCCATTGGCTTTCATGTCTGTAGAGGGAATTAATTCAATGGTAAGATTCCCAAGTTTTAGTTCCTCCCAAAGCGCTTTAGTTTTTATATCAATGTGGCGGGTTTTTGAATTGCAACCAAATTTCTTCAGCTTGTTTTCAAGGCCTTTGTTGTCTATGAAATGACGACTCAGAGTGACTTTTGATTTCCAGAGTTTGGCAACGAGTCCTCTCATCCAGATTGCTTCCAAAAAGGAATCAACCAGAGGATTGAGCTCTGCTTCTGTAGTTGAGTGGGTGACATTGCGTTGTTGGTAGCTACTCCAGGAAATGAGAGAATTAAAGAGGAGAGAAAGGTGGCCAGATTGAGATTGCCTAGTTTCCAGGTTGTTGCTCCAGGTTGCATTGCTATAGCATTGAATTTGAGAGTCAGTGTGGTTGACTTGTAAGGTGAGTTTGAGATCTTTTGTAGAGTTTAAGTATTTCCAAAATCTCTTAACTTCTCTCCAGTGACAAATGCCAGGTTTTTTGCAGAATCTGGCGAGACTTGAGACAGCAAAGCTGAGGTCAGGGCAAGTTAGACAAGCAATGTAGTTGATGAGAAAAACTGCAGAGCAATAGTTCATGTTCAACGCTTTGAATTCTTTGTGTTCTTTGTCACTTGCAGGAGTAAGAGAGATATTTGCAGTGAGAGGAATGGAGGCCGATTTGCAATTGGTCATTTTCAATTCCTCTAGTTCATGTTTGATATGCTTTGGTTGAGACAAGAGAATTTTATTGCTGGTGTGTTTGTATTTCATTCCAAGAATCGTGTTTGGTTCATGATGACTGGAATTTGGAAATTGTTTGAGAAAGTTGTCTTTGAAGTTATCCCTCGAACCCACCAGGATGAGGTCATCAACATGAAAGAAAAGAACTGACTTGGTTGCAGAATGAATGTATAAGCAGGGATTGGATATAGATTTGTGGAATACTTGCTCTTGTATCCATGACGTGAGAGTGTTGAACCAGTTGGCGGGTGCTTGCTTCAATCCATAAAGTGATTTTCTAAGAATGAGGTATTTGGATTTTCTGTTTGATCCTTTGGATATTTTAATAATAAACTTGTCCAATAGAGGGGCATGAAGAAAAGCGCTCTTCACGTCAAACTGAGAGATAGGAAGAGAATGAAACAAACCAAAAAGAAGAGCTATACAAAGAGAGGTGGCCTTCCCTGTAGGAGAAAAGGTGTCTTGGAAGTCTAAGCTGTAGATTTGATCAAAACCTTGAACACATAATCTACTTTTGTAGACTAAAGGATCACCGTGGCAGTTGTCCTTAAGGCAATAAACCCACGTCTTGTTGAGAGGATCAATGGGTTTGGGACCCTCGTAGTCTTCCCAAACGCCTAGAGATTTGATGCCATTAAGTTTGACGTCCATGGAGTTTTCCCATTTTAAGCTGTCAGTACATTTCTTTGCTTGTTTGAAGGTTCTGGGAACATAATAATGATGGTAACCGTATTGCTGAGGGGGATTCAAAGTGGATCAATCACAAAGAGAGTAGTTGGGTATTAGTTGTTCTGCTAGTTCATCGGAACAATCAGATTTGGTGTCGGAAGGAGGAATTTTGGAAGATCTTGTAGTAAGTATGGGAGGAGGAAGGAGATTTTTGGCAGGGGATTCAGGAAGAGTATTGTTTGGAGGTGGAGTAAGCAAGGAAGAATTTGATGGAAGATCAAGAATGTTGTCATCCATTTTGACTTGAAAACCATCACTGATTGCATCAGAGTCAGAGGGATCCTGAGAAAGATCATTGATTTTGAGAAAGGTGATGTGTTTGGAGGAAACAATGGTATTGTCAGATTTGAGAATCCAATAAGATAAGAAGTTTGGATTGTAACCCACAAGGGTGCCGGGAAGTCCACAATCTTTGAATTTTTTGCCGTGGTTGATTTTATTGTTGAGAAAAACCACCTTGGATCCTATGGGGTGGAAATATTTTGTAGAAAGATTCTTTCAGGTGAACAGTTGATAAGGTGATTGAGATTTGGGAGTTTTGGGAATTTGATTTAAAGAGAGAGTGGCGGATTTGGCAACTTCTGCCCAAAGATTGAGAGGAAGCTTGGAGCTTCGGAGGATGGCCCTCATAGATTCAATTAAGGTGCAATTAGCCCTTTCCACCTTGCCGTTGTGCTCGTGGTGATACAGTTTGGAGATCAAGCGCTGAATGGAGTTGACGTTAAGGAACTCTTTGAGTTTGGAGGAAGTGAATTCTCCGCCGCCATCTGTGCAAACAGTGGCAGGAAATCTATCTTGTTTTTTTTTCATGAATTAAGATTGTCTTTAGTTGAAGGCAAGCATCAGATTTGTATTGGAGAGGGATAGCCGCAATGTAACCGGAAAAATTATTGATGACAGTCATAATTTAATTCATGTTGTTTCTAGAGGAGGGAGTAATGGGACCAATTAAATCTACATGGAGCCGTTCAAAGGGTTTTGAAGCTAGAGATGACGTAATCTTGAAGGGAGTTTTAGATATTTTGGAGAAGATGCAGTCTTCGCACTGGAAATCAGAAAGAGTTTTTGAGGATAAGGTTGGGAAGAGATTTTTGAGAAAATGTGGGTTAGCATGACCAAAAGATTGATGTAGAGATTTGAGTTGATTTTGTTCCGAGTCCTTAAGCACAAGATGGCAAAATTTTGAGTCATTGCCAATTCAAGAAGGAGAGTTGAGCACAAACAAATTTTCTTGAATGAAGCCAGAGAAGGCCAGTTTGGATTTGGTGAAGAGGAAAAACTGGTTTTTGGAGGATGAGAAAGAGCAGTTCTTGGAGGAGACAAGTTTGCCCAGACTGATTAGATTGACTTTGAGATCAGGTACGTAAAGGCGTTGTAAGACTCCAAACGGTGCTAAGCCGTGGCAGTTCTGTGGAGGGGAAAGGTGCTGTTTAGGCTGCCCTCCTAGGAGTTACAATAATATTTAAATGTAACCGGAATCAAGGTCCAGAACCTTATGGATGAGAAATCAATGTAAGGGAAGAGGATAAGAGTCGTCGGTAGCGATGGAAACAACACTATCTGAGGCAAGATGGTGCAGGTAAAGACTTAAACAAATAAGTCAAGGTTTGTTCAGAGTTCAATAGAACAAGGCAGCTGTAAGTAACAACGCCCACAAGCTAATAACTCTGGTCGTCAGCAGCTGATTAGGAAAGATCAACTCAATCCCAACCAACCTCCAGGTTCTCAATGAACCTGCCCAACTCTCCGCAATCAAGCGCTTGAAAGGTACCAGATAACTGTGGGAGGCTGAACAAAACAAAAGCAATTTGTTTATGAAGCTCTAGAAGCAAATCAATAACAAATTCAAGCAAGAATATCCCAACACTTCTCAAGGGACTCAAGAATAGTGTGGCAAAATTCAACCTTAAAGAAGAAGGGAGGTATAAAACTCCAGGTTTTAAGCTTAATAAAACCTCTTCAATCAAACGTGATTGGCTCCAGAAAGATGATCAAGGAGAGATCAAGACCAGTATGGTCGGAAAAAGGGATCAGAGTGGTATAACACACCCAAGAATTCAGACAGGAATTTTTCTTCAACCAGCAAGGCTATTGGTTGGTGATAAGGATCAAGGTCACAAGGGACAGAGTTTGAGTATGGAGGCTCAAAGGATCAAGGGGCAATCATGGATATACCCGGATAAATTGCTCAGATAAGTGGGGAAGGATGCCCACGGATAAATTGCTTATGATGATGGGGGAAACAAATGAGATGAGATGATGATGCCCTCCTAGGATGCTGGGCCAAAAGGCAGGGGAGAGCCCCTCCTTTTATAGGCATGAGGCCCTGTATACTATGTACAAGTGATACTACAAATAGGTGCGGGAAAATGAAAACATAAAAAAAAAAAAAATAAAAAAAATAACATGAGAGGAAAAAAAAGAAATGTCGCCCGCGTCAAGAATGACCGCAGGCAACCAGATGGACACCCGCGACAGTGGTCGGGGGTGTCAACCACGGCTGTTGTCGCCCGATTGGCGGCGACAGCAGGGTGAAGGTTCCGACGGCCGCGAGCCGTTGCTCGCGGTTGTCGGTCGGATCAGATGATGGGCAAGATGGATGATGATCTCCTTGTCGGTCGGTATTGAGGGTGGAGCTTGATGGTGATGAGGGTGATGGCGATGATGAGAGCACGTGGGGGAGACAAGATGGGGGAACTTGAGATCACAGGCCAGGATTTTTTCATAGATCCCAAAGGGACCGTTGGAAGGTTGATGAGTGGTGGTCATCATAGGATCCAGGAATGGTTGATGGTTGAAGAAGGGAGGATAACCGGCCAACATCTCGTAGATCAGGATCCCTAAGGCCCACATAACGTCCATGTTCAATTGTTATCCTCGAGATGTTTGGCAAACCCGAAATCGGTGAGTTTGATATAACCGTTAGAGGCGATGAGGATGTTCTCAGGTTTGAGTTCACGGTAGATGATATCATGACTGTGTAAGTATTTGAAGGCCAGGACAACGTTTGAGGCATAGAAACGAGCGAAATCGTTAGAGAATCGACCGAGCCTTTGGAGGTGATGGAAGAGTTCACCACCTTGAACGAATTCCATGAGGATGTAGAGGTTCTTCTCATCCTGAAAGGTGCAGATCAACTTGACAAAGAATCGTTTGAGTCAATTGATGAGAGATGATTGGTGGGTATGATGGGATGAGATGATGGCCAATAGATCCTTCTCCGAGTTGACATGTTTGACCTGTTTTAATCTGACGACTTGTAGTTTAGTAAGGACTTTGATGGCATAGAACTGATTGAGATCGGGTTGGTTTAGATCTTGATCGATTGATGGATCGTAAGGGATAGGATGATGATGAGGATGAGGATGAGGATTGGGATTAACGGGGGAAATGAAGGTACCCATAGGGGTACAACCAAAAAAAATATATATATATATATATTTTTTTTTTTTTTCCGTGGTGTCCCGGATTGGTCACCACAGCGTTTGCTTAATGTAACGGAAGATCCTTTCCAAGACAGTTTAACAATGCCCTTGCCCTTGATTGGTAGTTTAGCACCTTCTTTCCTGGTGTTGATAAAGTCATTGGAGATTTGATCATTGAGATGAGTGAAAAAGAGTCAAGAGTTGAACATATGACACGAGGCACCAGAGTCAAAAATAATTTGGTTGTGTGGATTGATTTCTTCTATCCAAGTGGAGAGAAGAGCCACATAATGATCAACTTCCTTTGACTTTGATTGAGAGTTAAGTTGAGCTCTCCAGCGGGCTTGCAATTCTTTCCACCAATCGGGAGCAAGATGCTAATGAAGATGCCAACATTTATTTTCAGGGTGTTTGGGAGATTGAGGATTATGATAGACTCTCCTGCATCTGAGCTTGACAGGGACGGGTTTCTTGTTTGGCCGAGAGGAGATAAGTGCAGTGTCTCCAAGCTTAGCTTCCTTGGATTTGACCTTGGTTTTGTTTTCCAGCTGCGTGAGATGGTTTAGAACGAGATCCATTGTAACAATCTTGTCTGAGTGCATGATTTGCTGACGTAGAGAGTGAAAAGAGGGAGGAAATTTAAACAGAATGAGGTAGGCTAAGATATTGTCCGGTAAGTCTATTCCAACATTGACCATCTTTTTGAGGGAAATCTTAGTCTTGGTAATGAATGGATTGATTGCATTGGGTTTGAATTGTTGATAGAGGAACTCATTGAAGACTTAGGCTTGGTTGGCGGTTTGCGAGGAAGCAAAACGTTCTTTGATAGTCTTCCAGAGAAGTCAAGCCAAAGAAATGTTTTCCGGATTCACTACATTATTGTGGGTAACAGAATTGATTTGTGAAAGAAGTATGACTCGGGTTTCCATGTCCTCGGTTGAGCTAAGGGCTTTTGAATCATCCTCCAGGGCTTCCTTGATTCCTTTGAGCTTGCGAAGCATGGACATTTTGTCCTTCCAAATAGAATAGCTTTTGTAAGAGAGTATGGGTACAGCTTCAAGCGCAGCCTTGACGATGATTTTTCAAAAGCCGACATTGCTTGATCCCTCCATTGCTTCAGATAGGTTTGTCGGACGGAGTTTCGGTTTTTAACCATGTTGAGTTTCTGTGAAAAGCTTATATTATTCAAGAATGAAGAGGGCTGAGACACAGACAAAATCAGTGAAGAGAAAAGAAAACAGAAGTATAAAGAAAGAAGAAAGAAGTTAAAAAGGGATGCAAAAGAAGAACAGACATCAAGCAGTAGACAAATGATGAGGACTTGTCAAGATCTTCTGTATCTGGAATTGAGAATTGACATGAGTTGTGATGGCAATAGTGTAAGACTTTGAGAGAGATTTGGAAGACAAGTTAGATCATATTTGGTTAGAAGAAGACACGACAAGCACAAGTCTTACCAGTCAGATGTTGACCAGAAGAGTTATTGGGATTTAAGATTGAGGAGCATCGAGTGGTCAAGAGGTGATTGGAAAAGATGAAGAAAAGGAAAAGAATGAAATAAAGAAGAAACAAGAAAGAGACAAGATTTGAAGAAGGAAAGAGTTGAGTCAATTTGACGGGATGTTTGTGTGGAGTTATTGAGTATTGAGTCAAATTGGTTTGGTCCGATGAGGATCTCCTTTTGGTGGAGCAGTCCGGAAGAGATTGAAGATGAGGAGCTAGAAGAGAAATTGAAGTGACATATGAAAGAGACCAGGGATGCGCGGCAATGAGAATAGAGGGAGGATGTGACATGTATCAGACTTTATCAGAGGCGCGCAGATTTGACAGCATGAGTGAATAGAACCAAGAATAAAGTGGTGGAAACTTGAAGAAGAAAAGAATAAGAAATGGAAAAAAGAAGAAATAAAGAATAAGAAGAATAACCAAAGAACAAGAAGAATAGGGAGTGTGATTTACTTGACACAAATATGGGCCTCTGCGGCCCATTGGACACACACACGGACCATACAGGCCCATGTGGATGTCACGGATTTGGGGAAACTGGCCTCAAAACATGTTAAATAGTCCCATTGGTACACGGGCCCAGTGGGGTATATGGGAAAATACAGCCAGATGGGCTTGTATGGGCATAATTTGGCCCAAGGTTTATTTTGGACATAATTTGCCAGACGGGCTGGCCCTCCAAAGTAGTCATCTCTCACATTTTGGGCTTTGGGCGGCCCATTGGGGCCGCCGCCCGTGTTGCGGCCCCCTTGGGCCCCTTGTGTCCCTTGGTATGGCCCACACAGGGCTGTTGCATGGCCAAGGGATCCCGCGCGGTGAAACTGCGCAGGAGCAGGGGCCCGCCGCCCCGGCTCCCTCCCCCTCCCCTTGCTTGCCGTCGCGAGCGGGATGGGGGCGGGCTGGCTGGGTTGAACCAGCCAGCAACCGGCCGCAATGACGCAGTCAGTCAGGGCAGGGGGGACCTGACCACCCTCCTGCCCAGGGAAGACAACGGATCCGGCCGCAAGGAGGGCGACTGGGAGGTGGGGGGGATTTAATTACCCTCCCACCAAGGAGCAAAGTGCAAGGAGGGGCATTCTCCCCCCCCTTTACCAAGGGGGAGGAGCAAAGGGGCTGTAGGGACTTGACCACCCCCAGCCCAACAATTCCTTGACAACGCCCTGGCGGTATCAACCCCCTGGGCCCCTGGTGAGGGGATTTGACCAACCCCACAAGGGATTTGAGAGAAAGAGGGGGGGGGCTTCATGTCCGCCGGTTATACCCCCCCCCCCCTAGTGAGGTTGAAACCGGGCCCAGGTGAGTCCTGGGTCCCACCTGGCCCATTTGAGCGGCCAGGGGATAGCTGCACGAGGCAACCAGCCCATGAGCAAGGTAATAAGGATGCCAAGGCTGGTTGTAATGGACAACCAGCCAAGGGACTGAACAGAAAGGGGTTGGTTCAGCCCCATAATGGTGGAAACACCAGAATGGACCGGAATAGGCTGGTTGTAAGGGTTCAGGGACTGATGCCATGCGGGCTTATGTAGTCCAAATCAAGTAACAAGTTCTGTAGAGCCTGTAGAGCGCTTTTGGGGCGGAAAATTTTCCTTTTGGCTTGTTGTATCATGGGCTCACAAGAAGCCAATCTTTTGTACTTAGGGAGCTCTTCTCCCTGCTGTTTTCCATCATTCATTCATCATCCAATCAAATTCATCCAACATATTGCCCCATTGTGAGAGCGCCATTAGCAACTATTGACACCCAGTGTCCAGCATTTCTTTTGCTTTAAATACTGCTCATTTTACTAAGATAATTGCTAGCCATAATTATAACATTTATACAATTGGAAAAATCTCACAAAATTAACTAATTTCTGTGGAATTTTTTGCAAAATTATGCTTCAATTTTGGAATACATGACCCTTCAGGAATTTTCCAATACTTTCAAAAAAACCTAAAAAAATATTTTGTGTTTCAAAAATTCTATTGTCCCTCTTAAAATTCCCATGAATGAACTTTTTCTCAATTTTTTCTTTACTAGAAATAGGAGGGGACAGAATGGGATTAAGAATAAGTAACATGAAAAAAAAATAAAGGCCCAATTTTGAATAAAAATTTGAAAAACACTAATTCATCTTCCTCATTTTTATTTTTAATCTATTCAATTGATTTAGAAGAAGAAATAAATTTTGGCTTGGTTGTATTTTTTTTGCATAAGTTCCCATTGAATTAAATTAATTTTCCTTTAATGCTAACATCATTCAGAATTTAAAACCGTAGAACTCTAAATTTGGTTGAAAAAAATACTATATTACAGAGGTGGATGGCAACTTAGTTCAAATAGGTTTATTTTAGATTTGAATGGGGTGCTGTCAAGCTTGGTGTGTTTATTTCTTGCTCATATGAAAGAATTTCTTTCTCAACCCTTTAAGAAAGCAAGCAATTTTGAATGGGTGAAGGCTGATTTCTTTCTTGAAAAATAAGATCACTTCTTTTAATCACTTTAAGAGAAGAAAGATATTTTGGAGTGAAATAATTGTTTCAGGAAAGGCAATGGACATCAAATTTGGGGTGAATTGTTATAAATAATTATTAAATTAATATCTATGGTTCATATTTGAAAGGTCAAGAAATTCTAAAAGAATCCAAAAATTTATTTTAATATTTGGGCTACTTAAGGTACTTGAGATTCCTGAAAAAAGAAACAGGGTTTTTTCCTAAATTTCAACAAGCACATTGATTTTAATTTCAGAACCAAAAAAAGGGAAAATGAAAAAATGGATCATCAATTTTTCATTCATTTTGAGAATTTCAAAAATAACAAAAAATGAAAGGGTGATGATAAATTCACAACCCCCAGTTGTGTGGGAGTTGTGTAGGGCCCTACATGACCCATTTGAGGCGTGGGGGCCCATACACAACTCCAAAGGGTTGTTCCAAAGACAACCATTTAGACCCATGTAGGGGGGTATACAGCCCTGGGGGGTTGCGTGTTTTTGGAATTGCCCTATGAATAAAGAAAAATAAACATTTTAAATTTTGAAAAAAATAAAAAAAATGTGCCCAAAAAAAATAAAAAAAATGGGGAAAAAAAGGAAAAAGATAAATAAAATAAATCCCTAAAATAAAATACCATACAATGTGATGCTTGAATAAGATACAATCAAATAAAAAAATCAATATGATCTTTGAAAACAGAGGGGGGGAGGCATGTCCGCGGGTTACACCCCCCATGTGAGGATGAGACTGGACCCAGGTGAGTCCTGGGTCCCACCAATTTTTATTTTTTTCTTTTAGTTTTTCATTCTTTTATTTTAGTTTTTTATTTTTTTTGGCCCCAAAAGGTTGGTGGGCATGATAAATGCTACATGACTAAATTTGAGCGGTGTACCACCCCACACAACTCAAATGTAGCCGGGTGTGGCGCCAGACAACTACAAACAGTTGTGTGGGGGCTAAAGGACTCAATTGAGTCGTTTAGAGGCCACACAACTCAATAAGAGTTGTGTAGAGGCCACATGACTCAATAAGATTTGTGTAGCGTGCCACATGGCTCATTTTAGTTGTTCACACAACTCAAATGGGTTGTGAATTTAACATTACCCAAAATGAAAATGCGTTCAAAAAAATGAACTTTGATGGAATTCAAAATCATCAACTCAAGAAAGTGTAGGATTCATCTGATTCAAAATTTCTTGCTTTCTCCTGCTCAACTATTTCAATCAGTTTATCAAAATCTTAATCTAAATTAAACTTATGATATCATAATGGAAATCATTTATTTCCCTCCCAATTTTTTATCAACAAAATGATGAGTATTAGATGAATGTTAGTGGGCTTTAATGGTAATTGAAATTAGTAAGTCTTTATTCTTCTTTAATTGGCTAATATATTCTTTTTCAGTTCACCTGCTTACCTTGAGCCTCCAAAATTCTAGGCCTGAATTTTTGTATGGGAAATCTGAGCTAAATAATTATCAAAATCATATTATTCACAGGGGCTTTCATAGATTAAATTTATATGATTGATATATTAAATTTCTCCTTGATTTAATTTAAAAATATAGAGATTAACCTTTTACAATCATCAATTTTCATGAAGAGAAATTCATCATTATAAAAACTGTGAGGATTCATATTGAAAATTTAGCTTTCCAAGACAGAGGACACGGCCATTAGACATCTTTTAGGCAGTATATGGTACATCTTTGAGAGCCCCTTAAATTTTTGTATTTTATCACCCTCTGGCACTTTGAATATCCAAAGTGGCCCATGCTTAATGCAAATGTCCACTTAAAAAAAAGATAGAGGATCCATTTTTTTGCTGTGAATTGATTGATATATTCACAGGTTTTCCTAAGGGCTCTGAATGTTAGAGAAAAAATTGTTATTTGGATGATTCAGCTGGATTGGATTATCAGAATATGATCTTCATTATACTGGTTCTAATTTAGAGGTGATTGTGAGAAATGCAGAAAATGTTGTGATCAGGAAAATTTATATGGAGTTAGCTGTCATTCCTTCAAATTTTTCTAAAAATTAACTTTCTGTTCACCTATTTAACAGCAACCAAATGGCATCTCAATATTTAAGGATTTTATTTGTGCTTAGAAAGCATCAAACCCCAAAAACATGCAAACCACATATTTATTTTAATAAATTACTTCAAAATGAATGAATCAGGGATTTTTTTATTTTTATTCTAATTCATCACCTTAAATTTTTATTTTCACATTAAAAAATTTATGTCAAATCAGTTAACAATATCAGTTTAAAAAGAAGAAAATGCCCTTTTTTTGTAATTCTTGTCCAAATTTCAAGATTTTTTGTCCTCTTTTTTTTTGTCCCATTTTTTCAATTTATTGTCTTATATTAATTTTTATTTCCTTCCTTTTAAAATTTATTTCCTGCAATGAAAGAAATGTGGCCATGACTTAAAAAAAGGGCTTCCCAGTCCTATACTATTTTTTTCCTGAATTTTCAGTTTTTCTGTCCACCTGTTAATTTTGGCAGACAAGATTTGTTTCTTGGAAGAATTGAGTATAGGAAATATTGTAAAAATGGTTTATTTTTTATTTCAAACAAAGAATCTGAGTTAGAGAACTTATTTATTGAAATATTGAAACACATGAACCAGATGGTTTGAGTCAAACAAATCAAGGGCCACAAAATCAAGGTGGAAATCAAGAGATTGAAATCATTAGTCCTCAAATCCATCCCCTCCAAACCACTACTCCCACCCCCCCCCATCAATTCCATCCCCATCATCCCCATCATCATCATAATCATCTGCCTCTTCTTCCAAAACTGAAACCACCTTGATGACCACCCCAACTGTCTTGCTCAAAATTTCAATTTTAAGTTGCACCATTATGATCCTGGTCCAACTTTGAAATCCATTGGAAGGAATAAGTAGAATAATCTGAAGAAACTCAATAACTCACCAAGAAGTTCACACCAATTGTTGATGCACCCATTCATGGTCATAATTCAGTTCCATGGCCACAATGTGAAGGCCTGCAGTCTCCTGTCCGGTTTGAGCAAAAACCAGACCGGAAACCTGATACACATGACCTTTCACATGAAAAAACAAGCAAAAAATTTCTCCCTTGTGCATCTGGGTTTTGCCCCAGGCTGTCCAGCATTTTCAACATTTTGGCCAGCCGGTCATGTGCAAAAAAAAGTACAGACAGTTTTCTCAAAAATGATATTATGTTTAAACCTGGATGGCTAGTGTAACTCATTAAGCCCAATTCAATCCATTCATTTCCATTTAATTTTGAACAATCACATTTTTCCCCAATCATCCTTTTAATTTTTTTTTGATAATCAAATGTTTTTTCTAACCTAAATGAAGCCACAATGCTTTATGTTACTTCATTTGCCCTAGTATTCACCACCACATTTGCCTTCAAAGTTGATTTTTGCATTTTTGACATTAAATTGCACACTAATTCTACAGAAGGCCAAATTTATTTAAATGATTCTCATTAGTATCTTTTAATTTCATTTTCATTTCTTGAGGCTCTACTTTTCTATCAAAGGCATACATTTTTTTCCTTCAAAGCACTTTTATTTTCCTGTTGTAGATATTTCCCCAGTTATTTTATCCCATTTATTCTTGCATCTTTTCTACACTCAAGGTATCATATTTGTACTTTTGCCAGTTTTCCTTTATCAGAGCATGATTTTCTAACCCTTGCCCATATTTTCAAGTTTAGTTCAAAAATTGAACTACTAGCTTGCACTTCAAGCCCTACTTTGAGACCACTCTTCTTGGTGCAGGTTTTCTTTTCCCCTGTATCCATATAATTGGTCCCCATTTACATGGGGTGAGGATGTAACAGGTGCAATGATGTGGAGATGTGGATGAGTTGTTTTGCATGCTGATAGATGATGATTAATAAATGGCAGATTTGATGTTTGAAACCCACCATTTCTATGGAATACATTAGAAAGGGAGCATGTGCATTTTGGCAACCTGTTATTTGTAATGGCAGGTCTACTAACCACAATACATCCCATCAACCATTGTTTTCCCAAACCAGAACCAGTGAAGCACATAGGCATGCTGTTGGGTTCTAATGATAATTGAATGAAACAAGGATACAATTATAGATCAGTTGGAAAATCAAAGAAACTGTTCATTAGGGTGTATCAAGGTTGGAATCTGGAAGAGATGATTTCAGGAAAACTCCATTTTTCAAAAAATGGAGGGTTGTTCAAATCAAGAGCAAAGAATTTTTTTTGGTCTGGAAAAAAATGCAGAAAATATTGGTTATGCCTGAAATCAGCCATTTACTTTTTTGAAAATGTTCTAACTTCTAACTCAAATGCCCAATTGGCAGTGGCCAGGTTCAAAAGTTGGGAGACCTCATATTCTTGCTTTGGAAGAAGGGGAAATGCGGCAAAAAAAAAGAAAGGTTGGAGAAGTACATTGAGCAACTAAAAGGTTGACGGAGTAACGAGTGCTAATTTGGCGGATTTGAAAATCCATTTATGATTCGATGGTTTGGAGGGTAACGTTATAGATCATAAGCAGACGACGGAAATGGATGTAAGCTCAAGTTGCAAGAATTTTGAGGATCATTCCGGTTCAAATCAGAGGACATATAGAACAATAGGAGTATTTAGGTAGGCTTGGGATCACTTTCCAATTCCTTGACTCGGCGCTCTTTTCGTCGTTTGACATCCCAATTGAAAACCCTCGCAATGTTGACTTGGGTTGTGGTGATTTGATTCCGTAAGAAGGCCTTCTCCTCTGAAACTTCTTCCAGTTTGAGCTTGGCTGATGCGATCTTGTTCTTCAATAGTTCGTGAGCTTCAGATAAAGGGTATGCTAGCATCGTGTTTGCCTTGCAGAGAAAATATTCACGTGGTGGGATCAGAGAAAGCGGTTTGGTCTTCGGTTTTCTGTTTTTAATTTAAAGGGATCCAAAACTTAACCTACCCCGAGCCACAGATATACTTCATCCACAGGTTCTACGACGGCGCCAGTGTAAACCGTATCAGCCAATTCGAAATGAGTTTCGAGGGTTTCGTTGGCCTCCTGCACAAAGGATTCGGGCAGTAGATATTCATCGAAAAAATTCCAGATCAACCCACATGATTTTTCTAGCACTTGATGGAATACCTGCTTTATACCTTTTTCTTTTGTAGTAGCTCAACTGCTTGCAATGTACGTTCAAGTTCGGGAATCTTTTCCTCAAACCCCAACTCTTTCTGCAGTGTACTTTTTTCCATAAATTGATACTTCCTGGACCAATAGAGCAGAAATGATTCATAGTTATTCGGAAGCCTAAAGCGCAAACGATTTGGATGATAAAGGCAAAGTATACCCGATCATTTGTTGCCAAGCTTTTAAAACGGGTTCCACATCTGCATCTGGTCCACCTAAGTACTGTTCGACGTTTTCCTGTGTGAAAATAGCGAACAAACGGGGGGTTTATCTGATGAATTAATATTTCCTGCAACGCCTGCGTGCGAGGTACAGATTCGAGAAACAAGTCGGAGACAGGGCAATAAACTCCTTCAACCTTGAGGAAAATTCTTGAGGATCGAACATCAAACTAGCTGACAATGAACAAAGCCTCCGGTATTCCTCGAGGACCGACGGAAGTACTCGTTACGATCGTTTTCTGGTCACTCATCTGAACCAAGTCTTGTGCTTACGGTCCTTCTTGACTTCGTATTGAGAGTTATGATGTTGATTCTTGCCCACGCTCGCGCCACCCATTGAAGGCAATCTGGCGGAAGAGTCGCATGGAAGAGAGCAGGGGGGCGAGGAGCAGACGATATTGAATAATTCATGCAAATCGAACAAACTAGACAAACGGGACACCACATCATATGAACCAAGCCTGGCTGTCACAACTGAACGTCTGCCAACGTGCTGGTGTCAAGAGGTTGTTGGGATTCCAAGCATCATGGACCACAGAGTCTTTAACCGAGGAAAGGTCCATGGTCTTTGATTTAAAAAATATAGGTAAGAGAAATCCGCAATGAGTGGATGGTCAGGATACTAATTAGAAAGAGCCAAACCCATCTCACCAAACCAGGAAAGCCAACCTCCAACTCGATCGTGTGATCAGACGTTTGTGGATGGGCTCCCCCAACATATAGCTATGTTGAAATAGAAAAAATTTTGAAAGATAGAAAAAATTCAATGAATTCATACTTATAATTGGTGAAGGAATATGTGCATACAGGCATCTGATATGAAAACCAAACCAGAAATGAATTCCTAACTCCTCATGAAGATGAAAATTCAAGATTTCATCTGCATAAATCCGTCAAAAAAAACTAATAATCATATTTCGAAATACTGTACACCAGATCAGAAATTAGAATATTTTTAGATCCAATTATTGAAAGAAAAAATATAGGAAAAATTCAGTCATCAGCTCCTTGTTAAAGAATTCTCATATGGGAAAAAAATCTAATGGCATATTTACTATAATAATTTTCAAAAAAGAGAGAATACCAGGGAGGTTTTAATTATAATATTGAATTTTTATTAAAAAAACCTGATAATTTTTAAATTATAAATATATTCCATATGAAAACCTTATTTTAAAAATTGAATATGACTCTCCATTCTCTGAACTAAGTATGATATCCAGAGATCAACAGTGATATTAACTATTTGGCTTGAAAATTTGATGATCTTCTGTTGAAAATTTGGAATTTTTTTCTGTATACATTTCTGGATATAGCCTTCAAATTGTGATAGATAAAACCTCATTACCGGCTCATGACTCAAAAATTCCAAAAATGCATCAAAAATACTCAGGTTTACATATTTGAATTAAAAGACTCCATCCAATGGTCACCACTTTTCAAATATGCTGTTCTCAGTAAAAAAGTATGAATTTCCAAAATTTTATTCAAAATTTTTACCCATCAACTAAACATGGCCCAATTCAATATCTACCCAAATGAAGCACTATTTTTCTTTGATTTAACTCCTACTGTCTCTGTTGGCTATAATCTAATGGATATTTCCACATCTTTAAGTCAGGGCTAGTCAACTCCATTCCCACTTGAGTCTCCCAACCAGTCTTGAATTGTGCCCTTTCTATTCTCCTAAACATGGCTATTTTCCTTTGGGATATACTGTTTCTCTAACTCAACTTATAATTTCCTGATCACTATCTATTAGTTTAACTTTTGCATAACTTTTTTGCATACATTTACTGCATTAAACCTTGGGTAATTTGCCACTCTTTGAATTGGTGTTTTTGCTCTTCTTGAATTCTCTCCTTCAAAAAATATGTTAGCTTTGTGTATAAAAACATCCTTTCTTGTTTTTATTCTGCTTCCATGAGAGCTTGAGAATCCCTTTGGTATGGACATTGGACTTCTTCTGACTATATTTTAGACCCACAATTTGAATTCTAATTTTTTTGGTTTTATCAATAGCCCAATCCCTGCCTGAAATACTAAGATTTTTCACAACTCTCTCAAAGTTCCTCAGACTATCCCCAAATCATCCAAGAGCTTATGTTCAAAAACTAAATTTGTCCTTCTTGCAAATGCTCAGGGTAATTGATAAGAACCTGTATTGTGACAAAAAATTTTTTTCTTTTCATTAGGAATTGAACAAATTGTATTATAAATTAACCATAAATTCTCTCCAATTGTTACAGAGACAATATTTATGAAACTATTTTTAAATTGGATATTTTACTAAAAAAAAGGGAATTCTTAAAGCAACACCAGGAAGACAGAAATTTCTTTCAAAATAAAATTGGTTTTTTCCCACAATTCACAGCTTTAAAAGCCTGAGTGGATCAACTCCAACAGGTTGTTTAACTCTTATTACTATTATTTTTTTCAATCTTATTTGGATTCAAATTATCTCATCTGAAAATGAAAGTTTTTTCAAAGGCCCATTATATTTTATTGGCTTCAATGCTGATAAATGAATTAATATTTAATTAAACAATGAATTTAAAACAGCATCCATTTATACAAAAGATTATAAATTTATCACTTGATGAATAAAGTCATGAAGTGGGCAGTTTCCCTTCCCCTAACCCCCTTCTTAAACATGTATGGAAAATTAATTTGTTTATTGGTAGATATGCACAAATTTTTCCAATGATATTGAAGCTTGAACCACTTTTCCAAACCAAGAAAAATATGAGGATTTTATTAATAAAAGCTTTTCATGATCTTAATTCAAGGGTAAAATCATGGCCCTCCTGATTTTAAAAATCTTGAAGGGGTGGATTATGGACTCCTTTCTTCAACAATTTTTTTTTTGGGGGGGGGGAATCTTCAAAAATAAATATTTTAAAAAAGTTTGTTGAATAATAAAATTAAAGGATATTCAAAGGGAAATAGAAAAATAAAATTGTTTCAAGATTTTCATTTGAAAATTCTTTGAAGAAGCATCTTGGCAGAATGAAAAATTATAAAAATAATCCAGAATAAAACAATCAAAAATTTATTTAAATCCTCTTCAACCCATTATCAAAGAGTAATCAACAATAATAGGTGTATCAGAGTTCAAATTATTGAAAGTTTTGGTGGCTTATTTAATGGAATCCATGAATTATTCAAAGGTATTCTTTTGTGAAAATTAAAAATTGATTTTTTTTTTCATCTGAATATAATTTTTTCTTCAGGAAGAATGGGTCTGTACCTGAAGTCAGTGATTTAATTTTTTTTGAAATTTCAACTCTGAAACAAACTATTGATAAAATTTGTGAAAAATTCTAAATTTAATTTGAATTTTCTTCAAATCAGAAATATGAATAATAACAGATTACACCAAAAATTATTCAAAATTAAATTTGAAGCAGATTCCAAAAAGCTTGAAAAAATAATTTGAAATCAAATCTAAAAATAATTACTTGGAAATGAATCAATAATAAATCAAAAAAAAAAAATGATGTGGAGATTCTCTAAACCAGATTTGAAGCTAAATAAATAAGAATAAAATAATAATCAAAGTTGAATTCGGAGCTTCTGAAAACTAAATTCAAATCAGCATAAAAATTAATAAAATAATTGATAAAAAATTTATAAAAAATTCATGAATAACTCACAAAATCTTAATTTGAAAGTTTTTAAAAGAATCTCTAAAGAATTAAAAACCAAAATCAGAATTGGAGATAAACTATATAGAAAATAAATAAGAATATTTGCAAAATTGAAATGATAAAAATAAAATCAAACCTCACGTTTCAGCTGATTCAAGACAGCTTTTGAAAAAAATAAGACATCATAAAAAAAGTTTAAAAAGAAATCTGTAAGAAATCAATTAAAATATTATTTTTGAAAATTTTGAGTACAGCAAAAAATTATTCAAATATAAATCAAAAAAAATAAAATAAAAAATAAATAAATTAGAAGGTTCTCCGCCTTATAGATCCCAGGGTCCTTTCTCTATTCCAGCTATTACTAATAACATACGGAAAAAACTTGTTTTAAAATTCTTGAAAATAATTATCCTTTTGAATATTTGTGATATCAAATATTCAAGAATAATCATCCTTTGGAATGTTTATGATATAAAGTATTCAAGGATTAAGATGGTTTTCTATTTTTTTTTTGAAGTTAATCAATCTAAGCACAAACAAGATTATTGAAGAGAGAAAAAACAAATTTAGAATACCAAACCACTTATTTCTCAGGGTTCTGTTAATGTATGGCAAGAGTTGATTTTGAATCCTAAGCTTACAAATCCTCTAAATGAAATTAAAATTTTAGATGTTTTTTATTAAAGATATAATTTGAGTAATATTGTTAAAAAACAACTTACTTAGTTTGCATCAGTCCTTAATAAATTCAAAAAATTTGCCAGACCAATCTCAGGAGAAAATTAATACATTGATGTTGTCCTGTCCAATTGTTAAATCTATGAAAAAAAAGAAGGTGAGAAATATTTCCTTTTTCAAGGTAGATGAATTAACCTCTATCACTTACTTATCTCAAGATGAGAAATTTATCTATTGGTTAATTTTTATGATACCATGAGTTAAGGAGTCTTGTTTAAATACAGTTTAGATGGAAATTTCATTGATCCATTTCAACTTCTTGAGATTCTTATTTTTATATTATTGGATAAAATGAGTTTCATCATTGCAATGATTCCACCAACAAATCAAGAGCCTTAAACTTTACTATAATTTTTTAAATTAACTTTTAAATTCTACATATTTCAAGATAATTTCCAATTGTCTTGTTAAACCTGCTCATTAGCCAAGTTTAACCAGAAATGTTCAAAATTGTGCAATGACAAGGACTTTTAGAAATCAAGCTACATAATTTTTCCAGAATAAACATAAATTTATTAAAACCTAGCAAGCTTGCTAGCATCAATCCTCCAAACCTTCCTCTCCCCATTTCCACAGACTTGTTAATTTCACCATCTCCCCCTTGGTTGCCCCCTCCCATGTTCATTGGCAGACCACTGGCTCCCCCCCACTTAATTTTGGTGCTGGTCTTCATGCAGCCACCTGGCCCCATTAAACAACTGCTTTCACACCCATCATTCAAGGACTGATTGGATTGTTGAGCTATCTAGGATTCAAAAGAAACATCCAAGTTGGTCATGTGTGCTCACAATCTCTCCACCCCACTCCACCTATATCTCTCACATTAGATTGTGGTGACTGCTTGATCTCTTTCATAACCTGATCCCCTGATGACCTTTTGTCAAAAATTGATGAGGTAAAAAATTGGTGGATGAGTTATTTGTAAAGCACAAGTAACTTTCAAAAGTTTTTTTGGGGCGTTATGGAGTTTCTTCAAAAGTTTTAAATGATGAAGTGATCCTAGCTAGTGACCCCCTGATGTGGCTCACAATTGTGTGTTTTGGATTGCTACTAGCTACTGTGGCCTTATCACACATTCAAAAAAAAAATTCAATAAATTTCTTTCTACTATTTTTTTAGCTAGCAAGCCACTACCAAAAAATCCAAGCCCTTTAACAATTGGAGATTCTCTGATTATCATATTATTTTATCAGGATTCCTAGTGTATATCTTAATTTATTAGATCAGCCATAAATATCAAATATCATTCTTTGACTGTTTATTTATCATTAAATACATTAGAAATGATTATATTCCAGGATTGATTAATTTTGGAATATTTACCATGATTAAATAACATTTCTTGGTGGTAACATTTGGAAAATATGATTAGGATTATGGTTGCTAATCAATGTGTGTTAATTTGAAATAATATATTCTTTTCCCAATTTTATTATTTTAATTTTATGAGTTTTATAAATTGATGATAAATTGTTTATAAAATAGGGCGTATCAGAGTTAAGAAAACCTGCCATTAAAAAATGGCAGGTTTCAACCCAAATACGCCATTTCAAACCCGCCATTAAAAATCAAAAAAACCAACTTATTTCAGATCAGAAGTGTCAGAGTTACCTGGAAATAAATGGGTTTTTTCAAATAAATTATATAAAGGCTTTGACCAGTTCAACCATGTCATTCCACATCATCACCCCTGGTTTCAACCTCTGGCCTCATTGGAAAAATTCTACCTCCAACCTCATCCAAAAAATTTTATTTTAATTTCTCTCATCACTTCATCACTCCATCACTCTCACCTTGCTCCATCACTCTCATCACTTTATTGCTTTCATCACATCCATCCTCTCATTGATTAATTGCTTCATCCCCGCTTTCATCACATCCCTTTATCACTTCATTGATTCATCACTTTATTGCTTCATCCCTCATCCCGGCTTTCATCACTTCCCTTCATCACTTTATTGCTTCATCCCTCATCCCTGCTTTCATCACATCCCTTCATCAATTCATTGCTTCATCCCTTTATTGCTTCATCCCTTCATCCCTCTTACTCTTTTTAAATGGCCCCTTCACAATCCTCCCCCCTCAAGTCCACTAAACAAACCAATGGACAAAAGAAAACATCCCCCAGGAACTCAACATTCAACAATCCTCCCCCATCAGCTTCCAAAGGCTCAAGTCAGCAAAAGAGAGCTGATCACATCATCCTGGTAAACTGGCTCAAAATTCCTGTTGGAAGGAAATCCCTCAATTCCCCTGTCATGCGCACAACTTCCCAGCATTACACACCTGTCACAACTTCTGTCACAATTCCTCAAACTCCACGCTCCCACTCTTTGCCTCATTTGCTCCTCCATCCTTGCTCCATTCCACTCACCCCATTCCATTGTCAACTCTGCTCCACTTCTCCCATTGCACTCCATCATCAACCCCGCTCCACTTCCTCCATCTCATTCTAGCATCAACTCCGCTCCATTCCCTCTATTCCTCATCAACTATGCCATTCCTCCTATCCCCTTCAATCATCAGCTCTGACCTCCGCTTACACTTAACACTCACATCTGTGCTCCTCAACTCACTCTGCTCTCCTCAAACATAATGCTCACCCTACCAACTCGACCAACAATCAACCTATGACTCATGATCAGCCTACAATTTCCTTCCTTCTCTTTTCAACTGTGAGATTTCCCTAGTTTCAAATGTTCTAAAAACTAGACTTCTCACGTACATTTACTCTCCCAGAATGGTTTCCATCTGCTGCCTTCTATTCCTTCTGTCATTTGTCGTCCATATTCTCACCCATTGTTCCTTGAGCCTCAGAGTGAGAAACCCATTCATTTCATTCTTCTGTCTTTATAATTGTGTTGAAACTCTCCTCTTAGTATGTTGGTTCAGGTAATTTGAAAAATTAAACTCTTCAATTCCCTCCAACTATGATGCTTGCTTTGGATCCAACAATGAAACATGTGTTGGCCAACCTCCATCCTCCAAGTTCAATGGTTATCTCTTGATGGCCAATGAACTCAATAATAAAACAAAAGGTAGGCTGGATCTGTCATCCAAACAGATGAGGGAGCAATTCAAGAATTATTGAGCCAAGTACAAAAATTCCCACTCCATGTCAATCTCCACTGGCTTTGGTATCACTGACTCCAACAAAGCCAAAGGAACCAACTCGGTGGTTGATAAGTTGGACTCTATTTGTCCTTTTTATATTAAAATGGATGAAATCTTTGGAAAGAAGGCCAAAATCACCTTTATTTCTGCTTTTGATTCCCAAAAATCTGATTCAGTTGATGCCAAGGACTTGGCTGCGGATTTTCAGCCTAGCAATGAGGACCCTGATGAGACCTTTGCCTTGGAGTGGCCCCCATCCAATGCCAAGGAGGATATTCCAACACAGTCAGCTCCAATAGCATCTACTTCAGAATTGATTGATGAGTCAAAAGGGACCTTTGACCCTTCACTTCCTTCTTTTGATTGCTCTCTTCCTGGGGTGGAAGAACTGGAGAACTTGGCCAATGAGGAGGATGTTATTCCTGTATTGCCACTACCACCAACATCCCCTCAAATAAGCACCCAAGTTTGTTTCTCTTCTTTCTGGTTAATCCTGACTGATTTGGGTGGTAAAAAAATAGGTTCATCCGTTCCTGATTGGTCAAAAACTCAAGCCAATGGGGCCTCCCACATTCCCTTCAAATGAGTGCAACACCATTCCAACACAAACCTCCTCTGCAAAGGGAAAGCAAAAGGCCTCAAATTCCATCAAAATCAACCCAAATAGCCATCAAAAGAGAAGAAATACTTCAAGTTTTTCAGGCTTTGAGGATATCATGGAGAAGCAAGATTCAAGTAATCATGTTGGATTCTCCTTGCTTTCAAAATCCAGATCATTCCTATTTCCCTCTGAAAAACAGTGAAATTGCACATTGAATCTGAAAAACTTCAGTTTGAAAAGGAGAAGTGGGATTGTCAACTGGCTATGGATTTTCAAGAGCAAAAAGCTGGGAGTTTGGCTCATCACCAAAATTTGGATGCTGAGTGGAAAATTAAACAGGCTGAGCTTCCTTCTTCTCTTCCTCAGAGAGTTTATTTGAAGGTAGAAATTTGATTATGGCCGCAAGAGAGTCTTGACAATTGGTTTGGTAAAGAATGGCAACTTTTCCACTAGTGAAGAAATGGAACTTTTTAATCATCTTTTTTGCCTGTTCAAACTCTTCAGGGGTGGGCTTTTGTTTGTTCTTTTTATTTTTGGAAGCAAGAGCAGGGTAAAAATCCAAAGTTTGCAGTTTTTTTCTAGACCATAGAATCTTTTCCAAAAAAACTTCTTCAGCCACTTCCAAAGATATTTTGGATTCTCTCATTTGGGCCCTCTTTTGCCAAAGAGCCCTCTGCTTTCCACCTCTCTTGATGTTTTTCAACACATCTTCTTCCATATTTCTCCCTCCCATGCAACTTCTTTGCTTGGGGTGAGGATCAAGAAAGGATTTGATTGGTTGTAGAAAATTTGGAGCATGGCGGGAGAAGCAAGGGTCATCCCTCTGCTTTCCACCTCTCTTCATGCTTTTCAATGCATCTCCTTCAATCTTGTTCCCTCCCATGCAACGGCTTTGCTTGGGGTGAGGATCAAGACAGTATTTGATTGTTTTATAAAATTGGGAGCATGGCGGGAGAAGCATGGGTCATGCAGAAAAATGGCAGGCATGGAAAGAAATGGGGGTCAAAACAGGTGTTGCATTGCAAGGAATCCAAAAAAAAAAAAAAAAAAAAAAAATCATCAGCCATGTTTCAAGAATTTTGGAAGATGAATAAAAGTAGAAAAATAAATACTGGTCCATCAATTGTGATAGCCCCCCCCCCAAAAAAAGGTCAGTCAGAGTCATTGATCAATCAATGAGCGGAAGTAGGAGAAGGAGAAGGGGGTCACGGGGCTCACCTTGGGGAATCAGCAAGGCAGGGTGGGGGTCAGTTGGGCGGCCAAAGAGGGGGGTGGGGCCCTGGGTCAGTCTGTTGGGCGGCCAAGGAGGGGGGGTCATTTGGTTAATCACCTGGCTAAGGAGGGGAGGGGCGGCAGGTTGGTTGGCCAATGGGGGGGGGGCATTCAGGTTGGCCAATGGAGGGGGGGGCTGGTCCACAAAAGGAGGGGGGGGCGTTGTTGGTTGGCCAATGGAGGGAGGCGGGGCGGGTTGGCCAAAGGAGGGGAGGGGGGGGCGTCAGTTGGCCAGCAGGTTGTTCATTGGCTGAAGGAGGGGAGGGGGGGTGTGGTTGGCCAAGCAAGCAAGGGGGGGGCGGTGTAAGACTCCAAATGGCGCAGGGCGTTGGAAGTTCTGTGGAGGGGATAGGTGCTTTTTTAGGCTTCCCTCCTGAGTGTTACAAAAATATTTAAATGTAACCAGGATCAAGGTCCAGTAACCTTTGTTAATGAGGAATCAAATGGGATAGGGATAAGTCAATAGCAACAATAGCTGAGGGGGAAGCAGCACTACCTGAACCAAGATGATGAGGAGAAAGAATTTGAACAAAATAAGTTTAAGTTTGCTCAGAGCCCAATAGAACAAAGCAGTTGTAAGTAACGGCACCCACATTCTAATAACTCTGGTCGTCAGCAGGTGCTTGGGAGCAATCAACTCAAACCCAATCAACCTCCAGGTTCTCAATGAACCTGCCCAACTCTCCGCAATCAAGCGCTTGAAGGGTACCAGATAACGGTGGGTGGCTGCACAAGACAATGCAATATGTTTATGGATCACTGAAACAAACAGAAACAATTTTGGACTAAGAGTAACCCAACACTTCTCAAGGATTCAAGAATAGTGTGGCAGAATGCAACTTGAATAATTAAAGGGAGGTTTAACACTCCAGTTTTAAACTTAATAAAACCTCTTAGTCAAACATGACTGGTCCAGAAAGAAAATCAAATGAATGATCAAGACCAAATAATGGTCAGAAAAAGGGATCAAGAGTGGTATAACACACTCAATAATTAAATTTAATTAATTCTTCTTCAACCAGCAAGGCTATGGTTGGTGATAAGGAACAGGGCCACAGAAGGGCAGATCAGAGTTTTGTACTTAAAAAAAGTCAAGGGTAAGGGATAAGGATCAAGGGATAATCAAAAGATATATCCGGATAATTGATCAATTTCACAAAGGAAGGAGCTCTTGGATCAGAAGCTCATAATTCTTATTAGTGGGAAGAATTGATGATGGAAAAAAGCAGGGGAGAGCCCCTCCTTTTATAGGCTAGAGAGCCCTGTAACTATTTACAATTGGATAACACAAATGAAAGCAGATTTTTTTTTCAAAATGATGAGGCTCAAGCTTGGAGAGGCCCGGTTCCCTTCTGCCAATCTTCCAGACTGGGGTGAGAGATTCTCACCCCAGCCTGTTGCTTGCGAACGTCCTTGCGGACGTTCCCACACCTAGTAACAACACAACACTCCCTCCCATCCAAATCTGGAGGGGGGTGAGAAAGAAAGAAATTGTACAATAAAAGAAAATAAAAAAGCCGTGATGGTGGTGATGATGAGGATGCCATGATGGATGAATCAATGATGAGAGGGAAGGCAATGATTTGCGCATGGCCAAGCAATGGGGAGGGTCATGATGAACAACTGATGGTCGCGATGAAAGTGAGGAAGAAATCAAGGATGCAAGCAATGAGGATGAGAAGGATTGATGCGATGAGGATGAGGAGGAGCAATGCGACAAGGATGAGGAGGAGCAAGGCGACAAGGATGAGGAGGAGCAACGCGATGAGGATGAGGATGAGCAATGCGATGAGGATGAGGATGAGCAACACAATGAGGATGAGGATGAGCAATGCAATGAGGATGAGGATGAGCAATGCAATGAGGATGAGGATGAGCAATGCAATGAGGATGAGGAGGAGCGATGCAATGAGGATGAGGAGGAGCAATGCAATGAGGATGAAGAGGAGCGATGCAATGAGGATGAGGATGAGCAATGCAATGAGGATGAGGAGGAGCAAGGTGTGCCAAATGGTTCACCACAGCGGGCCACCAAGCAAGGGAGTTGGGGGGCCGGGCCAGCAGAGGGAGGTTGGGGGTGGGCCACCAAGCAAGGGTGGTGGGGCCAGGGCGGCTGAGGGAGGTGGGGGGAGAGGGGGGGGGGTGCCAAGCAAGGGTAGTGGGGCCAGAACTTTTTATTTTTCTTTTTTCTTTCTCTTTTTTTTAAAAAAAAATTTTTTGAATTCTTTTCCCAAGGTATCCCAAATGGTTCACCACAGCGGGCCACCAAGCAAGGGAGGTGGGGGGCCGGGCCGGCAGAGGGAGGTGGGGGGTGGGCCACCAAGCAAGGGTGGTGGGGCCAGGCCGGCTGAGGGAGGTGGGGGGAGAGGGGGGGGGTGCCAAGCAAGGGTGGTGGGGCCAGGCCGGCGGAGGGAGGTGGGGGGAGAGGGGGGGGGGGGGTGGGCTGCCAAGCAAGGGTGGTGGGGCCAGGCTGGCTGAGGGAGGTGGGGGGGTGGGCCGCCAAGAAAGGGTGGTGGGGCCACCCAAAGCAAGGGTGGTGGGAGGGCATTAGTGGGGAGTAAGGGAGAGGGGGGAGCTTACCTGAGGAAAGATACAAGGAAGAGGGGGGACCTAAAGGTGGGTGGAGAGTTGGATCAGCATCCAATGATGGGGAGTATGACAAGGAGGATGAGGAGGAGGGGCGGGAGCTTACCAGGGGGGGGGGAGTGGTGGGTGAGGTGGAGGAAATGGGTGAGGTGGAGGTGGAGGGTGAGGTGGAGGCAATGGGTAAGGTGGAGGTGGAGGGTGAGGTGGAGGTGGAGGGTGAGGTGGAGAGTGGACTGGTGGTGGGTGAGGAGGAGAGTGGACCAGTGGTTTGGTGGGGTGAGGTGGGTGGTTTGGAAGTTTTGGTTCTATTTTTGTCTAAGTCCACCAAAAAAAAAAATTCCAAGTCAGCCTTGGATGCTTGTTTGAACAACTAAAACCAATTTTTGCATTTTCAACTTGCTTCTGGGAAGTTTGATTGGACATGTTGAGAGAGATGGTGATTTGATGTGGGGTGATGAGATGATGATGAGATTTGTGTGAAGATGGAGATTTGAAGCAAGAGATGTGAACCAATGGAGACGTGAAAGGATGGAGATGTGAAGCAATGGAGAAGTGAAGCAATGGAGATGAGATGTGTGTGATGTGATGGAGATGGGATTGGTATGGATTTGCTGAGTTTGAGTTGTGGATGGGTTTTTTGCATGTGATGGATGGTGGATGGATGAAAATGGGGGGTTTGATGTTTTAAACCCGCCATTTTGAAATACACCAGTTAGGGGGTATGTGTATTTCAGAAACCTGCCATTAAAAATAGCAGTTTTTTTCAAAAAAATGGCAGGTTTCTAATGGCGGGTTTGCTAACTCTGATACCCCCTAATGGAATTAACATTAAATTAAATATCCATTTATTTTCAAACTTAATTTTAAAAATTAAAATGGTTATCTAGGCACCAAATTTTAAGTTTTAAACCACACAGGATAGTTACTGATCAATCATATGCATGGCAGATGTCTGTATTAAAATTAATCCTGCATGTTTGCCTTGGAAAATTAATGTATTTTTAGCTACTCTTGTTTCTGCATGCTTTAATTTTGATACAAAACCTATCATGGAAATAAATTCCAAATTAAATAAAACAGCTCATTTTTTAATCAGTTTGCCTCTACAATATCTTTAGATGAAATATGTATCATCAAATATTCCAACCAGGTTGTTGGATTTACCAAGGAATCTATGAAGTATTAAAATTTTAGGGGTGGTGCTAGGGAGTTACTGTACCTAAAATAGCACCATAAATCAAATTCTTTCATTTAAATTTAACCTTTCTTAATGATTTTCTTTTTTTCAATTTTTATTCTATAATTTAAAATTGGATTCATTATCATTTTTTTTTGTTAATTTTTGTGGAAATAATGAGATTTATTTATTTTTGATTTTTAAAATTATGCTTTATTTTAGGGTTAGCTAATCTGAAATATTAGGGGATATAACAGTTACAAAATCCACCATTATAAACCCACCATTAAATAAATAAAAAAAGAACTTAAATGGTGTATTTAATCTTTTTCATCAAAATTCAAAAAATAATACATCCTTCCATGTTATCAAATATAATAAAAAACAAACTCCATCTCTTCCAAAGTGGACCACAAGATTTAGAACTCAAAATTTGCCTCCAAGATTCATTGTAACCCACAAAAAACAGTAAACCAATCCAGCTTCTCCCTCTTTAACCCTCCAAAATATCCATGTACCTCCACCATATCATATCATCCACTTGAACCTCCAAATACTCTGCACTGGCCATCCTCAAACATGTAAATTAAAACCCCTATCATCCCAAATACTATCTTGGGGATCACTTTGAGGATATTTCAGCCTCCTGGATGCCAAGATCCTTGCTATCCTTTAGCTACCAGAGGTGATAGAATGAATAATACACATATTATTCAATACATGCAGCAAAAATCCATAAAATATTTGGATAAAGCTTATTGCAAGGTTAATTGGTTTGGATATGGTTTATTGTTATAAATAAATATAAATAAATTGATTATTAAATATTTTTATAGAGGGGCCAAAATTATATTGGGGATCTTTAACACCTCTCTTCAGGGAATTCAGTATGAAAACACTTAGGCCTGGTTACTTTGGAACCTTTAGTTTAAAGGATATTTTGCCCAAAGATAATATGTATAGAAAATACATGGTGGAGTGGCAGGGCTTTTTAACCAAACTTCCACGACAGAGAAAGGATAATAAGACTCACTGGTATATTATTAAATCCTTTGGGTACCTGTTTGGGATGTGCACTGATGGGTTAAACCTGTATACTGGGGTTATGAGGTTGTTCAGCAGTTTAAATTGATAAAAAGGGTTGGGGACAGATGTTATTAATCAGAATAAAGCCATAAATCACTTACTTATCTCTTATAAGTATTTGATTACCTTGGCACGGTTTCTGGATGTAAATATAACTGGGTCTCTGGGTATCAACATCCTCAAAAGAGCTCTTTATTTATAGCTTTTTGAGTCCCAATATTGTCCTTCTGAGGGGTACAGGGCTCAAATGGATGGAAACTGAGGCTAGCAGGGTAACCAGTGGCAGCCTGTCACGTTTTCCTGGTGCTGTAGCACGGGTAGCATTTAATTCCACAGGGTATGGGAATTATTCTACTTTATAAATGATGTTTGGACGTGTGAATAACACTAATCTGTCCTTTTTATTTATTATTTAATTCATTATCCTTGGTAAAGGTTCCCATTAAGTTAATACTTGTTTTAATAGACATTCCTATGGATATTCTGGTGTCAGGTGAGTTCTCATTATGTATTAAATAGTTGGAGTAAAAGTCATGATATTGATTTTACTACTTATTTTCACATTTCAGTTGATTTACTATAATAATTACTTAAAAATATAAGTCATGGGTCTTCATGTAATATTTTTACATCATTAGTTTTCTTAGTATGTCACAAAAAATATTGATGTCTAGAAACTCTCATAATATTATATTAAATTATTTTAATATATTTTTAGAAGTAGTCATTATCTTATTTTTGACATTTTGGTAATTTGAATTATATTCAATAAAAAATACGTATAAAGGTTATTTAGGTGTTTTTATATAATTTTATTTATTTTTAGAATATTTACTATCCACGGGACGATTTATTACATATGTAGAATGTTCCTTTTTAGGTTGTAGCATGTTTACGCAGTACCTAGATTTCTCCGGCTGCCTGTTACTTTGTCAACAAGTAGTCCCGCGGCTGCGTACTTGTCAGAGGCCCGGGTCTGCCTACACAACTTTGACAGAGTGACAGTGCTGTAGCTCAGCCATGTTTGGGTGCATTGGCTGCCACGGCTGCGTGCGGAAATTGTGACAGAACACATTTCCATCTGTAACTCCTAAAATATACACAACACCTCAATTCTGACTGAGTTTTAGGTGTGAAACCTATACATGACAATACGTGTGAAATATTTAATTGGCCATAAAGTTCAATAGTGGTGCTGTGGTATTTTGTTCTTTCTTTACTTAATTATTTAAAAATATAAAGAGTTGGATTTCAAGGATGGGGTCAGTGAGTGACCCTACCTAATTTTGGGTGGAGAATACATTTTTGAAATAATATTTATGGTTTCCTACTCCTTCTTAGGTTAATTTTATTATTATTATTTTTATGTTATTTGTGTTAATTTTGCAGCTTGCTCTGCAATAGTAGCAAGCTGAAATTCCCCCACTCCAAGATATGGCCATATCTGAAAAAAAATCTGGAGCATGTTGGGAAAAAATTAATTGCATGTGTGTTTCAGTTCCTTTTTCTGGCTCTGTAGTTTCTAAGATGTATTGGTCCATCAGGTATATTATTCTCTGGTAAACATTCATCTTTGGCTGCAGATTCTCCTTTCTATCTTACTAAGTATAGTCTAACATCTTTTCCTTGCACTCTCTCTTTCTTGTCTCTCAATATCCTGCTGACTTTCCTTTTTTCCTTCACAGGGTCAGGTTCTATTGGGATCATTTCTGGAGGGAGGTTGCTACCTTCTCTTGGTTGAAAGTGTTTGACTAGGCTCACTGGAAATTCTGGGTTTTTTCTTGATAATTCTTCACTCAAGATTACTTCTAAATCATTTTTGCCATGCATCTTTTTGATAAAAAATAGTCCAACAAAGGCTGGTTTCAGCTTTCTATTACCTGCTAAATTGTTGAATTTGGCAGTGGATATCAAGATCTTATTTCCTATTTCAAAGTTGGGTTCTCTATGTGATTTGTCCCATCTTTGTTTGTTGTATTCTACTGCTTCTTCTACACATTTTTGAGCATGATTATTTGCCAGATCTATCATTTTCTTAAATTCAAGAGATGTTGGATGAATGGTGGCTAAGTTATAGTTTAAGTTATTCCTAGGTAGTTTTGGAATCCATCCTCTTTCTAGTATGTAAGGGGCTTCTTTGGTAGTAGAATGTTTACTGCTGTTATAAGCCATTTCTAGAGCTGGGAGTAGGCTTACCCAATCATGGCAATAACCACCTGAGTTTTTTTATTCTAGACCAAAGCTACAGAACCTTCTTAACATATCTTCTAGGTTCTGTATCATTCTTTCAGCTAATCCATCAGTTTGGGGATGGTATGCTGTAAAAAATGCTAGAGTATTACCCAGTATATCATGTAGATTCCTCCAAAACTCAGAGGTGAATTTGGGGTCTCTGTGAATGATTATAATCTTGGGTATACCAACATCAGCTATGATCCTATTCCACAATAGTAGAGCTACATCCATAGCACTATCTTCTTTGTGGTTAGGTAAGAATTTTGCCTTCTTAGAGTATCTGTCAACTATAACCAGGACAGAGTTATATGAATGAGTACCTCCAGGGGGGAGGCCCATGAAAAAATCAATATTAATGATTTACCATCTAGTTTTGGGTTCAAAGATCTTCTGTAGGAGTCCGAACCTTTTTCCAGTAGTTTTATTAGATTTTTGGCAAGTCTCACAACTAGTAAAATACTTAATAGTGATTTCTTTCCAGTCTATCCACCAAGCAGTTTGTTTTACTTTCTCCAAGGTTCTTTCAGTGGATAGATGCGCTGGTGAACAATTGTCATGGCATTCCTGGAGTATGTGTTGTATATGTTATTTTTGGCTTAGTACTAATACACTGGAAAGTTGGTCTCTGTAGTAAAGGAGGCAATCCCAAAAGGTAAACCTTCCTGATTTATAGGGTTCAAGTAATGAAGCAGGTAAACTCTTTATCAGAGCTGCTTCTGGGGATTCACATTCTATAATGGTAATCAGCAGCTTGATGTAAGGGGAGTAGTTGTCCCTCACTAGATTGAAGAAAGCAGTATCTAATTCACATAAGTGGATCCCCATGATTGGAGCATCTAATTCAAAAAGATTGATGCTCAAGATAGGAAAGATATCTTGATCCTCAGGGTCATATGCTGGATTGCTAGAGTCATTAGGCAAAGAATTCCTACTTAGACTATCAGCATTTTGGTGTTTAGCTCCAGCTTTATGCACTATAGTCATCTGACCTCTATACTGTTGTATAGCAATTTGCCACCTGAGCATATGTCTTCTAGGTGTCTTCATGTTCATGAGAGTTCTTACAGCATTACATTCTGTGATCACTTGGAAATTGGTGCCTTCTAAGTAATAGTGTAGCTTTTCTAAATCTCATACTAGAGCCAAGCATTCCATCTGACTGGCTCCATATCTCTTTTCTGTATCTTTGATCTGTCTAGATACGAAGAGTACTGGTTTCTCCACTGGTTTGTCTTCTTCTATTCTTTCTTGATGTAGAGCAGCTCCTAACCCTTCCATACAGGTGTCAATGTACAGCTTAAAGGGTTGGGATTAATCTGGTTGAATGAGTAAAGGAGTAGAGGTCATAGCTATTTTTAGTTCCTCATAGTTTTTCAGTCTCTCATGAGTCATTTCAAAGAGAGTGTTATTGTTGCATATTTCATACAGAATTTTAGTTAGAATAGCAAACTTTGGTATGTATTGTCTGTAGTAACTGCAAAAGTAATGAAAGACCGTAACTCTGTTTTCTTTTGAGTCATGGGTCTGTTCATGACAGCAGCTATCTTATTTTGATCAGAAGCTAGAGTTAGACCAGAGAATATATGCCCTAGAGCTTTCAATTCTCCATATCAAAAGTTGCATTTCTTCATGGATACTTTTAATCCTGCTTTGAAGATATTTTGGAGTACTAATCTTATTTGGTTTATATGAGTATTCCAATCATCAGAATATATGATAAAATCATCTATATATACCATCATCCATCCTTGTCTGATGTAAGTACCTAGAACTGTATCCATTGCTCTCTGGAAGTGTGATGGGGCATTCTTTATACCAAAGGGCATCCTAAGATATTCATATGATCCCAAATGACAGATTATTCTCATAAACTTTATGCTTTCAGGGCTTATAGGTATCTTGTGGGAACCTTTAAGCATATCCATAGTAGTGATATATTTGGCCTTTGACAAGTTATGTAGAGCATGATCAATGCAGGGTATAGGATAATAATATGCCTGAGTATAATTATTGAGAATTCTGAAGTCTCCAACCATTCTTGACTTGTAATTATGCCAAGCTATGATTACAGGTGTGGTCACATCTACCTGCTCATTGGGCCCTACTTTCCTTAATACTTGCAAGTCTATCAGTTCTTGGATATGTTCCTCAAGAGCTATTCTAGACTTAGGAATAGAGGGGTAAGCTGGTATTGTTAAGTTTGGAGGATAAGGAGGCTCAATATTCAATTTTAATACCATGTCATTTCCTTTGATATCACCAATGGGGTGATCTTTAGTACAAAAAGCATTTTGGTTCTCAAAGCAGACTGTCAATATATCTTTCTTCTGTTCCTCAGAAAGTTTCATATTTAGAGCTGCTTGAGAGAAGTATTCTTGATTAAATTCTTCTAAATGCTTTTGATAAGTGGAAGAGGGGAAGTTAGATTGGATGGTGCATATCTTAAACTTCTTTTTCCAATTAAAACCCACTGTAAAGTATCTACCTTTACTCTGGAACACATCTATACCATATAGACATAAAGCATCATTACCTATTATCAGGTAGTCATATAATCCATTGAGCAATACCACAAATTCCACTTGTATTCTCAAAGATCCTTTAGTATGGGGTAATATTATAGGAGCAGTCCATACTCCAATAGCATTCATGGTAGATTTTCAAGAGCTAAACTTGGCTTTTGGGACGGGCAGAAGGTGTTCTTTCCAATTGGGATCCCATTTGTTTAAGAATTTAGTACAGACACATGAGCAGAAAGATCCACTATCCAGTAATAACCTTATAGGTCTGTCTTTATAAAATCCTGTTGCATAGCAAGTTTGACCAGTAGTATAACTCTTACCACTCATAGGTTTAACTGTTGATGGTTTAACATCCATGATATTTCTAAGAATTATGGTAGGATCCCATTTTTGGGGCAAACTAGAATCCCCATGGATGTTATTGATTTCTATAGAAGTGCCTATATCTACTTCTATAACATTAACAGTGTTGGTCAGGATCAATTTGCATTCAGAAAGGGATCCTTCAGTATCAGCTATATCTTCATAGTTCTGATTCCCTTCAACCTCCTGCTCTCCTTCCAAGACTGCTATCTTTCTTTTTGGTAATGGGCAGTCTTGTCTCATATGCCCTGTCTTGTTACAATTCCAACAAGTTCCAGGCATTCTCTCTTTGTCCCTGTTCTCATTATGTTTCTTATTATCAGAGGTATTTATCAGATAGGGTTGTTCTCTGGTTTTGTTAATGTTGAAGTTCTCTTGAGGTCTAGAAGGAACCTTCTTGTCTAACCCATTCATGTCTATGAATTCTTCTAACACCTTGATTAGAGTTTGTAAGTCAACATCCATACTCATCCTGAATCTTACACTATGGTTAAGATTTCCAGGACACAAGTTGAGGAGTCTTTCATTTACTTCCTCTTTATAAGCGTCTGGATAGAAGCAATCTAGTCTTCTCTTCTGTTCCAAGCACCATTTGTGAGGCTTATCCTTGGAGGGATCAAATGAGGAATTTTCAAAATTTTTCATCATTTTTCTTTTCCACATTCTAGAACCAAATTGTTCTTTAATTAGAAGTTTCCAAGAATTCCATGGTAAAGATCACACTTCCTCTCTTTTACTAATAAACCAGTCTAAAGCTACTCCTTTAAATAGTCTGGGCAACCTTACTACAGCTATAGCTTCAGGTAGGTCATAAGAGTTAATGGTGTAGTCAATAAATTTAATGAAATTTATATGATTATATTCTCCTTCACTGGAGAAATTAGGCCATTCAGAAATTGGGGGTAAAGGTTTGAGGGCTTGTTCCATTTCAGGAGTAGGAATAGGCCTGAAGGTGTCACTCCTATGCATTCCTAGTAAGGGTGATGCATAAGGTGTAGTTGTTTGTCTGGGAGGTTTTGGTTCCTCTGTGGTACTCCCCAAGGGGTTGGTCAGATGGAATGTTAAGTCTCTAAGATCATTCTTGATCAGATTAAGTTGCAGGTCCACTTTATTATTAAGCAGATCTAATTTCTCACTAAGGGACAGAATGGAGCTGTTAGTGGTAGTTACCAATTCTTCTTTTAAATTTTGAAAAGACATAATAAAATCTTCTTGGATACCTGATAAAATATTCTCAATTGTTTGATTCTGTCTGATTTTACCTTGATTAAATTTCTCCAATAATTGTTCTGTATTTTCTTTAATATCTTCCATTCCTACAGTTTTTTTTGTTTATTAATTAATTTGGCTACTACTGATGTTAACTTATCCGTCTGGGTATAAACACCGTCCAAATTTCCAGAAGAAATCTTGAAATTATGGCGCATGTCATTAGAAAAGGAAGTAATTACATCAGAGGTTGGTTTAGACAAGTTACTGGGTTCAGAATTAGAGGCTAACTGTTGTACACCTTTTTCCACTTTTGGGCTAAGGATATTATCTGATCCCAATCCTTCTTTCCCTTTGGATTTGGATGGGAAGAAGATCTCTTCTTTCCTGATCCTTTTACTTTCAGTTGGGCTAATTGATCCCAAGGATTCCACTTTTCTTTGTAGGATTCTACCTCTTTCCTTGGAATCATTTTCTGAAGAGCTATCTGGGTAGCTTTTGCCTGGGAGATTATCTTTTTCATAGATACCATCTCCTCTTTGGCTTGGGCTTCTTTGAACTCTTTGCAATATTTCATGCGCTCTCTGAATAAGTCTTTGATCCTGGCTTCCTTTGCCAGATTCTGCTGGGGTGGCTGCAGGGAATCTTCTTGTAATGGAGGGGGGCTTAATTCTAATACCTTCTCTGGCTCTAGGTTGGGGGAGGGCAGAAGTACTTGGGGCTGCTCCTTGTACACCAACATTTGATTCACGGGTTCCATTCCCCTCATGGTTGTCATTATTGGTGGTCTCACAGTTACTGGAAACTCCTGGCAAAGATCCATAGGAGGGAATTCTCCCTGAGGCTCTTTTGTCACGTCTATTCATATTGAATAAAATGTTTATAAGTATTTTTCTAAAGAAAAATCTGTAAAAATAAGTTTATTTAAAACTCACTTCAGTTGATATTCAGAGGTACCAGGACTTTATTGGGATTAAATGGGTCCTTAATAGGTAATCCTATGGGGTCTTGGTGCGTTCCAATGAGGTCTTCACCCATCCAATCAATATTTTCAGAGCGTCCAGATATATCCGGGACTTCTTGATCCAATAAATCAGTTTCAGTGGTGGTGGTATCTGGTATAGGAGGGTTCACTGATGATAAAAGGGTATTTTATTGGTCAATAAAATATATTAATATTATTTTAATAAAAATAATATGGTAATATAAGTTTTACACTTACTTTTATATTTTCAAAAGTAATTTATACAGTATTTCTTCCAAGCTTTATCTTTCCTTAATAGGGCCTGGAAGTTGATACGCCTCTCAAGATCTTCTTGTTCAAGGAGTTTATCTAAGTGTTTACGTGCAGAAGAGATATTAAGTTTCCGAGCTTGAGTTAAAGCCTCCCAAGCAGTTGGTTTATAATTTTTAATATATTCTTCTTTTCTTATCTTGAAAAGATTTAAATAATAGATTATTAATTCTGAATTGGTTTTTAAATCCACTGCAAAAGAATTTAATGATAAATCACGGTTAAAAAGTCCAATAAATTTATCTTTGATTTAATTTTACGTGAAATGTCTGGTCCAAGGTATTAAATATAATAAAAGTGAATATTTCCCGGCCAGACCCTCAATTTTCAGCCTCCTGGATGCCAAGATCCTTGCTAATCTTTAGCTACCAGAGGTGATAGAATAAATAATAAATATATTATTCAATAAATGCAGCAAAAATCCATAAAATATTTGGATAAAGCTTATTGCAAGGTTAATTGGTTTGGATATGGTTTATTTTTATAAATCAATATAAATAAATTGATTATTAAATATTTTTATAGAGAGGCCACAATTATATTGGGGATCTTTAACACCTCTCTTCAGGGAATTCAGTATGAACACACGTAGGCCTGGTTACTTTGGAACCTTTAGTTTAAAGGATATTTTGCCCAAAGATAATATGTATATAAAATACATGGTGGAGTGGCAGGGCTTTGTAACCAAACTGCCACGACAGAGAAAGGATAATAAGACTCACTGGTATATTATTAAATCCTTTGTGTACCTGTTTGGGACATGCACTGATGGGTTAAACCTGTATACTGGGGTTATGAGGTTGTTCAGCAGTTTAAATTGATAAAAAGGGTTGGGGACAGATATTATTAATCAGAATAAAGCCATAAATCACTTACTTATCTCTTATAAGTATTTGATTACCTTGGCACGGTTTCTGGATGTAAATATAACTGGGTCTCTGGGTATCAATATCCTCAAAAGAGCTCTTTATTTATAGCTTTTTGAGTCCCAATATTGTGCTTCTGAGGGGTACAGGGGCTCAAAGGGACTGAAACTGAGGCTAGCAGGGTAACCAGTGGCAGCCTGTCACGTGTTTGTGGTGCTGTAGCACGGGTAGAATCTAATTCCAAAGGGTATGGGATTTATTCCACTTTATAACTGATGTTTGGACGTGTGAATAACACTAATTGGTCCTTTTTATTTATTATTTAATTAATTATCCTTAGTAAATGTTCCCATTATGTTAATAATTTTTTTAACAGACATTCCTATGGATATTCTGGTTTCAGGTGAGTTCTCATTATTTATTAAATATTTGGAGTAAATTCATGATATTGATTTTACTCCTTATTTTCAAATTTCAGTTGATTTACTAAAATAATTACTTAAAAATATAAGTCATGGTTATTCATGTAATATTTTTAAATCATTAGTTTTCTTAGTATTTCACAAAAATATTGATGTCTAGAAACTCTCATAATAGTATATTAAAGTATTTTAATATATTTTTAGAAGTAGTCATTATCTTATTTTCGACATTTTTGGCACTTTGAATTATATTTAATAAAAAATACGTATATAGGTTATTTAGGTATTTTTATATAATTTTATGTATTTTTGGACTATCTACTATACACGGGAACATTTATTACATATGTAGAATATTCCTGTGTAGGTTGTAGCATGTTTACATGGTACCTAGGTTTCTCAGGCCGCCTGTCACTTTGTCAACCCATAGCCCCGCGGCTGCATACTTGTCAGAGGCCCGGGGCTGCTTACACAAATTTGAAAGAGTGACAGTGCTGTAGCTTAGCCGCGCGCGGGTTTATTGGCTGCTGCGGCTGCGTGCGGGAATTGTGACAGAACACATTTCTGTCTGTAACTCCTAAAATATACACAACACCTCAATTCTGACTGAATTTTAGGTGTGAAACCTATACGTGACAATACATGTTAAACATTTAATTGGCCAAAAATTTCAATAGTGGTGCCGTGGTATTTTGGTCTTTCTGTCCTTAATTATTTAAAAATATAAGGAGTTGGATCTCAAGGGTGGGGTCAGTGAGTGACCCTACCTAATTTTGGGTGGAGAATCCAATTTTGAAATAATATTTATGGTTTCCTACTCCTTCTTAGGTTCATTTTATTATTATTATTTTTATGTTATTTCTGTTACTCTTGCAGCTTTCTCTGCAACAGTAGCAAGCTGACAGGATAACCCCCTACTAAACCTAATCCAGACCACCACCAAGTTCAGTCCCTAGGAAAATAAACCCACTCATTATTTTCTCATTCCCCACAACCAATTTCACAAATCTCAAAAGCTACTGCCTTTGTTCTTGATTTTTTCAATTAAAGATCCAGGCCCATCAGTGTAAAGCATCACCCAGAAACTCTGAATTGCTTTCTGCATATGATTTCTGATTCATTCAACTCACCTCTCCAAGTAAAGTGAGATGTAGGAAATTTTTACCCTCATTGTATTGGCACTCCCTCTGATATCTTTCTTTTTTCTTCAAAATCAGTTTCATCTGTCACTTCTGTCCCATCTTGTCTCCATCTCTTTTCTCAATAAAATTGAGCTCAAACTTCAACAAAATTTGACACCAAGAATTTTTTTTCTCTCAGATAAATGATAAAATCCTTACATCAAACATAAATACATATGAAGAAACACAAAAAAGATTAAGTGTTGAATATTTAATACTTTCTATTCCATTTTCTGTTCCATTTGTATTGCTTTCCTTGTTTTTTCTCTTTCATTTCTTTTATTGTTTCTGTAAGACTGGCTGCATGTTTTCCTTCCTATTGCTCCTTTTTTATCAAATACCACAGTGCAGGATCATGCCCTGGGCTAAGATAATCCATAAAAAGGTCACACACCAGCAGGAAAAATAGTTCTTCCCAAACAAAGGATCAACTTGAAAAGTAAACAGCTCATCACCTCAACCATCATTACCTCTACACATGACCAAAAATTCTCAATCCAAAATAATCAAGCCTCAAGACCTATGGCAGCCAGCTTGAAACATGTAAGGAAAACCAACAAATCATTGGCAGTTATAGGTACTAACCTTCCTCAAAAGCTTGTCCAAGGAGCTTACTTATTGAACTGGCTAGATCTGCAATCAATCTGTTGTTGAGTAAATAACTAATCCCTCAGTACCTTTCCTATCTTATGGTTCTTTTTCTAAAAAATCTTCCACTGTACTTGTCCATAAGACTTCAGACCCTGAAATCCTTCCTAGTTTTTGTCCTCTGATCATCTGCAACAACATTTTTCTCATGTTGGTTTTCTTTTCTCTTTCCTTGTTTCATTTTTATCTCAACTTCTGACCATATTGTTTGATCAATTTAATACAGTCAGGTTCTGTTTTTAGTAATCTTTTTAACAGTAAGTGGAGGATCCAATAATATATTCCCACTTCTTTCTGAAATTTGGTGTTAATAGCAAGCTCAGATAGTTGAATGAACTAATCAGTTATCTCTTATAAATCCCCAGTTTATTTTTCTATTGTATTATTTTTCCTAAAATGAATAAATGTTGATCTCTTCTTCTATATTTTCAGAATTCAATATCACAAGAGTTCATAAATAAGTGTTTAATTCAATAAATAGAGCTTTATGCTTTAATTATTATCACCATCATCTTTTCTTGGTAGTATTTTTTTATCAGTAGCTTGCATCATGGGTTGACTTGGCTGTAATTAAGATCCTCAAATCAGATGCACAAAGAGACACCACACCAACAGCCTGAGGGCTATTATTTATGTGCTACTATCTGTCCCATCAGAAAACACCCTGCTCACTAACTTTTTCCACCAAAAATTGGACCATCCCCACCTGGTGGGTGGTCAGCAATCCAAGGATTACTATATTTTCAATATTCATAAAAAGCAAACACAGAATGGATCTGGAAGATGGGCTTGATGACACATGTTTGCAATTCAATTCGGTCAGTAGGATTTGCAGCCAAACTCTCCTCCTGTGAGGATGATTGAAGGATGCAATAGTTTCTTCCCACAAGAGAATATAAGATGGGATGAAAATTTGCAGACTAATCCACTGTCCCTGGGATGATGGATCATGAGTGTGATGATTTTCTGCACTGAAGGTTTGTACAAATTTCCATTTTTTCCTCATAATAATATGCAGGATATTCTTGAATTATCAAGGTTGTTCTACATTTAAACCTCTAGATCAGAGCTTGGATTTTTCGGGGGGGACTCATCCTACAAAAGAGCCTTTTAAGCTCTGACTTTTTCATTTTATTTTTGTTCCTCCCCATCAAATATAAAGCATATTTTTTTCTTGTACAGCTGAATTCTCATATTTAAAAACGTTTCAATCTAAAAATTCAATAGGCTTGCTTGAGCCATCCTCCAAAAAGCAAATCAAAAGACCACAAGAAACTATCCCCACACCACAAAAAAGCTGATGGCACTTGCTAGCAAGTGCCATCAAGGAATCTCTATCTAGTTGAAGCTCCCTTATGTCAAATAAATTGCTCTTTCTATGCTCTTTCTACTCTTCTTTTCTTTCCTCTTTTGGTCTCTTTCTTTTCTCCTTCCTTTCACTCTTAATTCTCATCCGCGCGTCTCCTGTCTATGTCACGAGTAGTCTTCTACATGTCACTTCAATGTCTCAAATATTCTACTCTATTGTCTCAACTCCTTCCTTCTTAGACGCTAATCTCTTTTTCCACTTCTTCTTCTTGCAACTCCTTTATTCTTCATCTCCTTTCTTCTTCTTTCCTAAACTCTACTCAACTACTCAAAACTCCTCAAACATAACTCTCAATTATTTGTCCTTTCAATTTCTGACTGGTAAGAATTCAGCTCGTTGATTCTCTTTCTAATCAATCAAGTCTAACTCTTCTTCTGAATCTCTTTCAAAGTCTTTCATTACCGCTATCTCATCTCTTATCAAAACTCAACTCCACCTACTGAAGGTCTTGACAATCTCTCAACCCTTGTCAATTGGTTGATGTTTGTTCATCTCTTTGAATCTTTCTTAGCTTTATTATTTTTCCTTTTCATTTCTTGTCTTCTCTTCTTGTCACTGATGATGTCTTTGTCTTAGCCCTCTTTTTTCTTAAACCATACAAGCTTTCCCCAGAAACTCAATACAGTTAAAAGCCAAACACCGTCCAACAAACCTAACCAAAGCCATGGAGGGATCCAGCCATGATGGCTTTCAACAAATCATCCTCAAGGCCGCTCTTGAAGCTGTACCTATACTTTCCGACAAGAACTATTCAATCTGGAAGGACAAAATGTCCATGCTTCTCAAGCTCAAAGGCATCAAGGAAGCCCTGGAGGACCACTTGAAAACTCTTAGCTTAACCAATGATATGGAAGCCCAAGTTATTCTTCTTTCACACATCAACTCCATAGCCCACAACAACATGGTGAATCCTGCAAACATCTCTTTGGCTCAACTTCTCTGGAAAAAAATCAAAGAACGTTTTGCTTCCTCACAAACCTCCAATTGAGCCCAAGTTTTCAACAAGTTTCTCTATCAAAAATTTAAGCCCAATGCAATCAATCTTTTAATTACTGAAACCAAGATTTCCCTCAAAAAAATGGTCAACGTAGGAATCAATCTTCCTGATGATATCCTATCCTATCTCATCCTCTTCAAATTTCCCCCATCTCTCCACTCTCTACGCCAAAAAATAATGCATTCTGATAAGATTGTTACCATGGATCTAGTTCTCAATAACCTCACTCAGCTGGACAACAAAACCAAGGTCAAATCCAAGGAAGACAAGCTTGGAAAAACTTCTCTTGTCCCTCCTCTGTCAACTAAGAAACCTTTCCCTGCAGAACTCAGGTGCAAAAAAGGTTATCATAATCCACAATCTCCCAATCATCCCAAAAATAAATGTTGGCACCTTCACAAACATCTTGCTCCCAATTGGTGGAAAGAATCTCAAGCCCGCTGGAGAGCTCAACTCAATTCTCAATCCAAATCAAAAGAAGTTGCTCATTAAGTGACCCTTCTCACCTCGTGGATCAAAGAAATTAACCCGCTCAATTGTATCATCTTAGATTCTGGGGCCTCTTGCCATATGTTCAACTGTTGACTGTTCTTTTCTCATCTTGATGACCAAATCATGGAGAAGTTCATCAACACCAGGAAAGAAGGAGCTAGACTACCCATCAAGGGCAAAGGCATTGTTAAGCTATCTTGGAAAAATTCTTACATTACCCTCAGCAACTGTCTTTATGTCCCTAATCTTGTGATAAATTTAATCAGTCCAGGAAAACTCATCTCTTCCAAGAACTGCTCTCTCTCATTGTCTAAGAATAAATTTTATCTCTTTGCCAAATCAAAACTAGCCTTTTCTGGATTCATCCAAGGAAATCTGTTTGTTCTCAATTCCCCTTCTTGAATAGGCAACAATTCAAAATTTTGTCACCTCGTGCTTAAGGATCTGGACCACAATCACATCAAATCCCTGCACCAATCTTTCGGCCATGCCAACCCACTCCATCTCAAGAACCGCTTTCCTTCTTTATCCTCAAAATCTCTTTCCAAATTCCAATGCAAAGATTGCGTTTTCTCTAAAATTTCCAAGACCTCATTCAAAAATACATCAATGTTATCTTCAAAACCCTTCAAACGGCTCCACGTAGATCTAATTGGTCCTATCACTCCCTCTTCTCAAAACAACATGAACTACATCATGACCATCATCAATAATTTTTCTGGTTACATTGCAGCAATTCCCCTTCAATACAAATCCAATGCCTGGCTGCAACTAAAAATCATCTTAACTCACGAGAAGCATAAACGGGATTGATTTCCTGCCACTATTTTCTCCGAAGGCAGCGGAGAATTCTCCTCTTCCTAACTCAAGGAATTATTCAATATCAACTCCATTCAGCACTTAATCTCCAAACTGTATCATCATGAACACAACGGCAAGGTGGAAAGAGCTAATCAAACACTAACTGAATCCATGAGAGCTATCCTCCAAAGCTCCAAGCTTCCTCTCAATCTTTGGGTGGAAGTTGCCAAATCCACTACTCTTTCTTTAAATCAAATTCCCAAAACTCCTAATTCTCTATCTCCTTATCAAATATTTACTGAAAAATCTCTTCCTACCAAATACTTCCACCCTATTGGGTCCAAGGTGGTCTATCTCAACAACAAAATTAATTGCGGCAAAAAATTCAATGATTGTGTACTTCCAGGCACCCTTGTAGGTTACAATCCAAACATCTTATCATATCAAATTCTAACACCTGATAACTCCATTATCTCCTCAAAACACGTTCAATTCCTCAATATCAACGGTCCTTCTCAGATTTCCCCAGACACCAAAGCTATCAATGATTGTCTGCAAATCAAAATGGAAAACAACCTCTGCAATGTCCCTCCAAACTCATCTTCTCCTATTCTCCCTGAAAATCCCAACAACAAAAATCTTCCTTCTCCTATTCCTTCCTCCAACTCTCCCAAAAACCCTCTTTCCCACTCCGATTCTGATCCTTTGGAAGAACTAGCTGAACAGCTAGTACCCAATTACTCCCTCTGCAATCAATCTAAGTTAAATCCCCCTCAGCAATACGGTTACCACCACTATTAAGTTCCCAGGACCTACAAACAAGCAAAAAGATGTCACAACAGTTTAAAATGGGAAAACTCCATGGATGTTGAACTCAATGGCATTGAATCCCTTGTCATATGGGAAGATTACAAGGGTCCTGAAACCATCAATCCTCTCAATAAAACGTGGGTTTATTGCCTTAAGGACAACTGCCACGGTGATCCGCTTGTCTACAAAAGTAGATTATGCGTTCAAGGTTTTGATCAAATCTAAGGTCTCAACTTCCAAGACACTTTTTCTCCCACTGGAAAGGCCGCCTCTCTTCTTATTGCTCTTCTTTTTGGTTTGTTTCATTCTCTTCCTATTTCTCAGTTCAATTTGAAGAGTGCGTTTCTTCACGCCCCATTAGCCAACAAAGTCATTATCAAAAAACCCAAAGGTTCTAACAGAAAATCCAAATAACTCATCATGCAAAAATCACTTTACGGCTTAAAGCAAGCACCCTCTAATTGGTTCCATACTCTCACGTCATTGATTTGAGAGCAAGGATTCCATGAATCTATTTCTGATCCCTGCCTGTACATTCATTCCGCTTCCAATCAGTTCTTTTCTTCCACATGGAAAATCTAATCCTTGTTGTTCCTGGGGATAACTTCAAAGACAAATTTCTTAAACGATTTCCTAATTCAAGTCACCACAAACCAAACACAATATTGGGAATGAAATAGAAGCGTATTGGTGACAAGATTCTTTTATCTCAACCTAAGCATATTGAAAATGGACTAGAGAAACTAAAAATGACCAATTGCAAGCCAGCCTCCATTCCTCTCACTGCCAACATAAATCTAACGCCTGAAAGTGACAAAGAGCACAAAGAATTCAAAGCCTTGAATGTTAATTACCGCTCTGCGGTTTTTCTCATCAATTACATAGCTTGTTTAACCCGTCCCAACCTCAGCTTCTGTGTTTCAAGTCTTGCAAGATTTTTCAAAAAACCTGGCATTCATCACTTGAGAGAAGTCAAAAGATGCTGGAAATACTTAAAGTCCACAAAAGAACTCAAATTCACCTTAAAAGTCAATCACGCTGGCACGCAAATTCAATGCTACAGCAACGCAACCTGGAGCAATGACCTAGAAACAAGGAGATATCAATCAGGCCATCTTTCTCTTCTTTTGAATTCACTCATCTCCTGGAGTAGCTATTGGCAACGCAATTTCACCCACTCTACAACTGAAGCCAAAATCAATCCTCTTGTTGATTCCTTTCTGGAGGCAATCTGGATGAGAGGACTTGTGGCCAAACTCTGGAGAAAAAAAATTTCTCCAAGTCAATACTTCATAGACAACAAAGGCCTTGACAACAAGCTTAAGAAATTTGGTTGCAACTCTAAAAATAGGCATATTGACATAAAAACTAAAGCTCTTCAAGAAGAACTCAAACAAGGAAATCTTACTATTGAATTAATTTCTGCTACTGATATGATGGCCAAAAGTCTTAAAAAATCTCTTCCTCTTTGTTCTCTCAACTCTCTTATGCATTTGATGAACCCTTCCTTTTCCACTCCAACTTCAGTCTTACAAGTCACAGGGGGTGTCAAATAAATTGCTCTTTCTATGCTCTTTCTACGCTTCTTTTCTTTCCTATTTTTTTCTCTTTATTTTCTCCTTCCTTTCACTCTTAAGTCTCATCTGCGCTTCTCCTATCTCTTTCACAAGTAGTCTTCTACATGTCACTTCAATGTCTCAACTATTCTACTCTATTGTCTCAACTCCTTCCTTCTTAGACTCTTGTCTCTTTTTCCTCTTCTTCTTCTCGCAACTCCTTTTGTCTTCATCTCCTTTCTTCTTCTTTCCCAAACTCTACTTGACTACTCAAAACTCCTCAAAAATAACTCTCAATTATTCTTCCTGTCAATTTCTGACTGGTAAGAATTCAGCTCGTTGATTCTCTTTCTAATTGATCAAGTCTAACTCTTCTTCTGAATCTCTTTCAAAGTCTTTCATTACCGCTATCTCATCTCTTATCAAAACTCAACTCCACCTACTGAAGATCTTGACAATCTCTCAACCCTTGTCCATTGCTCAATGTTTGTTCATCTCTTTGAATCTTTCTTAGCTTTATTATTTTTCCTTTTCATTTCTTGTCTTCTCTTCTTGTCACTGATGATGTCCTTGTCTTAGCCCTCTTTGTTCTTAAACCATACAAGCTTTCCCCAGAAACTCAATACCTTAAATCTATAGGGGAAGATACCACCCTTCTCCAACAAGTTTTTCATGCACAGCGACTGTGCAGTGGAGCTTGGTTAAATCTTTACCTGAGCTTGGTTGGAGCTTGTACCAAGCTTGGTCATAGATTGGGCCTGAGATCCTTGATGGCACTTGGTAGAAAGTTCTATCATTTTTTTGTTGATGGGACACCTTCTCATCTTCTCACAAATGTCTTAACATGATTGGAGGATTTTCCTTTTGTGAGGAATCATACCTTTTTGTCTGATTTTACCAAAAAAGAAAAATTCTAAAATTGTGCCTTTTTTTCTGATTTTAGCAAAACCCAAAATTCTAGAATCATGCCTTTTGGTATGAAATTTCCTAAAACATGCTAGAATCATGACTTTTGGTATTATTTTTCCTAAAAAATGCTAAAATCATGCCTTTTGGTATGATTTTAGCTAAAAAAATGCTACAATCACGCATTTTTCAAACAAAAAAGCTTTGAATTCAGCCCATCAAAAATTTTTATCTAACTTTAAACCAAAAACATAAAACCTAACCAAAGATAATTCTAATAAATATTTGGTTTTCACTAAATACTGTTCTTGGATACTAAAATTGAACAAGAAATTTTTTTAAGATTTACTAATATTCATTAATCACTAGAAATGTACTGATATTTTACAATATAAAATTTTTAACTTTTAATCATCATTTCATCAAGTCTGAAAGTTACCTTTTGAATAATTTATTAATTTATATAAGAATTCAAATTCCTGGTTCTTCTTTTTATTAATCATCTCCAGCCAGCCTTCAACAATTATTTCCACCTTGTGTTTTTCTCCTGCCTTTACAATCACTCATCCTCACCAATCAATCATATCCAGGGTGTATTCATTTACCTTGTACAATTATTTAGACTAAAATTGGATTTTCATCTCATTCCCATGAATTTTTATCCATCTTTCTCTTCATTAATCCACCATCCTTCAACTCCATCTGTTTCCTAGGCTTTATTTTGAGTATTATGACAAAATTATTCATCTTAATCACAAATTTCCTTCTTATGATACTTATTGGCTTCATTGAATTTTAACTTGATCCAAAATTCATCAGTTTTCAATATTTTCTGCTTTTTTTAGGTAATCATTTCATGCTTCCTAAAATTTCATACTCCATGGAAATCTTATCAGCCTTTTTAAAAAAATTCTAGATTATTTTTTGCACATTTCCAGCCAAAACAAATTCCAAAAGGGCTGGAAGGCATAGGTAAAAAACCAGATCTGCAAGGGCAAAAACAAGTCCTTGACTTTTCACATGACAGGTAACCTTTATCAGCTTTCCTCTCCAGGAATTTCTCAAACTAGACAGGAGACTGCAGGAATCCACTCACATCATCCACCAACTAACCACTTCATTAAATGAAGAACCACATGATCCTTTTCAGTACTTATCTAATCTCACTTCCCTCTCCCCTTCAATTCTGCAAGTCATTTCCATCTTTCTCATCCTATTATTCTTTTTTATAAATCATTTCTAAGACTCATTCTTCTGTTCTTCCTTTCTTCCTTTCTTCCTTTCTTCCTTTCTTCCTTTCTTCCTTTCTTCCTTCCTTCCTTTCTTTCTTTATTTATTTCTTTCTTTCTTTCTTTCTTTGTTTCTTTCTTTCTTTCTTTCTTTATTTCTTTATTTCTTTCTTTCTTTCTTTCTTTCTTTCTTTCTTTCTTTCTTTCTTTCTTTCTTTCTTTCTTTCTTTCTTTCTTTCTTTCTTTCTTTCTTTCTTTCTTTCTTTCTTTCTTTCTTTCTTTCTTTCTTTCTTTCTTTATTTCTTTCTTTCCTTCTTTCCTTCTTTCTTTCTTTTTCTTTCTTTCTTTCTTTATTTCTTTTTTCCTTCTTTCTCTCTTTCTTTTTGGTTTTTGGTTTTTGTTTTTAGTTTTTTTTTGGGGGGGAGTTGATTTTTCTCCAGGTAGCCAAGGATAAAAAAAAATAAAATGAAGAAATCCCCCAGGCTTATGAAGATTGAGCAGAGAATTATCAAGAAGAAATAAATTCCCATTTAATAGGCATTCAAGAGGCTCATTTTTGAATTTTTTTGAAACTGGAAATTTGAAAGGAATTCAAGAAACTTTGAAAAAAAAAGGAAACAAAGATAAAGCAAAATCTTCAATCAGTCAGGCAATAGACACACATTAACCCATCAGTGGCAAAATAAAGAACCTTTTAAAACCGAAATTGATCAATTAAAACAAATTTCAAGTGAAGTTTGCCAAAATGCTTGGCATTTTGGGCCATCAAATTTTTGGGATTTTTGGTGATACCTGAGATTGAAACAACTATCAATCAACAGTCACACAAGGACCAAGACTGAAAATTTCAAACAAAGTTTCTTCATCAACCTTTATGCATCTTGAAGAAAATATGTCATTGACTTTGAAGGATCTCATGGGCGGGATCAAGAATGAATTCAATGTGTTGATATCAATTTCCTTGATCTAGAAGCTTTGCAGAAGTCCTGGTTTCTCCTTTAGGATGTTGACCTCAGTGAAGAATAAGAAGAGAAAATTTTGCTTCCTGCAATAGAAACAATTTTTTTTTTCAATTTTGTCACTGATGTAGCAAGGAGCCTAATGTTCATTCATGAGTCTGGTTTCAATTCCCAGACTCATCCTACTCATGTCTTCTCACTTTCTGGTAAGTCTTCTCATCCTTTCTTAATTTTTATTTTTAAAATGATTTTTATTTTATTTTTTTTTATGAAAATATTTTTATTGGGTGATGTTAAATTCATGGCTCCAATCTTGTGGTAGTCGTGTAGGGCCCTACACGGCTCAAATGAGCCATGGGGGCCCAAAGACAACTACCAAGGGCCTTTTCAAACACGCGCAACCCCCGGGGGGGTTGTGTAGGAGCCATATAACCCCCGGACACGGCTCAGATGAGCTGTGTACCCCCGTACATGGCTCAAATTGGCCATGTTTGGGGGTGCACAACCCCCAGAATCTGTGCCAGAATTTTGGGCACCCCCTGGACCACACTTGGGTTCTGTCAACCCAAATTTGGGATTAACGCATACTTTGTGGGACTGTTCTTCCACACCTAGCAATCCCAAAGAGAAATTAAAGTGAAACCCAAGTGAAATTAAAGTGAATAATCATAAATCATACAAAAATTGGCAAAAAATTCTTTCTCAACTTGAAAGTGAGCAAACTTTGTTTGATCAATTGAAAGTTGGATTGAATACTGAAGTATACCATTGCATTTTTTGCATGGGAACAGTGGCAAGACCTCTTTCTTCTGACATGGCTGCGTGGAAGGTCTACATTGATAGTTCCATCAACAAAGCTTTGGAAAAAGAAAAAAAGGATTTGGGTAATGAAACATAGGAAGCCCCAATTGCATCCTCATCAAGGGTGAAAATTGAGGAACAAAATAATTCACAGATGGACATGACCGCTGGTGGTGAGTAACATTTGATGTTACTGGTCTTTGCCATATTTAATTTGATTGAAACTGATGGAGTGAATGCCATCAATATAATTATGTAACTATGGCAGATCCACTTAACCCACCTCCGTTTATAGCTTTTCCTACTAGGGAAGAGGCACAAAACTATTTTCAAACATTGGCAATGAAGCATGGTTAAGCTTTAACAGCTTTCAACTCAAAGCGGGACCAATATGGAGATTTAGCCTGTGATAGACATGGTTCCTATTCAGGAAGTCTTCTTACCAAAATTTCTAGACAAACTCACACAAGGAAGGTTGGGTGCAAATTTTTAATCCATGCAAGTTGCACAAAGGCAGACCCCTTGTGGTGCCTCTCCTACAAAGAAACCCAACATAACCATCAACCATCTGAACATCCCTCTGTGCATCCTAAACTGAGGAGAATCTTGGGGGTGGCCTTAGAAAATCTAGTAGAAGGCATAAATGATGGGCTCAATACGTTACAACTGAAGAGAAAATTGTGCAAGATTGATGGGTGGGATTATGTTGATGACCAAACAATCTATAACACTAAGTGGAAGTTAATGCTTGCAGAACTAAAGGGAAAAATTGTTATGGAGGTACTCTATGAACAGCTTGAAGAAAAAAGTTGGATTCACTGGTCAAAGTTCAGTGGAGAGGGTCACTTGGAGGCCCTGTACTTAGCACATCCAGAGGCAGTAAAGCTTTCAAAATAATTCCATCATATTGCTATGTTGGATTGTACTTATAAAAAAATAAGTACAAAACCCCACTATTGCATGTTGTAGGAATTGTTATGTTTTGGCAAACCCAACTATGGGATATCACGAGTTAACCTATCACATAACATGTTACATATGTATATAGTATATAATCCTTGTCTGCGCGCACCAAAAAAATGAAATAAGGAGTCTCCGTTCCATTTTTTCCTTCTAAATTGAGCTATCCAAGTGTACAGATTTAAAGCCTGCTCTCCCTTGTGCATCTCCGTCTTGTCACACCATCCTGTTACCAATCCCAAAAACCACTGCCTCCGCCCCAATACATTTATCAACCCACCCCGGGGGAAATAACAACCTGGTAGACCCCAATGAGAACCATCATCCAAATTGGACAACACAACCACACCCATTTTTGCCACTCCCACCAAACACACTGATATCATATCACAAAACATGAATCCCAATAAGCCTGACCCCTCCACCTCCACCGTACCCCCACACGGCATGAGCACTGCAAGAGCTAAGTTCTGGGAAAATTCCACCAAATACATGGCAACCGTGGAAACCCTGTGCTGTGATGGCTGCAACATCATCAAATGTATTAGCAGAGTAGACATTTTAGGACTTCTCATCTTTGGAAAATCAAACTTTACATCCAACATTGGAAACCTTAAATCTCTGGACCACTCTGAAAGCATCTCCTTACAACTGCTATTCACCTTAACAGTAGACCACGAATTGAAGACAATTGCTGCTAGTAAACCAACAGCTTGGGAGGCTTTTGAAGATGTACAGAAGAATTTCCAACTCTTGAATTGTACACAAAAAGTTGAACTCCTTGGAGAACTCTTTTACAAGATGACAACAATGGATACAAGAATCTCCTCACACCTCACCCAAATATCAAATATCTTCATTGAACTGGGCCGCTTGGGCTGCGCTGTACCAGACACCCTCATCTCCCTATTCATGCAGGTACTGACACCCCCTCCACCCGGTTTAACCAAATCCCAAATGCTCCACAGCATTGGACCTCAACTCAAAAGAACTGGCCAACCAACACCTGGCAATACCCAATCCATCATCACCTCCTTCTACAGCAAAATGACCCGTGGTAACTCAGCTGACAACCCGTATGCTGTGAACGCCGTGCAACTATACTTGTGGCTGCGCCGCCAACAACCATTGCAATACCAATCAAACAATGGTTTCCAAAAACCCCCCAAATCAAGGGCTAACCTGCGCCAACCCACGCCAGAAGATCTCTAAGCAGCACAAAGAAACATAGCATCTAGCAACCAGCCCATTTCCGCCAAAATCTGAACGTGCCTGGGCAGTTCCTGCACATACTGCCGTTCCCCTGACCATTGGCAAGCATCCTGTCCCATCCTCAGAGCCAACGCCGGATTACAGCCACCTGGTTCACAACAAGAGAACCCCCCCACATACAACAGCAGCCAACTACAACCAACCCCTACCAACCTCCAGACCAACAAATTGGAGCAATCCACAACCAAGACGGGGCTACTACTGCCAAGGATTTCCCCAAAAACCCAACCGTATGGTCTCTAACTGGTGCAAACCAATTGGTCATTGACTTGGAAGCAATTTTGTTGGTAAGTAGCCACTTTCCTTCCTTTGTTTCCTTCTCACTCTTACCCCAACCCTTAAACCTACAACTAGCTGACCCTAATGCGCTGTTATACGCCGTTGGCAGCGGGACAATATGGTTATTGACAACCCCATGTGGGGACCCTGGAGACCCCCATCTGAGTGATGTCCTCTTCTGCCCAAACATGAACGGTACCCTTCTATCCCTTGGCCACCTGATCAACTCCAGATACACGCCGTCTTTTGAGAAAAAGATTATTCTGCTCAAATCCCCTTCCCATTCCATTTCTACAAAATACACAAACTGTACCTGGACCGTTAACCAAATAACACCGGCCACCCCCTGTTTTCACTGTCTCTTCCACGTTTTTTCTTCCCTTTCCCCTTTCCCTTTTGTCTCCCTTCCTTACTACTACCACTGTGCATTAGGCCACATGTCCGACAACATTGTCAAAACATACCTAAAGACCCATGTACCCTTGTTCAACTTGAAATCCTGGACCCCTTTCATCTGCAAGCCTTGTAAAATAGCAAAAAGCACTAGGCGCCAAGAATCCTAACCTGAATCAATTCCCCACAACAAACCACTAGACCTCTTGACAACCAATGTCCTTGGACCACTCCCACCCAACTGCACTGGTAACCAATATCTTCTGACCATCCACCACCACGCATTGACCTTCATCTTTGTCCATGCTTTCAAACTACAATCCAAAGTCCCAAAATTACTCCTTTCCACCGTAACTTACCTCAAGAACCTTCTTGGAGCCGCTCCCATTCACCTCCAATCCAACAATGCAAAAGAATACCACACTAAAAGCCTCATTGACTTGCTGGAGGCACTTGGAACTAAACCAATCTTCACTTGCCCCTACACCCCAGAGCAGAATGGCAAGGCCAAAAGGGTGAATTGGACACTTGGCAATATGGCACAGACAATGCTTAAGTATTCCGGACTCTCCAAAAAATTCTGGTCATTCACGTATCATCACACATGTCTTCTACACAACCTACTGACAAACTACTGTTCTGGAGTAAAATCCCCAACCAAACTCCTTTTCAAAACTGTCCCCAACAAAATTCCCTTGCATCCCTTTGGATCAGTTTGTCTCACACATTTCCCAAAAGAAAAACAACTGAAACTTGACAACCAAGCAGACCATGCCATCTTCTTAGGATTCCAGGACAACCTCCGTGGGTAAATCTGATGGAACCCAACATCTTCCTCTCTGACCTACACCAACATAGCGGAGTTCCCAAGCTCTTCCCCAAAACCCTTCATTGCTACCCCTAAAACCATTGACTCCATCAACCCAACCCTGCAAATGGTCAAACTGAAACTTGTTGAATCCTGATCTAATTCATCTGTGCTTTTTATCAACAGAACCCATTTATCTCACTTATTTTCAATCCATTGATTTTCCTCTGCTCTTCTTTTCTTATCATCTCAAAACTTTGACATTGTATGTGCGGGGACTTCATCTGCTGCAGGGACAACATTGGTGCATGACTTGGCTACAAACTATTTGAAAAACGCCAACACTGACCTCATCACACAGACTCATCCAATCAGCCTCATCTTCAATCTTGGTTGAACTCCAATCTTGACATTTCAACTCAATGTTCAATATCAATACAAGCAAGACCTCAAGTATAAACAAATGGATTAATGAAGCAGAAAGTTAGAACAAATTAAGACAAAATCATTGCAACTCATCAATTAGTGGATAAGTCTGAAAATCTTATTTCAGAACTTTCAAGGCGCTTGCAACTTCTCCTCACACCCCAAATTATTGCTGGCTGAACTCTTCATTACTCGACAGGCTAATAGTAAATCTGTTCAACCAATAACTCATCCCGCCAGGTATTGCTGATCATTTTTGACTCTTAGAATTTAGAATATATTTCTTACTTCTCACAAACTTCATCTAACTCTTTATCTCTAAGCCTGTCAAACCCTGTTGGTATTTCTTTATTTTTTTACTCTCTCTATCTTGATATCTCTTCATGATTTCATTTCATCTTGTCTCATTGTCTGATGTTAATGAAACCATGCAGTCTGGTCTTGGTTGTGAATTCAGATTTTATCATGGTTAAAAGCCTGCGCAAATCACAATGGAACAACCGGCAACCTCCGCAACACCAGGACCAGGGGGGGACACAACAAATTACAAATTGCTAGCCATCAAGTCACTCATTGAATCAACTCCTCTACTCACAGCTGATAATTATAGTATGTGGCAAAAGAAATTTGAGAATCTCTTCAAACTTTGGGGGATATTTCATATTATGAACAATCCTGGAAAAGAAGCCAAACTAGATGAAGATACCAATCAAGAAATTGTTGTGCATACCATTGCTAAGTTGGACTCAAACACCAAAAAAACATCATTGACAACATAAAAAAAGACAGCGCTAAACTAATCTGGACTTTGAATAGAACTCACTTTGCATCCTCTCAATTGGCAAATAGGGAAAGAGTATTCAATGTCTTCCTTCACTTGACCATGGAGACATAAATTGATGCATTTGTCACGTCTGTGAAGGTATATCTGAAGAAGATGACAGAAGTTGGAATCAATCTACCATCCAATATAGTCGCCTGCCTTGTACTCTTCAAGTTCCCATCATTGATGCTTAATATGAAATTGCAAATTATGCATTTGACTAAAGAAATGAAGATAGATGTGGTACTAAATCACTTGATTCAACACAAGAACAAATCTATGGCTCAAGGAGATCATCCCGAGCCTTTCAACGTTGCAATGTATAGGGGACCAAGGTGTGAGAATTGCAAGCACAAACCAGCAGTAAATTCACACCCCGCTAGCTCCTGTTGTTTGAATTCCCAGAGTTGAAACCAGTAAACCTACACAATAGAGGAAAGAAATCAAAACAGAAGGATTGACCTGAAGCACATTTCTATTCTTTTTTCTGCGGAAAAAATTCACTTGACAATACTACCGGGTCCAATTGTTTTATTCTGGACTTGGGGTGCTCTATCCACATGATAGTCAACAAGGAGTGTTTTTTCTCTTTGACCAACTGTAAGGAGAAACGTGAAATACAAATGGGGAAGAAAGATGCAGCCATAAGCATTGAAGCAACTGGTGAAGTAGCCCTGATCACCAAGGACTCCAATATCAAGCTCTCCAATGTTACCTGGGACCCAAATCCTTGGTCAACCTCATATGGTTAGGTGCTCTTATGTCACAAGGTGCCAAACTTCAAGTTAATTGCAACATCAATCCCAGCACTTTTCAGGTATCATTTGGCAAATCAGTCCTTCTGTCTGGCTCTATTCTCAACAATATTTTTGTGATCAATATGAAGGACAGAAAGAAGGAAACATGACATCAGGCTCACTACTGAAGCAAAGAACTTTTCACTATTCATCAAACTTTGGGGCATGCTAGTTTGGAAAGGATCAACAAATATCTCAATTGCACATTGCCGACTGCGCTCAAAACCAATTTTGAATGCCTCAGTTGCAACAGGTCAAAAATCACACAAAATCCCTTTAATCACTTACAACCAATCGCTCAGAGTTTTTTCAAGAAAATACATCTTGATCTGATTGGACCCATGAATCCCACTTCTAAAGGCAGGTTCAGGTATATTCTCAATCTTTTGATGACTCCCATTTGGGCTATATCTCCTTTTTTCCCCTTAAACACAAAAGAGATACGGCGGAAACTCTAATATTTATCATTGAAAATCAACACCAAAAAACAAAAATTTACCCCAAGGAGGTTTCCTCAGATGGAGGTGGTGAGTTTGTTAACTCAAAGTTACAAACCTACTATCAAGCACATCAAATAAATCAGATAGTGAGTGAACCGTACCACTCTCAACATAACAGTTTGGCGGAACAAGCCAAACAAACAATCATAGAATCAACCAGAGCAACAATCTCCAATGCCAAACTGCCAAAGTTGTGCTGGCACAAGGTAGTAAAAGGATGCTGTTTGATGTTGAACCAGATTCCCAAGCAAAAAGGCGGTGAATCCCCATGGAAGCAAATGCATGGATCAGAACTACCCAAAAATTACATCAAGCCGCTGGGATAGTCTCTAACTTATTGACTCAATGACACTGAGATAAACTCCAAATTAGACAAGAAAGGAGCACCCGGAGTGCTGATAGGATTCAATCCAAAACTTCTCTCTTACAAAGTTATTTCTCCCTCTGGTAAGATCATAGATACAATACATGTGATATTTAACAGTAAAAAGCCTACTACTATTCACCTCAAAGAAGACGGTGGCAATTCTTCCTTCATTTATCCACCTCTCGTGGTTCCTACAGGTGTGCAAAACTTGGAAACAACTCAAGACCCGTCTACAGAAGAGGTCAACCATCCATCAATAAAAGAATAATCCAATTTTGAATCTAAAACATCCTTATCTGAGGCTGATGCTATTATTGAGAACAATCTGAGGCCAAATCTGCAAAATCAGAACATGTTACTCAAACCTCAAAGATATGGATTCTTATGCAAAACTCTTCCAAAGACACTCAAAGAGGCTCTGAAGATACCAGAATGGAAGGGATTGACTGAGAATGAATTCAACAACATAGAGGAGCTAGGGGTCTGGGAAGAAGCAGATGACAAGGAAGTAACAAATCCTCTCAACACTGTTCCGGTGTTTAAGATCAAGCACAACACTCACAACAATTCATTTATTTACAAAACTTGGTTATGCGTTCAAGGCTTCAATCAAAAGTATGGGCTCAATTACTTTGAAAAATATGCACCTACGGGGAAGGTGGCCTCACTTTGAGGTGTCCTGATGTATGTTGCCAACAAGAACCTTGACATGATCCAACTTGATGTAAAGGGGGCCTTCTTGCACTCCGAACTTGACAAAAAGGTTCTCATCAAGACCCCAATTGGTTGCAATTGAAAGTCTTAATATCTCAGGCTCAAAAAATCTCTCTACGGACTCAAGCAAGCCCCAAGGAATTGTTACCACATGCTCAGCCAATGGATCAAAGATCAAGGATTTTGAAAATCCGACTGCAATCCATGTGTATATATTGGAGACAATGGAATCTTGGTTATCTAATTTCACGTAGATGATCTTCTGGTAGCTGGAAATGTCAATATTTTTAAGGATCAATTTCTCACCAGATTCAAGGACTCTTTGGTGCATTCACCAAACACCTTGCTAGGCATGAAAATTGAGCAAAAGGATGGTCTGATCCATCTTTCACTGCCGCTCCACATCAAAAAAGGGCTCAAAGAACTTTATTTACTCAATTGCAGACCAGTATCTACACCTCTCACTCCAGGACTTCATCTCCCAATGGCAAATGAAGAAGATAAAAACAAATTCAAATCCCTAAATGTTAAATATCAAGCGCCGATTTGTTGTTTGAGCTTCATTGCTGGATTAGCTCAGCCAGACATAAGTTTTGCTGTGTCCAGCCTTGCAAAAAACTGTGAACATCCGGGGTTAAGTCACTGGAACAAAATCCTACATGTTTGGAGATACCTGTCGGCTACAAAAGGACTGACACTGACTATTGGTCCAAGGTCAATTTTGGAGCAACTCGTGTGCTTTAGTGATGCGACCGGGGCAGAAAATCCTGAATCCAGAATGTTGCAAATTTGTTATCTCTGTACGTTCAAAGGGAGTCCTCTATACTGGACTAGCCAAAAGCAACCTTCCATTGCACATTTGTCCACGGATTCCAAATGTATATCATTATCCAGCTGTCAACTCGAGGGACGCTGGTTGCAGAAACTTATTGAGGACATTTATTGAACCAACTTCAAGTGTCCTATCCACCTTATTGACAACAAGGGACTTGATGATAAGATAAAAAAATTCAGATTGAATTCAAAGTAAAAACACATAGACTTAAAAACCAAGAGTTTAAGAGACAAATTTCAACAGGGTCTGATAGAAGTCAAATTGATTTCATCTTGATCCATGACAGCTGACGCATTAACAAAAGCTGCAAACAAGAGCTCCAACACTCAACTTGTAAATGCCTCTAGCTCACTCTTCCACTGACTTCTGAGTTGAGGGGGCATGTTGAATCCTGATCTAATTCATCTGTGCTTTTTATCAACAGAACCCATTTATCTCACTTATTTTCAATCCATTGATTTTCCTCTGCTCTTCCTTTCTTATCATCTCAAAACATTGTCATTGTACGCGCGGGGACTTCATCTGCTGCAGGTACAACATTGGCGCATGACTTGGCTACAAAATAGTTGACAAACTCCAACACTGACCTCATTGCACAGACTCATCCAATCAGCCTCATCTTCAATCTTGGTTGAACTCCAATATTGACATTTCAACTAAATGTTCAATATCAATACAAGCAAGACCTCAAGTATAAACAAATTTATTAATGAAGCAGCCAGTTAGAACAGAGTAAGAAAAAATCATGGCAACTCATCAATCAGTGGATAAGTCTGAAAATCTTATTTCAGAAATTTCAAGGCGCTTGCAACTTCTCCTCACACCCCAAATTATTTCTGGCTGAACTCATCATTACTTGACAGGCTAATATTAAATCTGTTCAACCAATCACTCATCCCGCCAGGTATTGCTTATCAGTTTTGACTCTTAGAATTTAGAATATATTTCTTACTTCTCACAAAATTCATCTAACTCTTTATCTCTAAGCCTGTCAAACCCTGTTGGTATTTCTTTATTTTTTTACTCTCTCTATCTTGATATCTCTTCATGATTTCATTTCATCTTGTCTCATTGTCTGATGTTAATGAAACCATGCAGTCTGGTCTTGGTCGTGAATTCAGATTTTATCAAACCTGGGTGAAGTGCTGACGGACAAGATATGCCACAAACAAGACTCACACATCCTTGAAATCCCGCAATGCCCTGATGAGGACCTCCCAGCCTCCGTGACTCATGTGCTATCAGATGACCTCCACCCCATATGGGAACCACTGTTGCAGAGCAAGATAGACAAGCTATTTTCCATGGATTTCTGGGAGGTAGTTGAGCAGGAGCCCGGCATGAAAGTGATTGGAGCAAAATATGTATTTGCCATAAAACGCAAACTGGATGGCAGCATTGATACACCAAAACTCAGATATGTTGCAAAAGGTTTCCGCCAAAAGCTTGGTATTGACTGCTACAAAATTTTTTCCCCAATGGCCTCCCTATCATTCCTGCAACTCCTCCTTGCGCAGGCAATTTCAAACCGCTGGACCATACACAGTTTTGACATATTGGCTGCATACCTCCATGCCCCAATTGACAAGCTTTTGTACATCAAACCCCCTACCCATGTGCAGCCGGAACTGACCAGAAAGGTAATGCAATTGAAGAAATCACTATACGGAACATGCCAGGCAGCTCAATGCTGGTGGAAATTTTTCAAGGCTCTCCTTGACAACATTGGCTTCACCAGTGACTGTGTGGAACAAACTGTGTACACGTACCGTAAAGGGAACATCATCATAGCAATATTGCTCCATGTTGGCAACAGAGTTGTTGTCAGTAACAATCCAACCGCCCTTGCCAAGATACAACAAGAAATGTCTGCACATGTCCGGGTCAAATGGAAAGAATCCTGCAACTGGATTTTTGGCATCAACCTCACCCTCCAAGACGGTAACCTCTACCTTAACCAGAAACTACTGGCAATCCAAATTGTAAAGAAATGGACTGACCTGCATCCTGAGCCCCTGATCAGAACAACAACCGTTTTCCCAGAGCAAGAGCTTGTCACACCAACAAGTGACAATAGTACAGACCCTGACCTATTCCAATTGTTCATCAGCTCTCTCAATTACTTGGCACTGGGGACATGACCGGACATCACGTTTGGAGTCAACTAACTACCTTGATACAGCAAGCGTCCCACAACCCCACACTGGCAAGCTCTTCAGCACCTCATCAGATATGTTGCTTCCACCCCCAAATACAAACTATGATTCCAACCTGCCCAAAAACGCCTCCAACTGTGGAGTGACACCAGCTGGGGGGGTGAATTCCATCCATCAACGTCCGGTTTCCTGATTCTCCTCAACGGGTGCCCCATATTGTGGGCATCCAAGCGGCAAAAGAGCGTTGCTACCTCTACCTGCAATGCCAAATTCATCTCAGTTGGTACGGCAATTGAGTTTTTCACTTCAATCCATGCAATCACAGTCAGACTTGCCCCTTCCACCAACTCCAACCTTTTCTGCAACAACTGTGCATCTTTGTTAGTGGCAAATGACAATGGCTCTTGCTCAAGGATGCAACACATCTCCCTTAACTTTTTTGTTTGTCAAAAATACAATCCGCCGACTGAAACTGAACCTCACATGGTTCAAAAAAAGCAACCAATTGGCCGATGTCTTGACAAAACAACTTGGCCCAAACAAACAACACAATTTCTGTGACCTTTTTTTTATTTTCCTAGCTCTGTCCTCAATTTTCTTACACCTGTTTTCTGCCTTCTGAAAATGTCTTTTCCGGTTTTTTGATAGTCTGGTTTGTTGGGGGGTGTTATGTTTTGGCAAACCCAACTATGGGATATCACGAGTTAACCTATCACATAACATGTGACATATGTAAATAGTATATTATCCTTGTCCACACGCACCAACAAAATGAAGTAAGGAGTCTCTGTTCCATTTTTTCCTTCTAAATTGAGCTATCCAAGTGTGCAGGAATGACAGCCAATTGGAAAACTTTCACAAAAGCTCTTGTTTTTATAACAAAAGAAACGTTTGAGTTCTACAGTTGGTCTGTAAATGCATTAAAGGAGTTGGCTTATGATCCTGAGAGACTTCCAAAAGGCTTTGTGACAGACTGTGAAAAAGCTCTGATTTGTGCAATTGAAACTAGTTTCCCAGAGTCATCAAGACAATGTTGCACTTGGCACTTGTCTAAAAACATACAAGCAAACTTTAAAGTGCGCTTTGTTAATGAAATTGAAGGATGGAAAAGCTTTATGAATCTGTGGGAAAAGTATGGGCCTCAAAGACCAAGAGAATGTGGAGGTCAATGATGCAGAACTCAGAGTAGGTCCAAGTCACTGCTTCTTATTCTTCCTAGTTTTGGGTTCTGACCTTTTTACTTGTATAGTGTTTCTTGAAAGACTATGAGGATGTACTTGAGTATATGGAAAATGAAATTTTCCCTATCAAAGAGATGTTTGTAACAGCGTGGAGTTGTATAAACCCAGATTTTGGAAACAAAACAACTTCTTGGGTTGAAGGGGCCCATGCAACTCTCAAACAATTCCTTGCAAACTCTTTGGGAAACCTGTTGGATGTTTGGAAAAGCCTTGACAGAACATTTTTGAATCAAACTAATTGAGTTCATGCATCACTTTATAACTCTTGAATTAATTTAGGGACAGTTCTTCCATCTGAACTGTTACCATTGGGTTGCAAATTGTCTTTAGAGGCAATCCATCTTGTTAGGGAACAATTTGAGAAGTTCAAACGTGATCATGATGGCAAAGTCTGAACCAACTCATATTTCAAGACTATGGGTTTGCCCTGTTCCCACCAAATAGGTGACCATCTAGCATTCAGAGTATCCGTGGTACCTGAAGATGTTCATCCTCAGTGGAGGTTGGACTATGACCCTTGCAGTTTTAGTTCAGTAAGTTGGCTTAAGTTTGATTGTTCAAGTTGGATTGTTAAAATCACTATGTGATTAATGCTTTTTCATCAATTCTTTTTGATTAATGAATACTAATTCACTAATTGTTGATCCTTTTGAATTTTTCCAGTGCAATTTCAATGAAATGCTAAGCATTACTCAGTTATGTGAAAAAGTCAATACAATGATTTTGCAATCTCCAGATCATGAGCAAAGCGGCCTATTGAAGTATATCATTCTTTTAATGATAGGAACCAAATGTGAAACAACTCAATCAAATACCCAAAAAATTCCATAAGTGCTTGTGTGAGGTTTGGGATAAAATTGGAGACAGGAATTGCGGATTTAGAGTCATTGCTTAATCTCTTGGTTATGAAGAACATGGTTGGTTTAAAGTTAGGAATGAAATGATTGAAACATCAGAAAAACATAAAGCATGCTACATTAAGATGCTTGGTGGTTCAAAGGAGGTTGAAAAGATTAAACAAAGACTTGATGTTGAATAAATCAATGAAAAGATTCCCTCCTCAAAATGGCTGGCTAAATTGGAAATGGGTAAAATCATAGCAGACACATATTCCAAACCTATATTTTCCATTTCATTGGAGTCATGTGATACTTATACCTAAATGTAAATGGTGTTACTGATCAATCATATCCAATTTTTATTTCCTTTGTAAACAATAACCACTGGGTTCTATTAGTACTTGAGGGAGAAATGATTCCAATCCGGCCCATTGTAGCAAAACCACATTCCTTGATTTCTAAAAAAGCCTCTGGTTGGGTTGATCATCTCAAAGATCAACTGCAAATGTATTCTAGATTTTAATAGACTTTGACTTCATTTCATCATTTGGTTTCATATAAATTTTAATTCTAATGTAGCTAACAAGTTCTATTAATATAAAGGGTTATCACATTTTGAACATCATTATGTTGAGTGTTTTGATTTAAAATCATTATATTGAGTGTTTTGAATGAGATTTAACGGTAAGTCAGTTCAACTTGTGTTGGGCTGATTCCATCACAAGCTTAACTGATGTTAGGCTTGGGATGGGATCAGCTTAACACAAGTTGAACTTGTTTTTTTTGTGTTTTTACTTTAGTGCTTGTCAAAAGACTTGTATTTTTTTGGGCACTTTTACTATAGGGCTGGTCAAAAGACTTCTTTAATTTTTGGGCCCTTTTACTTTAGGGCTAGTCAAGTTGAAATGACTTTAGGGCTTTTCAAGTTAGTTGTATTTTTTTTGGTGTTTTTACTTTAGGGCTTTTCAAGTTACTTTTCTTTTTTTTTGGTGTTTTTACTTTAGGGCTAGTCCAGTTACTTGTGTTTTTTTGGGTCTTTTTACTTTAGGGGCTAGTCCATTTGATAGTACCAGTTTTTTTTATTTTGATTTATTTATTTATTTATTTTTTTTTAAACCAAAAAATGAACATTGTTTGATTTTTTGGTTGATTTCTGTTTTTTTGGAAGTTTTATTTAGTTTATGGGTTGTGTTAGTACCCTTTCATCCCTTTTCCTTTTCCTTTTTTTTTTGCTCACCGCAGTCTGGTGCCGTGTGGAATTCCACACAGAGGCAGACCAGGTTGGGTGGGCTGCACAACTCCGTGAGCCATGGGGGCTGTACACGGCCCAAATTGGCCTGTTTGGCGTGCCACACGGCCCATTTTAAACCGTGTGCAAGGCTCAATGAGCTGTGAATTTAACATTACCCATTTTTATTTTATTTTTTTTTATTTTGATGATTTATTCTTTTTTATGATTTTGATGAACTGGTTTTTTTTTTGATGGTAGGTTTCTTTTTTTTGGATTCAGGTCAGGCTTCTTCCCTTTCAACAAATGCGGGGGGAAGTATGATCCATCTTTTCAGATCTTTGGAAAAAAGGTTAATTATTTATTGTAAATTCCTAAACAAGGATTTAATACAAAAGGTGGTTCCATTTCCCTTAAAATAGTAAATTTCCCCCTATGGCTCCAAATTTAATTCCCCCAAAAATTGCTCATCATTATGGAAAGCATACCAATTCATTTTTGTGAATATTTTAATTGAGCTTTCCAGATAATGAAGGATTCAAACCAAAAAACTGAAATCAAATCCCCTTCAAAATTCTCTCCCTATCCTCAAACCAATCAAGCTTTTTTTTTAAATCATCAAGGCAAAAAACACCTTTTTGGTTCAATTCATCAGGCTATCAAACAGGAAATTATGCCAGAATTTTCTCCAAAGTGCTTCACAAATTGTCATATTTTTAAAAAACATATTGTCACATGCAACCCATGACTGTGAAAATTTTTAATAATCCCAGCTTTTATTCTCAAGGAGAATGATGTTCTTTTATTCTATGAATTATTTTTATTTTTCTTCATTCATTTTTGGTATTCTTTTACTTTTATGTTGCTGTTTTTTTAGTTTTTTCTCTTACTTAAGAAAAAGGGCTTACTTGTTTTGTTGCAAGTTAAGAAAAAAAGAAACTTTTGATTAAAATCAAAATATGCATGTTTCTTAAAATTTTCTTAAACTCAATTAAACCCCTCAAAAGATATTTTTCACCAAAATTTAAATTCTGACAGAAATTTTTGAAATACAGGAAAAAAAGAGTATAAGAATGGAAATATTTTTCTTAAGGGTTGTTCTTTCTTTTTTTTTCTTTTTTCTTTCTTTTTTCTTTCTTTTTTCTTTTTCTTTTTCTTTTTATTTTTATTTTTCTTTTTCTTTTTCTTTTTCTTTTTCTTTTTCTTTTTCTTTTTCTTTTTCTTTTTGTTTTTTTTTTTTCATTGCAGGAAATTAACAGTTGGAATGAGGACAAAAAAAAATTGAGGAAAAAAACTTGAAGCAAAAATTTAACAACTAAAATATAACAGAGGACAAAACTGAAAAATTGGAGAAGAATTATGGAAAAAATGGTCAGTTTTCTTGGAACTGATAATAAATTTTTCCAAATATCAGAACAAACCATTTTTTTTTATTATTATTATTATAGTAAATTACATGGCTCATTTTTCCCATTACCAAAATTGTATCCAAATATTCAAACCACCAGAGAGCCAAGTATAGAATATCCCAAAGTGTTTTGTGTTTGGATAATAAGTTCAGATAATGTTTTCATAATATTTTATGTTTATTTTTTGTTAAGTATTCATTATAGAATGCAAAGCTTGATAATTCATATTCAAAAGAATGTGATCCAATCTAAAATTGCATTAAAAAGTTATGATGAACCAGGAGCCTCAAAATTAATGGAATATAGACTTTCCAAATTTCTTCAATTCTTTGGGAATAAACGATCTTATCATTGATATTATACATCATAGATCAATCATAATAGCTGGAGTTTCTTGATATTTGAGTTTTATTGAAACCTCAATAATTTCAAACACTATCAAAAATGCATCCATAGATAGAAGATCAAGCTTACCTGTACTGGGGGAGGCCAAAGGTTGTTCCACTGATTGGTTTTCTTTTCCTTCTTCTTTGTACTGTTTTTGGTTCTTTCCTTTTTTGAAAATGATAATAATAATAATGATAAAAGAAATACAAATTGAATTAACTATTTTATTGCGGTATTTACATAGCAATGAATTTTTTGATTTGAAACCAAAATCAAGAAAAAAAATTTTTTCTTGAAAACAAAATCTAAAATTGGATCATGGTGTTTCTGTGTATGGATTCCCAAAGAAGAAAAAAAGAAAAAAAATTGAAGGATCACAATTTTTTGATACTTGGTAAGGATCAAAAGGGGATCATGATGGAAAGGAAAATTAAAAAATGAAAAAAATGGAAAAAATGGAAAAAAATGAAAAAAATGAAAAAAATGAAAAAAATGAAAAAAAAAATGAAAAAAAATGAAAAAAAAATGAAAAAAATGAAAAAAATGAAAAAATGACAAAAAATGACAAAAAACAAAAAAATGTAAAAAAATGAAAACAAATGAAAAAAAAATGAAAAAAAATGAAAAAAAAAAAAATGAAAAAAATGAAAAAAAAAAATGAAAAAAAATGAAAAAAAAATGAAAAAAAAATGAAAAAAAAAAATGAAAAAAAAAATGAAAAAAATGAAAAAAAAATGAAAAATGAAAAAAAATGAAAAAAGATGAAACAAGGCAGTTCTACCATTCAGTAGCACTGCCTTGTATTTCATCAAATTGAAAGAACAATCCCTACCAACCTTGGCATCCATTGACTAATGCCTTGGCATAATGAACAGAGTCCTCACCATCAACTCATGAAGATGAACAACTCTCAGTGCCTGCAGACAAGTCCAACCCCACATCAGAATTCCATGAAGTAACTGAGGAAGAATTCTATCAGAATATTGATACTATTCAAGAGATGGTCACTACCTGTGCTTGCCTCAGGATCCCCAGGTCAATCCAAGATACTGTGAACAGGTTAAACTCCAGCTTGAGTGATATCCAAAAAGGTTAGTTTTTGCCCCACTGTCATTCTTCACATTTGCAGATTTGGAGGTCTGATTGGTTTGTTTTCCCTTAGAATACAATTGTAAAAGGTGTCTCCCCTGCAGAGAACGGCTGAGCATCACACCCAGCTCCTCATTGTCCCAACAGCCCCCATTACAGCCACCTCCAAAACGTCCACGCTTGACTCATCCCCCTGTGGACATGACCCCACATCTACAAATCATGGGAAATCACAATCCAGCCCCCTCCTCCCCTGATGCAGCATCAAACCATGAAGCCATTGCACCCTCCCCTCAACCAGAAATCCAAATAAATCCTGAACCTTCCCTATGTGCCCAACCCACTGCAGCCATGGAGGAACCCCAAGTCACTTCTGAGCAATCCCAGGTGGCCCAAGATCAACCTGAGACATCCAATCAAGCATTAGTGATTGAACCAGACCCAACCTCTCCCCAGCCCATTGTTTCTGGTATGGATTCTCCCCAAGATGAGGAGCCCACTTATGATTTTGATGATCAAGCAAGTAGAGGTTATTTTACCATCATTTACCACAAAAGAATACACAAGGAGCTTCATTTAATCATTCAATCTTTCAAGGGTAGGAAATCTCCAAAGAAACTCCAAATGGGATGGGATGCGGTGAAGCACTTTTTGGATTTCCATCTCCAGGCCACCACTACTATGGAACCACCAGAAATGCGGTACATCTCCCATTCAGGCAATTTTGAGTATGGTAACTGGGTTTGGCAGATCCGTGAGCAAGGTTAGTTTTATTTTAACATCCCATCAACTTGCAAGCTTTCTTTTTGCTAATGACCACTTTTTCATTTCACAGCAACAGAGTTTCTACGCTTGGATGCACATGAGCCATGGTGGGCACCAGACATCATCAATTTTCCTGCCCTCAACGGCTTGCAGAACAGCCATTCTTGTCCCGCTGGTGCACCCCCCCTAGATCAGAAAACTGCTCATCTAGAATCCAATCTGGTGCGCTTTCTTCATGCCTTGGACCATCCCACTGGGAAAGCAATCAATAAATGGGCCAAGACAGTGGCTTTCTCAGTAGAAACAGTTGCCAATGAACTGTGTGCACAGCCTCCCCATCCTCTCACATCTCCAGGCTCCAATGTCAAGGCAAACCTACAAATGATTATGTGGCTCCAAAGCATCAAGAAATTTCCAAATTCACTGCAGCCCTGCTCAATAGATCATCACATGGTTCTAGACAATGAGGCCAACACCAATCAGTCAGAGGCTATGCCCACCAATCAGTCAGAGGCTATGCCCATTGATCCAAGGGACTGTCTTCAAGAGCTACGCAGAATCATTATTGATATCATGATCAGCTTCACCTTACTTCAGGCTCATTCCCAGAAAGACCCAAAGGAGCCCTCCACCGGCAAGAAGAAAAAGTACAAGGGCAAAGACCCTCCAGCATCCACTGTTTACCACTCTTCCCTCACTGTCTCAGAGTTTTCAAATGAACGATGTTGCACTGAATTGACTCAACTAGAATGCCGCCACAATTTCCTCCCTTTTGACTTCTACCTTCTTGTTGGCATCCAGGGGATCTTCATTTCTTCAAGAGACAGAAGGATTGCTTCTTTATGTGATTTTCATGAACTCCTCTGTTTAATTCAAAAAATTCAGTCTCTCTCAGATGGAAGACCTTCAGCCAAGGAACCCATATGGGCTCACCTTCAAATTTACATTCAATCCATCATGCTCAGTATATCTGAGAACCCTCAAGATACTGGAAAATTGACATTACCCACCCCGCATGATCTAGCCAAGGCTATTGCTCATGACTACATGAACCACATGAACAAAAATTCCTGTTCCAACATGCCTTTCAGCCTAGAACCCCCTCCAATCTCTGAGTTACCAAGCTCAAATGGTTAATATGAGTGCTGTCATTTCTTCTCTGAGTTTCTCTAGCTTTACTGTGTCATCTTGCAATTGATTTGAATACTTTTTTCATAATTTTAGCTGTATTTTTCATCTGCCACATTTCTTAAAATTTTTATTTTCATGATAATTCATAATTCAACATTTCAAAAGAATGATTGTCCCATAGTTTTCAATACTTCAAGCCCCAGTCACAATAAATTTTCTATCATCAAACTTCAAAACATCACTTGTCAAGTGTCATTGATATCAAAATTCCAAAAAATCAGTCCCCAAACATTTTCCAATCTATGAACAGAAGAAACCCCACAAGTAAGCCACTACAAGAAATGACCAGCCCTAAGAGTAAAGATCTTGTTCAAAAGTATGTTTCTTTTTTTTATTTGAACTGGGGTTCATTTATTTATATACCCTATGATTGTTCACATTCAAGCCATCAATTGAAGAGTTCCATTTTTCTTTGTTTTTTTTGGTTTTTTTTTGCTTTTTGCTTTTTTTTTTTGGTTTTTTTCCTGTTTTTTTTTAGGTTTTTCTTTGTTTTTTTCTTTGTTTTTTTTTTTGGCTTCTTTCCATTTTTTTTTTTGGTTTTTTTTTTGGTTTTTGTTTGGTTTCTTTCTGTTTTTTTCTTGTTTTTTCTTGTTTTTTTGTGGAGGTTCCTTTGGTTTTTTTTTTGTTTTTTGTTTTTTTTTTTTGTTGTTTTTTTTGTTTTTTTTGGGGGGTCTCCTTTTGTTTTTTTTTTCTGTTTTTTTCTTGGGTTTCCTTTTGTTTTTTTTTTGTTTTTTTGTTTTTTTGTCGTTTTTTTTTTGTTTTTTTTTTTGTTTTTTTTCTTTGACTGGGTTTTCAGAAGGTAAATTCAAGCATCATTGTCCACCTCAAATGTCAGTTCACATTCATTACAAACTATTGCTAAATGACAGTTGAGTTTCTTTGGTCTTCAAAGGAGGGTTGTATCCAGTGAGTCAAATTTCATTATTTAAAGAAGGTAAAGCAAAACATGACAATTTTGAAATGGTATTTGGATGCATGGAAGGCCATCCTCATCTACTTGAGTAACTGTTACGGTTGGTATGTTTGTGATTGATTCAGTAAAAAAACCCAAATCATGTTCACGTTTCTTTCTGAATGAAATGCTTGGTCAATGTGCGCTATTCCCATTCTTGCACCGAGACCAGCTTCAAATGAGAATTTCCATTTTCTATTCATCCGCCTCATTATTGGGGAGTTTTTCAGGTCTCTTGGCGTATTCCATATTGAAATTTCAGGGTAAATTAGGGAAACCTGGCTGGGCCTGGCTTTTTTTTGTAAGCATGCTTCTGTGTGATCCAGGCTTTATTGAGATAGTTCATAAGAGAATGGCGGTATGTTTTTCTTCATAGTTAGAGGGGGCTGCAACTATGATTTTTGCAACAATTCTTGTATTCATTTTCCCCAGCTTGATAGATACCCACAGGTTTTAAAACCAAAAAGATAAATGGTGAGATGATGTTTCCATTTTCTATCTTAATGATTTTACTTATCTCCAAACAATCTTAAGTATGAACTACCAAGCCTAAGCAGAAATAGAGTTTGCGCTTACCTCATGAATACTGATCCATAAGTATCAAAAAGAGCTAATTAGCCATGGCATTACCTTTTTGCAATTGAAAAGCATTCTAAAAGCTTGTCTGGCTTGCAAATCACCCTCTGGCGCTGACAAAGGCAAGCAGTTTAGATGGTCCAAAATTCTGGTGGCTATAAAAAGCCCACATGTGCTTATACTTACACTCACAGAATTTATGAGCGGAACAGCGGCAAGTAGTGTGGCCTTCTTCACACCTACAGGTAAGTTTCTAGCTGAAACAATTCATTTCTAACCAAGGTTTTTGGTAAATTATTGCGTTTTTCCTGAAGAGTATTCTGAAGCTTTTAATTTTTGGGAAATTGGGTCTGTTATATTCCTGAACCGTCAGTGGTTTGGACAGTAAGCCGTCTTTCCTGGGCCACGCTTCATGAGAGATTTGATGTGCATCCTTTTTGAAACAGCTGGGATATTCTCCTTCTCAAACAAAACTCATGACCTCACTGCCATTTGCTGTGGCCTTTGTTGGTAATTCAATCTAAAAAAAATGTTGATATCAAAGGTTTCTTTTAGGTCTAAACGTTCTTTGCAGTTATGTTGGCTGCTGCTTACTTTTCAGATTTTTATCAAGCCAGGGCACTAACGGGTGCCATCAGGGGTACTCTTGCGGTATAGATATATCTCACGTAGCTAATTCATGATTAATATAGCTGATGAGCGCCATGGCATAACTTCATTCCCTGGTACCTCATCAGTTCATTGGGTTTCTGATGTTCTTGTTGGTAGATCCTGCGCGTTTTTGTGTCAAGTATGGATCACTCTTTCTGGAAATCCCAGGTACATACTCCATTTCACCCTGTATTGGTGCTTGGGCATCAAATAATAGTTGCGGCTACTTCCGGATTTTTGTTTTTTTTTTGGCTTTTTTTTTTGATTTTTTTTTGATTTTTGTTTTTTTTGTTTTTTTTTGGTTTTTTTTTTCATTTTTTTTCTTGGTTTCTTTTGTTTTTTCTTTTTTTTTTTTAGTTTATTTTCCATTTTTTTTTATTTTTTATTTTTTATTTTTTTTTTTTGGTTTATTTTCCTTTTTTTTTTTTTGGTTTTTTTTTTTTGGTTTATTTTCCGTTTTTGTTTTTTGTTTTTTGTTTTTGTTTTTTTTGTTTTTTTTTTGTTTTTTTTTCTGCTTTGCTTTTGTTTTTTTTTTCATTTTTTTCCCATTTTTTTTTGTTTTTTTTTTTCAGTTTTTTTCTTTTTGTTTTTTTTTGAGTCTTTTTTTTTTGTGAGCAAACAAGCAAGCAAGCAGGCTGGGAGGGAGGGCCTGGCTTGGTGGGGGGATTTCATCACCCCCCAACCAAGCGAGCGGCAAAGGGGGGGGGCGGAGGGGCTCGCAGTGGGGGGATTTCATCACCCCCTGACCAAGCGAGCGGCAAAGGGGGGAGGCAGCCCGGTGGGGGGATTTCATCACCCCCCAACCAAGCAAGCGGCAAAGGGGAGTGGGGCTCGCGGTGGGGGGATTTTATCACCCCCGACCAAGAAAGAAGCAAAGGGGGGGTCCAGTGGGCCTTGCGGTGGGGGGGACTTGATCACCCCCCTGCCCAGCGAGCAAGCAAGGGGGGTGCAAGCCACCGCCTTGCGGTGGGAGCAAGGGGGGTGCAAGCCACCGCCTTGCAGTGGGAGCAAGAAAGGGGGCCGGTGGGGCTTGCGGTGAGAGCAAGGGAGGGGGCCGGTGGGGCTTGCGGTGGGGGGTACTTGATCACCCCCCTTCTTGGAAAGCAAGAAAGGTGGAGCAGCTGGTGGGGCTTGTGTTGGCGGGGACTTCATCACCCCCCCGCCCAGCAAGCAAGCAAGGGCAACATCAAGGAGGGTGGGAGGGGGGGTGGATTTCAAATCCACTCCCCACCTAGCAAGTGAGCAAGGGGGGAGATCAAGGGGGGAGGGAGGGGGGGGATTTCAAATCCGCTCCCCACCTAGCAACCAAGCAAGGGGGTAGATCAAGGGGGGAGGGAGGGGGGGGATTTCAAATCGGCTCCCCACCTAGAGAGCAATTGAGGGGGGAGGGAGTGGCTTGATGGGGGGGATTTCAAATCCCCTCCCCACCTAGTGAGTTATTTAGACACCTGCACTACACTTGGGGTCTGTCCTACTATGAGGTGAACCACCTCACCTACCCACTGACACCCACCACCACCCACCGACTTCATTTGTTCAGGCATACTTGTGATGAGATGGATGAGTTTCTGCTTTGAAGAATCATCCCAGTCACTCTTGTGGGCCATCTCCATCTCATCCAGAGACTTTACTTTGTAAAATTTCTGTATTTCAATCTTCCTGGTATGCCAAATGTTCTTGATTGGGTTGAGGTCTTGTGATCAAGCTGGCCGTTCTAGATTTTTTTGAGGCATTTCATGTTTAGTCACTTTTTGCAAATTTTGGCCTTGTGAACTTCATTACTGTTTTCCATCAGGATTGGATCCTGATGGTTGATGGTTAAAAGAAAATGGGCCTAAAGCATGATTGTGAGTGATTTTGATGAAATCTTTGGCCAACCTAAATTTTGGAGGCATGAAAACCATCATGGAGGTGCTTTCAGCCCTGAAACCACCCTAATCTCATCATTGTTGTTTGACCACTCTTGAATGGGGGGGGGCAAGGCATATTGATTCAAACTTGTCATGGGGGATTTTACACAAATTGAATTTCTGGGTATTCTTACCAACTTCAAAGGAGGATTCATTGGTACAGATGACCTTCATCCAATCATTTATTGTCCAATGGAGCTGTTCCCAAGCAAAATCAAGTTTCCAAGTCTTTGGAAGCCGGTCAAGAATGGTTTTCTTGCAGAAACTTGGAAGTGATAGCCAAGTTGATGGGAATATGGGTGGATTGTCCTAATTGAGACTTTGGTCACAATCAAATCAGACAGCACATTCAAGTTTGACCTTCTTTTGCCTCTCACAACACAACCAAGCTTCCAAACATCCCAATTCATCAAATTTGATGGCCAAACCAATTTCTTTTGGTTTTCAATGGTCCCTCATAGTTTATATTTTTTTAGAAGGCTATAGATCATGTATTGGTTGATTTCTTTTTTCTTGCTGATCTTGTTAACCAAAATTTCAACCTTGTACATCCACACAATCTGTGCCTTGACTTTATCCAATTGTTCTTTTTTTTAAAAAAAAAATTTTTTTTTTGAAATGAATCTATCATGAATTTTGAATTGGATGATTAATTCACAATTCATGTGGTTAAAACAAACAAAAAATCAATAATTCTTTTCAAAAAAAGAGTTCAAAATGAGAGGAAAATGAAACTTAACTGATTGGATAGGCAAGATCAAAATGGTAATAAAACTGAAGATCAAACCAAGATCAAGGTTGGGTGCTGAGAAAGGTTTCCCATACTGCACTCAAAATTTGGCAGTGTTGGCACTCAGGCTCATTTTGAAACAGTGGGAAAGCTTTTGTCCTCCCCCCCCCTCCTTGTACTTGGAAAAAATATTTTAGGATGATTGCCAAGAGGATACATACTTTTATATGCATAATTAATGCCAAGATACATGATCTTGGTGGATAAATAAATGCAAAGATATGTCTATAAGAGTTCACACATAATTTTAAAAACTTTCTGAGTCTTCAGAACTATCCTTCTGACCTATCTTCAAGTCCTAGGACTAATCAATCAATGTTTTGGTACTTCAAGCAAAACCATACAATTCTTATTCACCCCAATGATGATGTTTCACCTTTTTTCTCATTTTGGATTATTCAGTGGGGCTGCAGCCCTTGATTAATTAACTAGGGAGGCCCTTGAACTTGAAAAATTATCCCTTCAGTCCTCTGAGGGCTCATGTTTATTTAAAATTTCTTCAAAATATAAACCCTTACTTGGTTATTTATTAGTTATTAGTGAGCCAAGTATATTGCAGGATTCAAAAAATCACCCTGAAATTAATCTCAAAAGGAAGATTTACTGGCTCCATCAACTTTTTTTATAAAAATAATCAAATGAAGAGCTCCAAGTTTGAGTGAAAGTTCCTTTGAAGTTGTGACTTTCATTTGACTATAAATGGTGTGAGCTTAATTTTCAGATTCAACTTTGAGCTTCATTAGTTTATATCCAGGTATATTTTCTCCTGAAGAAATTTAGGATGTGGCTTAATCCTCCCAATACTTAAGTCTTATTTCAGTGAAACTTTACTGATAATGCTATTTGGTGTTAATACTGAATCATTTCTCTTTCTTAATTGCATTCTTTTCAGGTTTAACCATAGCACAAAAACTCAATAGATTTCAAATTCCTAAAACCACACCTTTTTTGATTTTTTTTTTTTTTTTTTGGTTAAAAAAAATCCTTAAATCAAGCTCATCCCACCCTTTACTAATCTAAGAACCCCTCAAAATCTGCACCAAAATTCAAATCATGAGCTTCAAATTTTAACAAGTCAGACCTTCAGAATTTGATATTTATCCCAGAATATTTCTCTTCTCTCTTCAGTACCTCTACCTGATTCCCTTCCCTTTTCCCCTCTCATAAGGTAATTTGGGTTTGGTTCTTTTTTTATGAAAGATTCTTGGAATATTTTTTCAAACAGTCCCTTCAAAAACTGAATTCATCAACTCATAAGTATCTCTGTTGTGGTTTGTCAAGTGGGTCTGGGCACCTGTACAAGTTTGACTTGGCATGTGCGTAGCAGGACTTGGGTTGGTGCCTGGGATGCTTGATGGGTTGGGACTTGTGGAGGTTAAAACTTGGCTCCC